>JXCR01144028.1:635212-657755 GCA_002079205.1 Phalaenopsis hybrid cultivar | reverse complement strand
AAACAGACACTGATGCTGAGATGAATGCTGTGCGAAATGCTGCTTTGGCAGCTGGTTCTTTTGATGCAGTTGTGTGCACCCATCATGCTCACGGTGGAAAAGGAGCAGTAAGCACACTTTCATTAATAACAAAAGCTTAATTTTTCCACATTATAATCAAACATTTCTGCTTTCTGCTGTTCTGCTAAATAATGTTGTCTCAGCAGTTAGGAATATATTAGTCAATTTCATTTTTTGTCTACTCTATCTTTTGTTGTTTATGTGCTAATGTCTTTCTTTCTTTTATATTCTAAACAAAATTTTGGTTTGTATTTGCCCACTTCTATTTCAAACTCGATATAACTGTTGAAATTCATAAGAATTTTTGTGAAGACATTTTACAGCTAGCAACTGATATAATCCTTGCAAAATGCCTTAACTTTGATTCCGATTTATTTTTCTGTATTGCAAGGTGCTATTTTATTATAGTATTTGCACTGAGAATTGTAAATTGGTCTCCTTTTTTTCCAGGCTACTACCATTATTTTTTAAATAAGCTACAGACCAACAGTGAAGTTTGGTTCTTGTTTCAGCTTTTTTCTGATGCAATGTAGTTCTGAAAATCGTTAGGTTGACCTTGGGCTTGCAGTTCAGAGAGCATGCGAGAGTCATACACAGCCACTAAAATTTCTTTATCCTCTTGACTTGAGTATTAAAGAGAAGATTGAGGCCATAGCCAAGTCTTATGGTGCTGCTGGTGTTGAGTACTCAGAACAGGTACCACCTTTTACTATTTTCGATTGATCAATCAACATCTTCTAGGTTTATATAATATCATCAATTATTTGTTGTCAAGTAGCATTATGCGCAACTATGGAGCTCACCATGTATTGTGAGGTATGTGGTACACATTCATTTATGCACATTCTCATCCACCTATTGGGTTCAGCCTTGGTATTGTTACCGATGCCCTATTGAGTATGGAATGGTCACGCTTGCATAAGTATGCTACATTTCCATCAGGCATATGACTGATATCTAAATATTAATGATTATAATCGTCAAACGAGTGACAAAAAATCTTGAAATAAAATGGTATCAGAACCTGATGCTCAAACTGGGACATCTTCAAATTATCGAGAAATTTTTGAAGAAATAAATCAGGAATATAAAAAATATTATGCACTTCGTAAAGAACAAGGAATTATATATAATTGCCCTAAACATAAAATATGTTTATGTACAAAAAAAATATTCTTGTGATTTAGATTTTTCTTATGAAACTCAGATTAAAGAAGACAATGAGTTGAAAAGAAAATTATTATTTAACGATTTTATAGATGACATAGGAAATAAGTTAGATGTTGAATAATGATAAATAACTAATATCTTGAGAACGAATTTAATCGTATTTGTGATTTATTACAGATAAATTTTAGAAATAATCAACTAGAAGTCTTTAGGAAAGAACAAATGTTTCATTATTAAATCTCCTCCAGGAAATTGCAATGAATGGATTGTTATAAGCTATATGATTTTAAAACAACAAATAGAATTAGGATTATATTCTGAAATCATAACTAATGAACAACTCGTTAATTTATGGAACTAAATCAAAATCAATTGGAAAAAATTAAATTATTTAAAAATCTAATTCAAAACCAATACAAAAAACTAGCTCATAATGAAAACACTTCTAATATTACGAGTTAGGAATAAGAATAATACAAAATCAACAAATTTTGAATAGCAATATAACAACAACTGCCATCCTAGTTGAATGTTGTAATTTAGAAAAATTTTATTCTAATCCTGAAATTCTAGGCTGAACAAATATGCAAAGAAATATTCAAGGTTCTATGCGATTAAACGAAGTCATCAATGTTGAAGAACCAACTTATTCTGAAAATGAAATTAAAGACTTAATTAACACTTTGACGGAATATCAATTTATGAAAAATCCAATAAACTATCCCTCTGTAGATACTCCAATCTCAAATGAAGTCAGCACTAGTTCTAATCCAATTAACATAAATACTACATCTTATTTTAACCAATTACCTCCCAGTGTTAGTATTAAAAGAATACCAAGTTCGAGATCTACTAACAAATCCAAAAATGATAAAAAACTATCTGATAATATGCCAGAACCTATTAGTAGTTTGGAGTTTATTTAAACATTGATTGCTGTAAAAATAAAATCCAAAAATGATAAAAAACTATCTGATAATATGCCAGAACCTATTAGTAGTTTGGAGTTTATTTAAACATTGATTGCTGTAAAAATACAAACGAAGTCATAGACAAATGGGTAATTGAAAATAGTTTAGCAATATATAATTATAACTTAAAAGGAGAAGACGTGTATAATTATATAGAAAACACATTAACAGAAATAAGTAAAAAATGGTTTTCGGGATTATCTTCTGAACAAAAAAATACTATAAGACAAACATGTGACCCAAATAATCCAGGAAGTTGGCCTAATGAATATGCAAAGTATTTAAAAGGAGAATTCCTAGGATATAAAGTATTAACATTCTCAGACGAACAAAGACGAAAAAAAGGCGTCCCAAGAAGCCAAACAAAAGTTAACATCTTTAAATATATGCAATATTTGCTACTTAAATGAATATAGTTGTGACTATCAAAAAATTTTCTATGATATGTTATATGAAGAAAAATGAATCATATTTATATATGTATTTCTACAAGCTACCAGAACCATATAATATTTTATGGAATCAAGAATTCAAACAAACGTATCTTAATGATACACACTTGGGAAGTCAAATACATTTTGCTTTAGAAAAAATAGCTGAAGCTTGTCAACAAGTTGATTTGCATGAGAAAAATAAACAATATAAACAATCTCTATGTTGTGAAAAATCCGACTTAATTCCTCAACAATGGGGATGTCCATTACATAACACCTGTGAGTGCTCTGCAAAAAAGAAAAAAAAAATTCTTCCGAAAAACAAATAAAAAATATTATAATTCTAATAAAAGAACCTTTAGGAGAAAAGAAAATAATACAAAAACAAACAAATTAAAATAATAAATGATGGATATGTAAACAAGAAGGTCATTATGCAAATAATTGCCATTCGAAAACTAAATTAAGTAATGTAAAATCTATTTCAATAATAAATCAATCCAATCTCCAACCTATTTTTGATCTATCAGAAATAGACAGTGACGAAAAACTATACGAATTATCCGACGCTGAATAAAATCTAATAGACATTATTTATTATAATCAGGAAATAGATGAATACATGTATTCTGATTAATGTCAGAAAATCATGAATCTGATATAATTAATGATAATAATATTGAATATGAAAGACATCATATTATCTGAAGAAGTCTACAATAAAATAACAAAAAGAAAATTATCTCTATGAACTAAGCATTGCTTTGAAATGCCAATATTTATTTGGAAAAGAAGTATTCATTACAGTATTAGACAGGGTGAGCATCCTATAAATATAATTAATACTGAAGGAAGAACACACATTCCTTTATATAATCAACAAATAAAACAACAAGATTTGCAAAATATAAAGAATCCTGTAAAATATAAACACATTTTCTTTGGAGGAATTCAAATATTAATAAAAGCTTATTTAAGAAAAGAAATAGATAGTCCTATAACAATATGGATTTATGATGATTTAATTATTCATTATAAAAAAGACGCTTTATTAGGAGTAATACAAGGTAATTTATGTTATCAAATACTTATGTTTAATCTACATCCTAATTATGCTGTAAATATTAATGATAAACACTTAGACAAATCATTGACACTACGTCATAAATTTGATAAAATAAAGCTAAGTGAAGGAAGCGCTGTATACAACATTACATATCAAATTGCTTATGCATATAGTAATCAACATAATACTATAGCTTTTAAACCCCATAAAGATCCCATACATTTAGACCCACTATTCTCTCATATAGGACATTTAATTCAACCTGAAGAAATAAATGAGCTAAAAATAATCCCACCCACTTCGAATCTTTTACTCGACGTTGCTGAAAATTCAAGTTTAGGGAGTAGAAGATATCCATAATTAGATTATATTGATAATTGAAATACATTATGTATCCAACAAAGAAGATCACTGTAAATCAATCACTCTAAAAATTTAATAAGAACAAAATCTACCATTTCACGACCAAAAGAATATAATAATAATCAACTATTATTCTCCGGATATTTTATTACTCCTGATAACAAATGTACAATTCTATTTGACACTGGTGCACATAAATCACATATCAACAAAAATCTAATTCCATCAAATTTATATATTTTAAAACAAAGTCCTTACATTTATGAAGATTATGAAGGATAAGAATATATTTGTAGGCACAAATCTAACATACTCTTTGGATTTTGGGATATTAATAATCAAAGAATTGATTTTCAACATTTATTCTTACTCGATGATAAAAACTCAACAAAAATACTAATAGGAATGAATTTTTTAAAACAACATACTATTACATTCAACTACGAAAATGTTGAAATAAATAATAACATTATACAAAGAATTAATGAAATTTCATAGCTATATTAATGTAGAATTATATATTCCCACATATGAACTTATTCCAATTCACGCCTTATGTGATACTGGTAGCGATATAACCGTATGCAAAAAACTAATGATTCCATCACACATAAAAACACATAAAGAAAATCTTCTATTAGAAACTTTCAATGGTCTAAAAACCATTAATTAATTTTGGGAAAATCAATTACTCCTAATAGACTTCGCAATTATAAAAATTACAAATTTATGGTATCTAACAGATGAAGGCCCTGATTTAATTCTACGAAATAATTCCTTCAAAACATTCTCATCATTTATACAAACTCACGAAAAAATCACCCTAATAACACCCTCAAATGACGAATTACAATGCCCATTATTACATTATCCAATAATGCATATAACACCTCATATCTTTCGCAGCCAAGGTGATGATTATCCATTAGATAAAGATATACAAGCGAAATGTCCTCATTTATTCAATCTTAATTCAAAAATATATAAAATAACAAATCCTGAATTAATAAAACTTCGGGAATTTGCGTCATCTTTATTCAATCAATCTTTCTCAGAAAATCCTCTAGAATTTTGGGGAAAAGATGAACCTATAGCCATTATAGAACCAATTAACCCTAATCTCATTATTCGTGTAAAACTAATGAAATACACTACAAAAGATAAAAGTGAATTTCAAACTCAAATACAAGAACTTCTAAAAATGAAATTAATAGAACCAAGTAAAAGTCCTCATAGTAGTCCTGCTTTTTTAGTTAGAAATTATGCCAAGCAACTCAGAGGAAAAGTTCGAATGGTAATAAATTATAAAAAACTTAAATGAAAATACAAAGTTCGATGGATACTTCTTACCTAACAAAAAAGTATATTAATAAACCATGTTAAAACTGCCAAATGGTTCTCAAAATTGGATTGCAAATCATAGTTTTTGGCAAATTATGATGCATCAAAATAACAAAGAATTTACAGCATTTAGTACGCCGCATGGACATTATCAATGGAATGTTATACCATTTGGTCTTAAAAATGACCCACAAATATTTTAAAGAAAAATGGATAATATATTCTCTGAATTCTCTCATTTTTGTTTAATTTATGTAGGTGATATGTTAATATTTAGTGAAAACATTACTCAACATCTAAAACATTTAACTCTGTTATCTCAGAAAGCTAGAAAACATGGAATAACATTAAGTAAGAAAAAAGCTATTTTTATCACAAACAATATAGAATTTTTAGGATTAATTATAGATAAAGGAGCCATAGAATTACAAGATCATATTCTAACAAAAATAGATTATTTTAAAAATATAAACAATCAAAAAGATTTGCAACGATTTTTATGATTCATTAATTATGCAGAAGCTTTTATAAAACACTTAGCAGAATTAAAAGCTCCACTTCAAAAAAAATTAAGAAAAAACCTTACATGTAATTGGGATGAGAAAGATCAAAAAATTTTACAAGAAATAAAAAAATTATGTAAAAACCTACCAAAACTTCATCTACCAATACTCGGAGATTATTTAATTATAGAAACTGATAGTTCTGAGATTACATGAGGAGCTGTTCTTAAAGCATGAAGAAATGAGAAAGACCTCTGCAAATATGACTCAGGTACGTACACTCCCACTGAATAAAATTATCATATTAACGAAAAAGAACTTTTAGCAATCATAAAGGTTATTAAAAAAATTGAAATATTTCTTAATGAGACATTTTTAATCAGACTTGATAACAAGACTGCTATATCTTTGATTAAAGGAAAAATTATAGATTTTTTACCAAACAAAAGATTAATTAGATGACAAAGCTGGTTTTATGCTTATTCTTTTGAATTAGAATATATAAAAGGAAGTAAAAATGCTTTAGCTGATATCTTATCTCGTGAATTATGCAGGAAATAGATCTGTCATAAGACGAAAATATGGAATTATATGATTCAAACCTTGAAGAAGATATAAAATATAAGCCAAACATATCAAGCTATCTCGAAGTATTGGAATCACAGATATGGAAGCTCGAATGTGAAATATCCTATGATGAAAGAATTATGAAAAAATCTATAAAAATTAGAGATTATCTCAAGGGAGAAATCAAAGAAGATGAATTAATACCTGCGTGTGTATTAAGAAAAATTAGAGATTTCTCTAATCTCAAAAATATAAAAGAAAAATCAATATCTGAAGAGATAAAGGTTCTAAATAAATTAAAAATTAATAGAGAAGCATCAACTTCTTCTAATTATGAACCATCTTATTCAAAAATATTACAAAATAAAGATATAAGTCCTAAAAAGAATTTTATAGAAATATCAAATGAATGACAACAATTTTCTATATATAACGAGAGAATTAATTCTCAGATATATTTTCATATAATTGTAAATTATCAAGTTACTTATATATATGAAAATTCTGACTATGAAATTATATCTGAATTATATAAATGTGGAATGATAAGAATGATTTATTTAGAAGATGAAAATATTCTCAAAGTACTACCAAAACAAATATCTGATGCAGTAGAAATTTTTCATTCCGTAATTAAGCATTGGAATATATTTATGAAAATATTTCAAACTTATCCTGAAGAAAAGGAGTTATTTTTCTAATTCAAATAGGAATTAGTAGCGAACCATATGTTCCCAAATATAAACCTATTGGAACTCAATTCTAGAGAAATAAAATTGAAGAATTATATCAAATATGGATTGAGATTAAAAATATTGATATATCTAATATATGAGTTTATCATTGCTCTGAAAATTTATTTATTTATAGTCACTGTAAGCAACCTACTCGAAAAATACATGAAGCTATGTATAAAAAATGACATTCAATTTTAATTAAAAATAATATCAGTGCAAGTAAAAGAGTGAAAGAATTATTCTGCCAGAAGCTTCAACATAAAGAAAGATTACATAAGTGCATAAATTGCCAGAAAAGAGATACAATATAAGAAATACGGGAAAAGCTAGAAGCCAAAAGCCTGTGAAAAGATTCTCCAAAATTATTAAATCTCTCAATTATTCAAGAAGGATTGACAGATAGAAAAAATATGACTAGAAAAATGAAGAAAAGCTGAAGTCGTGAATTATTTGAAATGATGAAAGCAGTGACGTCAAACTGCTCAATTATTAGAAAAAAATCATCAGCCATGACAACTCAGAGCAACTGAAAGCTCTATATATTAAAGGCTTCTCTCCATTTGGAGGCAGAGCCTTCTGCACTACTTTTCTATTCCTCTCTTTTCTTTCTGGTGTAAATTAATGTGTGCTAGCCACTGCGACTGAATTACGGACTGCTTCCTCAAGATGTCTATAAGTTTTTATTTTAAGCATGTATGATCTTTTATTTTTCTTTTCTTATGAATGATAATAATATTATGTTTTGTTGTATATTTCTATTTTGGTTACGCTTAGCGTAGGAAACGAAATTAAAGCTGTGTTTTGCATCTCTGAAGTAATCATGTAGAGTTGTGGTCTGTATGGATCTATATGATCTTGTTGAGTTTTTATCTTCTTTAGAAAACCACGAAGAAAAACTTGATATGAACTGGAGGTGTATGGATCAAACGCTAGAATAAGAATGAATAACTTGATATAATATTTTTATCATAATTAGGAAGGAAGCGTATTGGACCCTCTTGTTTAATATAGTCTGCAAACTAATTGAGGAAGAAGATCTTATTAAAAAATGAATTTTAAAAAGAAAGATTTGATAAATATAGAAACAAAATTAAGAAATATACAAGAAAGCTTAGAAAAAATAAAATTAAATATTAATGATTATAATCGTCAAACGAGTGATGAAAAATCTCGAAATAAAATGGTATCAGAGCATTTTGGATTCAACCTGAAGAAATAGAGAAGTTTTTGACGAAATAAATCAATCCATATAGGACATTTAATTCAACCTGAAGAAATAGATGAGCTAAAAATAACCCCACCCACTTCAAATCTTTTACTCGACTTTGCTGAAAATTCAAGTTTAGGGAGTAGAAGATATCCACAATTAGATTATATTGACAATTAGAATAAATTATGTATCCAATCAAGAAGATCACTGGAAATTAATCACCCTAAAAATTTAATAAGAACAAAATCTACCATTTCACGACCAAAAGAATATAATAATAATCAACTATTATTATCCGGATATTTTATTACTCCTGATAACAAATGTACAATTCTACTTGACACTGGTGCACATAAATCACATATTAACAAAAATCTAATTCCATCAAATTACAAAATTTTTTGGCAATCTCATTTGATCAGGTTGAGTTCTATTCTCCTGACTAAAACATAAGAGGATTTCTTCTTGGATGTAAGTTTAGCTTTCTTTACTTCATGCCCGATGTGCTCAGCAAAGTGTTGTACTACTCAGTTGATTGATTACTTGTCAACTCCAATTATCCTGCCAAGTTCTTGAGCTGCAGCCCAAGAGCACAACATAATGAATTATATCACGGGCTTTAAGCTAGTGCAACATGAGTAGTTGCTGGCTCTAAATCATTGACCTCCATGATTTATTGCTAGAATCTAGTGACAAAACTTCCTATGTCCTCTGAAAAGTTCTCAGCAATGCTTAAGAACTCTTCTGTGGATTTTGATCACTAGGGAATTGCTCAATAAAAATGTGCTTGAACTCTTTATAAAAAGTGATAAATTAGTTTGGCAGATTACTGAACTAACGAAGAGCCAATTCTTTCCTCCTTAAAAAATAACTGACACTTAATTGCATTGGTGATCTTCAACAAATAAATAATTGATTCAATTGATGCAACATGATTAGCAGGATCTGATCTCCCTTTATAATATTGTAGAGATGAAATTTTAAATTTCTCCCTTTGGTACCATGATTTCTCTTGAAAATGTAGACTCTAATGGTTTCTTCCTCTTTTTTTCTCCCCTTCTCTCCTTCCCGTGATTCGAAGGAGAGGAATCTTCACTGTCTAGAAAATAAGTTTTCACTTGAGCTGGCATAAAATAGCAGAGCTCGCCTTGCTCTTGCTGCCAGTATTGCACCTCTTCAAACCATCAATTTAAAAGAACAAGGCATTTAAATTCTTGTTGCAACTCTATGCACATGCTCTTATTCTTTCCGAATTCTCAATGTCATTTGCTACTTTCATTCATCTATTGCGTTACACACTTTTTGAGTGCACTTCATGTTAATTGAATTTTTATAAATCTAAGTTTCTTTCACGTGCACAGCTCTTTTTCTACTTTATGGTATGATTTTCTCTCACTGCACCTAAAAGGATGTTAAATCCTAAATTTTTAGTGGCCTCACACCATCTAAGAAAGAACTTGTACAAATAAGGGTAAATCGAAATTGAGAAAATGGTTGATGAAAATGGAGATGAGATAGGGAAATTTTATTACTTCTATTTTTTTTTCTCTTTCAGCCTCTTGGATGGCTTTCTGTATTTATAGGTTTGGGTTGACTCCGCTTATGGATGGTTACATAAGTGGCTATACCGAAAGAAGTGCATAAATTAAAAAAAATACAGTAAATATTTGTATATTGTGTCATATCTAGTGAAGTCATTAGGTTGTAGTGTGAGTTGATAAAGACATTATGCTTTGCTGAATTAACTTATCAGAAGGATATGCTGTATTGGATCATGTGTATTGTTTGACGAATAGGCAAAGCCAATATTTATTATTTTGCCTAATCAAACTAACTGAACTTTGCTAGATGGCTTTGTTAAGATGTATATGTTGAGTTGCCTTTTCAAATTGATCGAATTGAACTGCTGATTTGTGCTTTTTACGAATATATTTGGACTATTTTGATTGGATCGCGTGTTTCAGGATGTTTCATACTTCAAAATTGGACTCGAGCCTTTTATAGATATACATGAGATGAAGTTATTAATGCCTGTACTCTACCCTAAAAGTTTATGCAGCTCTTTGGCCATACTTGCTGGCGACATTTCCAGGATCTCTTCAACTTTGCTTGGTTTCATTGTAATGCTCTTAGGGATGAGTTGGAAGCCCAAAAATTTCCTTGATTTGACTCTCAAGATGCATTTCATGAGATTTTGGTATATATTATATTTTTTAAGTGCAGCAAATGTCTCCTATAGATCTATTATATGTTATGCCAAAGTTTTGCTTTGAATGACGAGTCTTTGAAGTAGGCTTCAGTATTTTTGCCTTTCTAAATTTTGAAAATGCTTTCAATCATGTTTTTGGTAAGTCACTACAACATTCTTGTATCCGCACAACATGACTTTGTAGCAGAACAACCCATTGCTGTTAATGAATGCAATAATTTCATGATCAACATGATGTAGCTTAATTATATCTTGAAAAGTTATCAAGAATGCTTATGATAGTCAACTATTGATTCAAGCAAAGTGTCTCATTACAGGAATGAATTATTGTTCTCAGGACATGTTTGGTTTTGATTTCTGCAGTTGAACCACATCCTCATTTGCTGTCTGGACCATAATGACATTAAAAATGACATCTTGCAGTTTTTTGGCCTTACTTTAGATAGGCTCGTTGAAATGTCATTGTAAGTAGGTGATTTTGTAACTTGATCGGTTTGACCTATTGCCAATGTTCAAGCGGTAGTTGGTGATTTTGATGTCAACTACTAATGTTTTGGACGTGGACCAAGCTAATACAAAGAATTTGATCTAAATGTTCAAATGAGTTGTTCACATGAAGGGGGTGATTCAAAGTCATTGTTTGTGATGATGATTTTTTCTACTATCTTGAATGTCTTATGCAAGTTATTCTAAATGGACATCGTGTTTCAATGTTTCTTTGACAAGCCTGATTGCTTTAAGGTAGCATGCTTAGTATTGCTTATCAGTTAGAAGATTTATCCCCACCTTGAAGTTGTTGAGTTGTTTCTGAAACATGATGTTATGTCACTGGGGAGTCAATTATAATGAAGTTGAACTTGAGATTATATTGCTGCTCACCCTCTCCATAGGTTATCAAAGTCGACTACACCCCTGTTTAGGGCAGACTAGAGGCATTAATAACTTCATCTCATGTATAGCTATAAATGGCTTGAGTCCAATTTTAAAGTATGAAACAACCTGAAACACGTGATCCAATCTAAATAGTCCAAATATATTAGTAAAAAGCACAAATCAGCAGCTCACTTCGATCAATTTGACAAGACAACTCGACATATACATCTTAACAAAGCCATCTATCAATGTTCAGTTAGTTTGATTACGGAAAATAATAAATATTACTTAGCCTATTCGTCAAACAATACACATGATCCAATTCAGCGAATCCTTCTGATAAGTTAATTCAGCAAGGCATAATGTCTTTATCAACCTAATGACTTCACTAGATATGACACACCATAGAAATAGTTACGTACTATATCTTTTTTAATTTATGCACTTCTTTCTGTATAGCCACTTATGTAACCATCCATAAGTGGAGTCAACCCAAACCTATACATAGAGAAGGCCATCCAAGAGGTTGCAAGGAGAGAAAAAAATAGAAGCAATAAAATTTCCTCATCTCATCTCCATTTTCATCTACCATCTTCTCCATTTGGCTTTTCCTTTCTTCGTACAAGCTCTTTCTTAGATGGTGTGAGGCAATAAAGTCTGTATGAATGTATATGAAGTAAAAGATATAAGTTCATTTATCTTTTTTGATATTTAATAAAACCCTTGGTGAAATTAAATGATAATTACCTTAATATTAGCACATCTTACTAAGTTGACTTGTATTTAATGTCCTGAGAGCACGACTTGATGACTATATGAACAGGCTGAAAAGCAAATTGAGGTGTATACTAAGCAAGGGTTCTCAGATCTTCCCATATGTATGGCTAAAACCCAGTATTCATTCTCCCACATCCCTGCTAAAAAAGGCGCACCAGAGGGTTTTGTGCTTCCCATTCGCGATGTTAGAGCTAGCAATGGAGCGGGCTTCATCTACCCACTTGTTGGAACAATGAGCACAATGCCAGGGCTTCCAACAAGGCCATGCTTTTTTGACATCGATTTCGACATCACTACTGGTAAAGTACTTGGTCTCTCTTGAGAGTTTGGTTCTGTCCTGTTTCTTCTGTCTTGATTGTTGTGGCTATATTGCTGTCTGTTTGTGTTGAATAAACTATTGTACACGGCACTGGTGCTCTTGTTCTCTTAATAAAATTGAGAAGTTTTTTTTTTTTTGTTTTTATCCATATACCTTCTAGATTTTATATTAAGGCCTCTGATTATTTGAAAATTATTATGTTTTTTTTTACAGACCCGAATTTAACAGATCTGTCTGCCAATTTATGCCTCGTTTAATTGTTTGTTTTATTTAAAAAATCATTTTATAATTTTTCCATTGCTTTGTAACTTTGTTTTATGGCCACTGTTTTTTATTGGTTTAAATACAGTGGACCATAGGATCAAATTTTTTTTTTTTTTAATTTTTTTTTTTTTGTGGTTCCATTAGGATCTCATTTGTTATCGAATGGCTACACTTTTATCGCATTAATCATCACCTTTGATGTTGAGTTTTCCTGTAAGGCTGTATATGAGCCAAAGATAAATTTTTAAGTTGAGCTTAAATATCATCCGAGTTTTAATTTCTTTTTATATTTAGCTTGATTATACATATGCAAGTTTAACTATTTGACCTTGCAATTCAAATGTACTCGTAGTTATTAACCAAAGTTGCCACAACTTATTCTAATATTTTTTTTTCAACTTGAAATTTATATGTTAATAAAAAAATTAAATAAATGATATAACTGTTTGCAAGATCTAATATTTTAGGGAAATTTACATGCATAGCACATTTTTTTATTCAATTGATATATCTCACTGAAATTTTGATTTTTACACCTTAAGCATCTTTTCTTATCTTTGAAAAGACGTATGAAAGTATGGATTACAATTTTTTAATTGGTGGGATGTTTTGGATACAGAGATTAAAGTTTAAGTGAGATAAGTAAATACATAAGAATTGGATGCTTTGTAGTTAAATTTCCCAAACTTTTCTTGTATTTATGTTCTGCATTAATGTACGTTATATATATTTATAGTGGAAGAAAGTCCGCGATATGAGTCAGAGGCTAGTCGTTTTCATTTATTCAGCTGTTGCTCATTTTTTATAAATAGCAAATAAATCAAGTCATTTGAAATAATCAATTTTAAAGCTTGGTCAGCTATATAATAGTTTCTTAAAATTTTGTTTCAACTTCACTTATGATTTAAATAAATAGATATAATTAAGTAAATTAAACGAGTTAAATTGTTCATGGAGCTTGTCCGTTTGCATAGCTATGAAGGACTGCAACTTCTTTTATTCCGAAAACATAAATTTCACTTTTTGCAGGCGCTTGCTAAGAGTTTAGGGTGACAGGTATTTAGAATGGCGTCCCAATTTCTGTCCGAGAGCCACATTTGTAGTATAAAATTATCATATTTGAAATACAAATATTTTATGATTTATGATATACAGAATAGTGTACTATTTTATTGTCATTTCATTTGGTGGTCAATGCCCCCATTATTTTGTTGTTGGAGAAAGGATGCGGGCTCCTTAGACATCATGATAATAGCAGGAATCAAACTAATAGTTTAGAAGAGACACACCATGAAAGTAAGACTCTAGAATTTACAATATAGTGAGGTCTTCGAGCATCCATTGTCGCTTATAATGATATGATCCACTAGTTTAAAATATAAAAGTATTATTCAAATATTTACCTTAAAATATTTTCTTCTCAATTGTATCTAATTAATATTCTTCACGTTACTTTCTTTTCTTCCCCAAACTCGAGCATGATTCTTAAGAAATTACGATCACTGAAAAAAAAAAAAATAGCCACCTCATGTAATGATCCATTGGGAAGGTCTTAAATTTTGAAATGTCATCTTTATTTGATCGGAGCTAGCCCAATTAACCTCAGGCAGTATTAATCAAATGCATCTATTGGAAGTTAACCTATTCCTACTGGTTGGACCAAACCCACAACCAAAAAGAGCTCAAGCATGATGAGCTTAGATGGGTTTATACATGGCTTTGTTTAATGCATAGTTTAGTTTTAGCTTCATAATTGTTTTGGTTGATTTATGTTTCACTTAGTTGTAGATTGGGTTTTTAGTTTTTGATTTAAATAAGCTTAGTTTGATTTCATCTTAGATTTCATGTGTTTTTGGTTTTAGATTACTTTTAATTAGACTTGATTGTATATAATTTTTATCTAACTCATCTTAAGTTCAGGTTTGATTTATGTTAGGTATTGGTTTTTATTTGGTAATCCTTAGGTTGAATTTAGATTTAATTATGTTGTAGTTTAGATTATATTATTCTTTAGGTGATGACCAATATATAAGTTTAGATTTAGTTTAAGTTTGTTTTGGGTTTATCTCACACTTTTGATTGACCATAGGATTTGTTTGCTTTGATTTAGCCTGGTTTTGATTAGCTTTAAACGATGTTTATATAAATTAGATTGAGTTTAGTTTATGAATTGGATTAAGTTCAGTTGAGTTAGATGATTTAGCTTTGTTTATTTTAGGCTATATAGTTATGTAGTTTTTTGGTTACTTGATTTTGATTTTTTTTTAAAGATTTGGATTAGGTTTTAGGTTTATGTACAATTTAAGTTAATTAAAAGTAAGACTTAAATTAAGTTTTAGTTTAATTTAGGTCTGTTGTTTAGTTTTGGTTTATAGTTTAGTTTATTCCATTTCATTTAGTTTAGGTTTTGATTATATTTAGTTTATGCTTTTTCGACGTATGACTTTTTTAGATTAGATAATGTTAGCTTAAATTTGTTGATTTATAATTTCTTTGGTATTGAAATTAAGTTAAATTAACTTTAATATTTTAAATTCCTATTAATCAAGCCAAACCCTATGAGAGCCACCCAATAACTAACCAAACATTGCCATGAGCAAGTCTAGGTGGTTCTAAATTCTAAGGTGGCCAAAAGTGAGGTCAACAAATCCAAATAAAATAAAAAATATGTTCATGTTTACTATTACCTTTAAACTTAAAGGAGGAATTATATTGAGCTAAGATTTAAACTTAGTGATCCTTAAATATATTGGAGTCATTAAGAATCCAAGTTTTGAAGAAAATGATGTAGTTGACTTTCGTGGGATCAACAAGGTTAATGACACGCCTAAAAAATACTTACCTTTTCATATATATTTTATGCTCAATTTTAATGATTTTTAATGATATTTCACTTTAAAGGAAGCATTTTGCATATTTTTAGTTTCAAGTACAAGAAATGAACTTTTGGAGAAAATGAAGCAAAAAATGTGCAATTTGGAGTAAAAATGACCAGGAAAGAAACTTCTGGCTTGGCACATTTCGATATGACTTTCTATGCTTAATATACTTTACATTTCTCACATGTTTTTGAATAAAATTACACTTTAAAGAAAGATTGTTTTCATGCTTATTTTGTAGGTATATCTGGTAGGAGTGAAATACAACTGAAATGGGGCGAAACGGAGCTAAACAGAGCAAAATGCTGGAGCTACTGCAGGGTAGCGCTTGAGGTGCCAAAATCCAAAGAACTGGCACCTAAAGCACAAGAGACGTGTTGATCTCACTTTTGATTGATGTTTAGTTTTTCCTCTTTAGTATCCTGGGGTCTAGCCATGGAATTTTCCTGATGACTATTCCTAGAGAACTGGAAAAGAAACCCTCACCATTTGAAACTTTAAACTCCTCTAGTACTTAGTAGGTGGGACCAGTATGGAGGATCTCAAGGAGAGTCCCCATAGGACTGCTTGACCTTTGGGCTGACCCTGGGTGTTGGTCTGAAGCTAGTTCACTCACTTAGACTCACCACCACCTATATCCACTTGCAACCCTAAACCCAAAATTGTTGACTTTGATCCCTTGATCTTTTAGGAGACTCATGTAGATGATCTCCTAGACCCAATGGATCTAGGCTAGGGTTTAGCTAAGACTAGTATATAGAGGACCCAAATGAGGATTTCATTGGTCCATAGATCTTATATAGTGGTGGACACTCCAATTCTACCAAAAAAGTATCAAACTTGGCCTTTTGCCCCTAAATCCACCCAAATTACCCAAATGCCCTTGAAGCCCCAAATTTGGCCAAGATTCTCAAATTCACCCAAGGTACCCAATTTTGTCCAAAAATCATTTCAAACTATTTCAAAATACCCAAATTCAAAAATACCTTCAAATTTACCAAAATTACCAAAATACCCTTGGCACCCTAAACTTTCCCAAAACATCCAAAATCACTTCCAATGTCTCCAAAACCAATTTGGATCCTTCAATTGAACCCAATTAGACCAATTTGACTATTTTGACCAAAAGCCCCAAATTGCCTTTAAAGGCCCAATTTTTCCAAATTCACCTCAAATACCCATCAATTTGGCCCCAATCCTCCCAAGTTTCAATTCTAAATTCAAATTCATCTTTCATATGATCAATTCAAACCAAATCCAAGCCTAATAGGCCCATTCTTTGAGCTCAATTTTGATCCAAATCAAAACCCCTAATTTTAGCCATATGATTTAATCCCACCAAATTGAACTCCATAGCCTACTAAATTTTCCCCAATTTGGATCCTAAACTCTTCACAATAATCCTATACATCAAATTAAACCTTCAGTTGGCCTTGATCAAGTTTCACTCAATTTTAACCCAAGTCCAAAATCCCCAAATTTGCCCTAAATTGGCCATGTTTATAAAATCCACCAAATTGAAAGCCTTAACCCTAAAATTTCTACTCCATTCCTTCATGAAAAATCTTCATAATATCATCGTTGATCATTTGGACCATTGAAGTGAGCCAGATTCCAAGCCTAGCTCAACCTAAACCCAAGTCTAGTCCAACATGCTCAAGTTGACCAAAATCCCAAAATCCTTCAAATTGAGCTTCCAATTGAACTCCAAAATTACTTCAATCCTTCAATAAAAATCTTCATGACAATCATCTACATAATGTTGATCAATCAATTGAGCTCAATGTCATGGCTAGCCTAACCCAAACCCAACTTCTAGCCATTTTGACACAAATTGAACCTATACAACAAAATTGACTTAGCTATGCCTAAGCCACCAAATTAAGGACACCACAACCACTAAGCACACTCTATTGACTAGGCTAAACCACCTTAAACCCACCCAAGTGAGCTATGGACCAATGGGTCCCTAAGGGTTTCATATCATTTTTGGGCCTTAACCAAGAAATCTTCTCCATCATGACAAACCATTGAGGGTTAATCATAATTAACCCTCCCACTAGCTCACCTGACCACCTCCTCTACTCTGGCTAGCCACCCTACTCACCAAAAAATGCCAAAACCGAGAGCCACCACTCCTAAATCAAATCCAATTTCAACCTTAGAGGCTAGCTCATCCCAAATGCTCTTTGGAGCTCTTCTGCCCTCCACCTAAGCACCATTTTGCACCCACTAATTGGCCTTCAGCTCCACCAGGCAACCATGGCTTTAAATGGAGCTCTCCACGGACAAAGAGAGGAGAGCTTGGAACCTTAATGAAACTCTACCAAAATCTCACCAGAGCTTCTCCAAACCATACCAAGTGCAATCCCCTTGCTCCCAGCCACTGATAGCCACCCCTTAGAGCCAATTTCTCCACTGAAATTTTCTCTAAAACTAGGACAGATCTCTCCACTCCACCACAATGTACCAAACTTCAATTAATTGTGCACACTCCATCCCCACAGTGAAAGAAGTTGATTTCCTATAAAACCCCCCTCTCAAACAGCCTCTAACCTAGCTCTAGATCAACACCTGAAATCGAGTTTGGTCGAAATCATACCTAGACAATTCACCAAGGCTTGGGACTTCATCTGGAGGTTCGTTGGGACCAATCAAAGTTACCACAACCATTTGATTGATGCCTCCCCTCTCAGACAAAGGTATTGAACTCTAACCCTAAATTGAGCTTGTTTTGATTCTCCATACATATTTACTATATTTCATACCGTATAAGCCATATAGATATGCTCGTCTTGAGTAGATGAAGGTTTAGGAGCAAACCCCATGAAATTTGGTTGAGTTTAGGCAGAGATCTTAAGGTTTTAGTGTGAACGACTCATGGGTTAGATCACTTGGGGACGATAACGGAGAGCCGTCCGATCGCGCGTTTATTTCACAACGGAGGAGATCAAGCCGGACAGACTATTGGTATGTGAACCGCGGGCCGCGTGGCATGCCTAAGTGGAAAGCACAACGAATGGGAGCACACTGCGTGTGAGTTCGAAGCCACCGTAGGATGAGTTAGTGCCACGCATGATAAGTAGAAAAATATGGATTTTCTGAATTATTTTAAATGCCTAAACTTAAAAAATCCTTATCTTTCTCTAGAAAAATCATAAAAATAAAATAAAAATACCCTCTTGCTCAGTGAATAGAAGAGAATAATGTGGACTAAAAATAAAAATTATTTTCTTATTCCTTGATTTTTAATGAATTAAATACCCTCTGTGGTATTTCAATTCTCCATGACTAAACATTGCTCACCATGGCTTGAAATTTTAAGAGTTTGTTCGTCATGACAGAGGTTATGTCTTCTGATTTTTTTAAGGTCAGAGAACATTCCTATGCTTTTAGCTCTAATTTTCAAGCTAAGGTGATCATTTTGGCTATTTTAATTATATAATTCAAAATATTACTTGGAAATTATGGGAATAATTTTAGTAGGTTTTATGTGCTCAGAGAAGTCTAAAAAAAATATTGTGATATTTTGAATCATCTTGTACATTTTAATGCTTAATTAAATTCATATAATTTATATTAATTTATGTAAATTATACACTTATCAAAAATTGCCAAAATCACTTCCCCACTGTCCATATTTACTCAATATAAAAATATAAAAATTATTTGACTTAGTCTAAGCACTAAAATGGATTTTAAGAAAACCTTGTATTTTTGTATAAAAATAATTATATTAAATTAAATATGCATAGAAAAATTATGAAAGTTGGTTTTCTGATTTCGGTGTGATCAAGGGCATTTTATAAAAATAAAAACCATTTTTGTGAAAATATTTCATTTTTATAATATATTTCAAATTAAAAATAATTAAAATAATCAAAATTTTCAAAAATAAAAAAAAAATGGTTCAAACTATGTGTAAATGTTCCCTGATCACTTAGAATTTATTAGAATGTTTTTCCTATCTTTTCTATGTTAAAATATAAATTTTAAAAACTTAAAAATGAGTTTTTAATATTTTTCCAGTAAAATAATTATAATAAATAAATTAGAAATCACAAAAATACAAGATTTGATTCTCTGAGCTTTATGAATTCAGAGAAGTCTTTTAAAAATATAAAAAATATTTTTTTGTAATTAAAACATTATTTTCTATTTAATTTAATCATTGAAATAGATTAAAAATTAAATAATAATAATAATAATTTAATTCAAAAAATCATGAAATTTTGCATAAGTGTTTATCTAACCTTAGGAGACCTCTAATAATTTTTCCATAAATACAAACTTTATTTTTTGGATAATTAAATAAATTAACCTTTGAAAATCCTATCTTCTAAATTTAAATAATTATCTAAATTAAAATAAAATTTTGAGAGGTCCACATGTTCTCCTCTAACATTATAATTACTTCATGGATATGACACTCTAAACCCTTAAAGTCATTTGAATTGTGGTTAATGAGTTATGAGGTGAAGCGCCCCAAAGGCGAAGTAATCATTTTAGACGTTGGTGCCTTAATCAAAATTTAGGAACTAAGGGAAAATGAGTAATTTTGATCTTAATAAATATGTTTGAATGATTGAAATACAATGAGATCAAAAGGTAGAAACCCACTCATCAGCCTTGCACAATATCAACAAAATCATAATTCTCCTAATCATCATGACTTGGAAGTCAATTAAAATCAGTCGATTCTTAAGTAATGGGCTTAAGTTGGAAAGATGACAATTTACTTTTCTTAAGCCCAAAGTTGAGGATGATTTAACTATTTGATAAGAATATATGTCACTTAAAATAAAATCTTGACAATCACCATTTCACCTATAATGATTGTTAAAGGCTTGATAGTGACCTAGACTCGATGTTTATCAATTGATTGGATTTAGAAGATAACATGATTGGTGATTAACATATTTAAACAGTACAAGCCTGACCTTAATTATAGACACCACAATCTTTAAATGACCTAAACTTGCCTTAGGGGCACCCACTCACATAACTCTAAAATTAAACATCAATTGATTAATCGAGTATCCTATCCTCGGGGTAATTGAATTGTTAGGTTTCACTGAGCAATGTGGTAGTCACACTTCGACCTTGGATGATCAATGGAATAATATGATAAGTTTAAAATGAACTCAAAATACTTCAGATATTCAAAATGACTTGGGGGCATACCTTGATCACTTTGAAATCTATTGGACATTTTGAAGGGCAAGTTGAACTTGCCATATTTTTATTCTACAATCATCTACTAGGATCTTTTGAGATTCAATAATGTCATTACTTGGAGTTTGATAGCTAAACCTTCATCTACTCTTGCAATTTAAATTCCTTGCAAAATTATATATACATGCATTGCGAGTAATGATCTTTTAGGTGAAGGAACGAGAAGAATTGACAGGTGCGCTTTTAAATTATTGCATCTACCTTTCTGTATTTCTTGTCTTGAGCTTGCATATTAAATAATGATGTCACCCTGCATGAAAACCAAAACTTCTAGGGTAGCCACAAAACCAAAACTAAAACTAATTTCAACCAAGATAAAATTTACCACCACAACATTCAAAAAATAAAATAACTCAAAATTTAATCACAAACATCACAAAACAACAATTGTAACAAAATTAAGACATCTCTATCAGATGATAGAGAATCCCTCAAAGGAGGTAAACTCCGGTTGCTAATGAGACTTCCCACAGTCTAAATGATAATATGGAATTCATTAAGTTGAGTTTAGTAAATTCACCTGGACTAAGTGAATCCGATAGAAAATAGTGATACCAGAACGGGGGAACCGTATGATCCTAACTGGTGTCGCTCTAACCAACTTTAATATGCCCCATAATATTTTAATGACAAATACCATAGGGACATTTGATTTGAAATTATAACTTGGCACATTAGAAAGCCTAAACTCATCATGACGAGGAGCTTGGAGCTAGCATTGTGGGCAGCACGACCATCTTCAGTAGCAAGAGGAGCTACAACAACATATCTTTCCTTAGAATTAAAAAAACAAGTCATAGGATTTTGAGGTTGTTTGGTTATGCAACATAAATCCTCAACCTTTCCTTTAGGCCTATGTATAGCTCCGCTATACAATCTAAACCTTAACTTGTGTAGGATTCCGAGGTTTTCGTTCATCACGACCTAAATCCTCACATGTTCCAGGCAAATTGTTTGATTGTTTCGAATAAATGTAAGTCCTAAAATAAATAAAATTTGCAGGATGAAATATTTAAATATTTCTTCTCAAAATTGAAGCCAAACCATAGGATAGCTTGGGAAGTCACCGAGGTTCTCCTCCGGATCTATAACATCCCCTAGTCTCTCTTCCTTTGGATTCTACCATAAATGTTCCATATCTGAGCCATTCCCCTTTCACACCTCTTTTTCTGATCTTGTTGAAAAGTCATATCCTTTTGAACTCCTTGAAGATAATATTTCCTGATTTTTGTCCAGAGTTTTGTTAGGTGATTTCGGTTATCTAAGATGTAATTAACTATAGGAGCTTGCCCTTATAGGAAGTTTTTCCACACCCAGTTTAATATAAACCCTATTTAAGTTTTCATATTAAATAGGGGAACCTGTTGGCAAGTAAAATGGTTTCGCAGACCAAACGGATGTCATATATTTCTTAGTCTATTTGATTGAGACTCACCCTCAACTCTTGTATTTATCTTTTGGGATAGATACAGGGTTTGAGGTACAGTGCTCTTTCATTTAAACTATGAAAAATATGGGGTCGATTTGATTTCATATTTTTCTAAAACTTATATATATATATATAT
>JXCR01144028.1:507571-634699 GCA_002079205.1 Phalaenopsis hybrid cultivar | reverse complement strand
TATATATATATGTAAATTAAAATGTCCTTCCAAAGCGGGCGAGAGGATTCCGATTCCGGCGGCCGACAACTTCCTACGGGCAACTTCACAACCAAAATATTGCCGACAAGATGATATAAGACAGATTAAGGTGGTTCAGGATGAATTTGGAGCGGATTTTGATAGCTCCAAATGATTCAAACACCCCATGGAGTGATTCAATGCATCTAAGCACTTTGGAAGGCTCTTTAATGAAGGTATGTGTCTCTTGAATGAATGAACATGTCTTTTGGGATTCAAAAGGTGTAACTTTTGTAGAGAATTTGGGAGGAAATTTTGAATTCTTTTTGAAAGGAGGCAGCCCTTAATTAAAAAGGAGAGGAATCTAGGGCATGAGTGTGGCGTGAGAATGAGAGGAAGACTTTGGAGAAGAGATGATTTTCTTCTAGGGTTGTGGTAGCAGCCCCACATGGCTGATTGGTATTTTTGCTATTGTTTTTATCCTTACGTCCGTCAACCAACAATGTGATCTGGACCAGTTTGCTGAACCTCCCAAACCAGTGATAGGAAATTTTATAGGAGCCTTCTGACCTAATTTTTTATATTTTTTCTACCTTTAAGGCCAAACTATTAATGTCCTAGAGTGTTAAAAAAGGATGGATTTGAACCACTCAAGAAACGTGTAATTTTGTTTTCTTTGGGTTTAAAAGGAATACATTTTATCCTTATCTATTTGAATTAAACAACATATTTCTCTACTAACTGTTCTTGTTGATGAAGATGATGTAGCCAAATGAACACATCTTGTTATGCTGTTTCGAAAAGAAATTTACATTATAATTCTTTCTTCATCTTGTTCAAATTGGTAATCTTGGATCTACCCTCCCTTTTGTTGCATTCTCTTCATGTTTTCCCACCAAAGAGAGGTGTTCTTTCTAAATTTAATGCTACAAGCTTCACAATTTGTTCTTAGGAAACTTCTTTGAAATCAAGAATTCTCTGCACTGTATATTGTTAATTAATAAATTCTTCCGGATCTAATCAACCTTAAGAATTTGGAATGTAAATCTTGATTTCAAAATCAACAACCTTTTGGTGTATTTTAGAAATGGTTTTCTTCTTCCTCCATTGAAGCCATGTCGGGTTCCACAGCTCTATCCTCAGAGTTTCTTTTCTCTAAGATCAGAAGTTGCTCTGTAGTCACCGAATTTCAAGTTGTAAGTCTTCAGCAACTAGTTCTTGATCAGGTCTTGCAATATTTCTTCAAGGCCTCTTGTTTGTTTAAGAGCAGAAAGAACTACAATGAATGCATGTACAACAATGGGATTAAGAAGCAAATTAGGGACAAATTTATGTCCACCACTTCTGTGCAAGAAGCGATATCAAGAAGCCTAAAATCAGACTTCTGTGGCTGACCGAAAGGATTCAAAATGTTTGGATAGCAGTAAAAGTTGTTCCTGCTGAGCAAACTTAAGAAATGATTGCTCTGATACCAAAATGATGTAGCTGCACAAGGAAAATAATAAAAATTGCATAGCTGCAACAACAAAAATGGTAGAGCATAGGAGAAAAAAATTGGAAAATTCCAAGAAAAAAGAACTAAGACAATATGAAGAAAAACCACAAAACATTATTGGCATAAACACCATCTGAGTGCCATGTCAGGATACAACTGCAAGGGTCAGATTGTTGTCCATCACTTCTGTGCAAGAAGTGCTATCAAGAAGTTAAACACTAAACTTCTATGGCTAGCTGGAAGGACTCCAAAGGTCTGGACAACAGCGAAACCTAGGTCCAACTGAGCAACCTATTAAAGGATTGCTCTGATACAAAAATAATGCAGCCGCACAAGGAAAAGAAAAAGTTTTGCATAACTACAATAGTGAAAACTGCAGGACACTGGAGGAAAAAACCTGAAAATTTGGCCGCGACTTTCTAAGTGCTTGATTTCTAATTTAATTTTGATATCTTCTCTTTTATCGCAGTTATGAACGCAAGTATACGTATCACTCAAGTAATACAGAGCTCTAGTGGAGTTCTGGTTATCGATCCCACAGGAAATACAACGAAACTTTAAAATGCAAAATCGTAGTGCAGAAAGCCAATATCCAATTCACAATGCACGCACTGAAAATATTAAAGTCATTAATAGTATAAAGATGATTAAATAGTCAAGTTTATTAAAGTACTAACTAAGCTTCTAAGTAATTTATCTAACACCAAACTAAGTTTTTGCGTTGCAATTTTCAAATACGGAGAAGACGTCCTCCCCCTTAAAATGATGCTGTGGTGAGTGAAAGATAAAGATTAGTAGGATATTGTGTTGTGCCAAATAGGAACATTCCTATTATTTACCCTCTTTCGAGAGCTATAAAGAACATTAACTAATCCTAGGTTTATCTCCTAAATAAATAGTTAGGCTAGGAGGATACTGACTGTCACTCCAGACCTCCCACTTCCCTTCCTCTAAAGGCTAGCTCATGCTTTAGTTTACAAACACTAGAACCAAATTGGAGATTTTAGCCTGTCACTCTAAAATCTCCAATTCTATGTCCAATAACATATATTTCTTTATTTATTTGCATTTAAGCACCAAGAACTTTACCATCCATGAGATTTGAATGTGATCTTCACTATTGTTGTAGAATACATAGCCCTTTCAGATCAAATGATTCACAACAAATCTTAACAATTCAGTTGGCCATATTGAAAAGTAAATGAATCACTAAGTGTAATATCATCACAACATTTCGACATGAATTCGACACAACCAATCTAAACCATCACATCACCACTTCTCATTGCAAGGTGAAAGACAAAGAAATCAATTCAGAAGTCATTAGGAAGATAAGACAAAACCAGGATTTTGTATTTAAAAGCAACGTCATACAACCATAAGAAGTAAATATAACTTATCTCAATTTTTCCCCAAGAAAATCCCTTGAAGTTCATTTGAATTCTCTTCTCTCTTTACAACACCACACAATTCCTACTTTAGATGAATAAGGGAGAAGAAATCTCTCACTTTCCGTCTCCTCATACACTCCTTAGAGACAAATCCAACAACTCTCTCTCACACTCTCAAAACAAGATGAAACACTCTCCCCTACACTCACACACCACCAAATTCAGGCACCAAAAGCAGTTTAAATTCTCTTAGAACAAATTTCCTAATAGATTTCCCAAGCACCCCTTCAAAATCCGTCCAAATACATTGAATTTGGGCATAAGTCGGCTTCGGGCACCGCCGACACTTGATAGGGTGCCGCCGCTGCTCATTTATTCAAATCATCCCATACTCTCTGTAAATGGGTGCCACCGACGCCCATTCAGGTGCCGTCGGCGCCAGTAAACAGTTTTGGCCACTTTGTCTCTTTTTGCTCTAAATTTGTTCTTTTTTTGCTTCCATTTGCTCCAAACACCTAAAATCATCATACCTGCAACAAAACAAGAAAAAACACCTTCCCTTAAAGTGAAATATCATAAAAAATGAGTAAAAATACATATAAGAAATCCAACATATCTTTGGTGTGTCAAAATCCCCCAAACTTAACTATTACTTGTCCTCAAGCAATTCTTCTACTACATAAAATTATGATTCATGATAGAGGACTTCACTTTAAAAATATCAAAATTTTTGATTTAAATGAATATAATAACAAGACTTTCAGAAAGGTTAATAAGAAATCATATCAAGATTATAGGTGCAAGATCATCTAGTCATCAAGTCTAGGAGTTCTAATCTCATATTTATTTCAAGAATAACTATAACCTGTCACAATAAGTGCACATGGAAGAATAATATGAAAAATAAATCCATTAGAACTATATTAGTAAAGATGCTAATACTTTAAATATAAGTTTAGAAATGTACTTAAATTCTTTCCTTTAAGTTGATTCTATTGAATCCAATTTTTGATTAGGCATCTCCTCAAGCTTCTCCTCACTTATACTTTCTTTTACATTTCTATATATGGATTGTTTTTCAATCCTTTTCTTTTTATTTTCTCTCTCTTTTTTTTTCTTTTTTTTGGGATTGTTTTTCAATCCTTCATTTTCTTTTCAAGTGAGGATTACTATATTTGGATAGCCTTTAATAATTTTGAACTTCACTTTCCTCCCCTTAAAGTTGGAACCTGTGACATTACTTTATTTTATAAATGTATATCAGCTTTTAAATGATTCATCATAGAGTCTCACTTCTTATATATAAACCCCAAGGACTCTTAATATTTCAAAAATACAATTTTCCTTTACTTTAAATAATCAACTATAGTCTAATCTTCTGATACTAAATATCTTTGCCTATAATGTTAATCTTCATTATTAGAAAATTTTCACTTAAGCCTTCTAAGATATTTAAATAAAACCAACAATTTTGTTATCTAAAGTTAAGTCCTAACATCATAAACCATGTTAAAATTAATTTTGAAATAAAAATATTTTTAATGAGGACAACTAAAAGTTAATTTTTTTTTCTCCTGCAAACTTAAGTTTTTCATTACATAATAATAGAGGTAAAAATTACAAAAGAAATCTAACATTTTATAGCGGGCTTTTGATCATTCTGAAGCTGTGCAGGTAATCAACACAAATTTGAACTAGCAGGCCTGAAACAACTAGAAGCTTTTCTACACATAATATATTAGAGATTTGCAGGTAAAATAAAAGATTTAGAACATGAACTTTAAACATCTACTGAACATATATAACTACTCCAATTTTAAACTAAAGAAAAAAACTAACACACATCCATTAATTACAACCACATCACAATTTTAGTGTAGCACAACCATAAAGAAAATAGAATATAATTACATATGATCACTGATCCAACATAAACTACAAACACTACAAACACAACAAACTAACACAAACACAACAAATTACCACTCATTACAACAAGCTACCACAAACACAACTAACTACCACTCATCATCACCTCTGACATCCTCTAGGTTGTCAGTTGGCTTGTACAAAGTATGACAATGACAAGTAGGAAATATCACATCAGAGTCTCCTCTATGAATCTAACCGAAGCATCATGAAAAGCTATATCGTACTCGACCCTCCTCCTAGTGTACTCATCATTGGCCTCATTCCTTGCTTCTATTCCAGTGATCCAATTATGTAACCTTTCGATGTCACCTTGTTGAATCATCAACTATTCCATAACATCAGAATGAGTATATGTCTTGGATCTCCATCCCACATGAACTTCATAAGTCTTAATGTTGTCTTTGCTAATAGGCTTCAAAGGATGGACCCATTCTTTGTTGTGATCAAACTCAACTCTTTATAGTACACATAATGTGTGAATTAGGGCAGTATGTCCCAATCCTCCTGTAGTCTCTCCCTTAGCAATAGTGTGTGAATCAGGGCAGTATGTCCTAATCCTTCTGTAGTCTCTCCCTTTGCAATAGTCTCAATACAATTATAAATAATTGCCCCAATATTAATTATCCTTAAATTTTGAATACAAAAATTTAAGATGGCTCTATCTAGAGTAACTTCACTGTGATGATAAGTAGATAGTAGTTTTAAAGAAATAATGTAATGCCAGGCCTTAGATGCAACATTCAACATAGAAGTAGGAAAATTTATCCTTTGCCTTTGCTTAATTTTCCACTCTCCTTTCACATCAGTAAGAAAGGCAATAAATTCATCCAAGTTAGAATTCATAGTACCAAATGATGTATACTCACGAAAACCAGCAACATAAATCCTCACATTATCTTTAAACCTTTGTACAACTCTGCAGTACAATCTAAGCCCAAGCACGTCTTAGGATTTTGAGGTTGTCGTTCATCATGACCTAAAATCTTCATATATTTCAGGCTATTTGTGCGATCTTTTCACACAAATGTAAGCCCTAAACTAATAAAATTGACAAGATGAAACATTCAAATAATTTCTCCTCAAAATTGAAGCAAAAAAATAGGATAGATTGGGAAGTCTCCAAGGTTCTCCTCTGGATCTATGACATCCCCTAGTTCTTCCTCCTTTGGATTCCAAGAATGTTCCAAACTTGAACCAATCCCATTTCACACCTCTTTCTCCGATTTTATTGAAAATTCCTATCCTTTTAAACTCCTTGAAGATAATATTCCCCAATTTTTATCGACAGTATTCTTAGGTGACTTTGATTATCTAAGATGTAATTAACTATAGGGGCTTACCCTTATAGGAAGCTTGTCCAAACCCAGTTTAATATAAACCCTATTTAATTATTTATATTAAATAGGGGAACTTATCAGAAAATAAAATGGTTTTCGTAGACCAGACGGATGTCATTATTTCTTAGATTATTTGATCGAGCCTCATCCTCAAGTTTTGTGTTTATCTTTTGGGATGATACAAGGTTTGAAGTACAACACTTTTTCATTTAAACTTTAAAAAAATATGGGGTTAGTTTGATTTCATATTTTTCTATACTTAAATCTATATGTAAATTAAATGTCCTTCCGAAGCGGGCGATAGGATTTTGATTCCGGTGACCGACAGATTCTTACGGGCAACTCCACTACCCAAAATAGTGCTGACACGAACCCACAAGGATAAATAGAATATGAAACTTTACAAAATAAAGGAAATTAGAAAATAAAATTCTATTTAGAAAAACATTCTTACTTAAACTCTAGATGTTAAAATAGGAATGAATGTTCAATTTTTTTTGTAAATTTTTGATAATTTAAAATAAAGAAAGCAATTAATTAACTTAAATAAATACTTGCAAGATGAAGTAAATATAAATAAAATATATTTTTCTCTATCATGAATCAGTAATAAGTATAAAAATAATGTTTTGGAAGTATTCTAATTGTGTTGTCACAAATAGGAGTAATTATATTTTTTACCCTTACCAGAGATGTTGTAAAAAATAATTTTTGAAGACCGGTTAGGTAGGGAAGATACTAGCTCTCACTCTAGAGTTCCATCTTCTCCCTCCACCTAAGGTCTAACATCTCGTATCAGAACCTAAAACTATAAATCAAATTGGGGGCTTTAGTCTGTCACTCTAAAGTCCTCGAATTTTACACCCTTCAAAGTTTATTTCCCTATTTATTTGCACTTAACCCGATGAACTACATTCTCATCCATGAAATCAATTATGGTTCCTACCATTTTTTGACTGAGATAATACTATCTCAGATCTTACATGTTCTCAAAATAAGTATTAACATCTTAATTGGTCAAATCAAGAAGTAAATGAAGTACAAGATTTAAAATTATCACAATTTCTTCCAACATTAAAGTCTATTACTTCACACAACTTCTTTTCAATACTTAGTAATTTATCATTTTAAAGAAAAATATAAATAAAACTATTCAGATTCCATGGAGAAAACACAAACACAATTGAGTTTAAAAGTAGAAATCATGCATATAAACAAAAAATCTAAATTAAAACCAAATGTTGTCACAAAGATAAAAACTTATCTGAAATCCTCTCAACCTAAAGTCTTGAGGTTCCTTTGAATTCTCTTCCTTCCCTCACAATACTAACTAAAACATAAAATAAAATAAAAGGTGGTCGCAGCGGCGGTGGTTACTTTGATGATCCAAGTCTTCTTTAACAAAAATCCAAGATGTGTCTCGGTGTCTCTTTAAAATGTGTCTCTAATCAATGAATCATCTAGAAGTTGCCTCCTTACAAAAGCCAATTGAATGAATTTCCATGTGCATGAACTATTTCCCACATTTTTACCAAGGGTTGCTTTAAACACCTCTTAAAAAAGTCATTCAAATTCAATGAATCATCAAATAACTACTTTTGGTACTTAAGTGCGGGGTACTTAGCGCTTAGGCGCCTCCGTTCATTTTTGAACCTTCTCATTTTTGCTTCAAATTTGATTCTTTTTCACTCTTTTTTTCCATTTTTCATCCAATTGATTGTACCTAAAAGAAAAAACACACAAATATCACTCTTTAATGCGCAATATCTAAAAAATAGGTGTAAAAATGTGTATAAAAAGACTATATATTTTAGGTGTATCAAAATCACTCAAACTTAAAATGTTACTTGTCCTTAAGTGACACTTCAATCTGTTAAAAAAATGAATAAGTAAATTATGTATATGAGTTTTTTTAGGAGTTTCTAAATTTTTGATGTAGAAATATAGTAGTCCAATTTGAAAAAAAATATTAGTGAATGAGATCAACTTAGAGTTTAGAAATTTTTATCGTAAAGAAGTTTGAAAATATGAGTTTCTATTTAGTTCATAAATATTGTAGAATTTTCAAATATAGAATTTAGGCATTCTAACATCTCCACTTAAAAATTATTATTATGCATAATTTTACTTACTATATTATATCCTTAAGCTTAAAAGTTTCTCAAGTCTTATACTTTAAAAAGATCAGATGTGGAACAAATTTTTTATTAGGCACTAATCCTCAAACTTCTCTGCTCTTTTTGAACTTTTCTTTTCTTTTATTTTTGTTTTCTTTTCTCTTCTTTCTTTTTTTTTCAGGCAAGGATTACTATATCTGGATATTCCTTTAATGATTTTGAATTTCACTCTTCCTTTCCTAAGACAAAGATTTGATATATTTCCATCATTTAAAAACTAAATAATAGTTTTTTTTTAAATTACATTCAATAAAAGAAATTAAAGTTTTGAAAATACAATTCTAACTCTTCTACATTTTTCAAAAATATAATTTTTCATACTAAAGATAGTTATACAATATTTATCATTTTCACACTAAAGTAAGAGCTAGCCTTCAGGGGAAGGGCAGTGGGATTTTTGGAGTGACAACCACTATCCTCCTAGCCTAGTTATTGATTTAGGAGATTAACCTAATATTAGTCAATGTTCTTTATAGCACTCGAAAGAGGGTAAATAATAGGAATGCTATTATTTAGCACAACACAATCTCATATTAATCTTTATATTTCACTCACCACATCATCATTGTAAGGAGGAGGACGTCTTCTCCATATTTGAAAGTTGCAAAGCAAAAACTTAGTTTGGCGTTAGATAAGTTGCTTAGAAGCTTATTTAGTACTTTAATGAACTTCAATATTTAATCATCTTTATATTATTAGTGACTTTAATATTTTCAGTACGTGCATTGTGAATTGGATATTGACTTTTTGCACTACGTTTTTGCATTTTTAAGTTCCGTTGTATTCCCTGTGGGATCGATAACCAGGACAACACTAGAGCCCTGCATTACTTAAGTGATACATATACTTGCGTTCATAACTGTGAAAAAAGAGAAAATATAAAAATTAAATTAGAAACCAAGCATTTAGAAAGTCGCAACCAAGTTTTTAGCGCCATTGTCGGGGAATATAGAAATGGTAACAATAAAATTAGTATTACTTAAAAAAACTTTATTTCTTAATTTGCAATTGTGTGTGCTTACTTGCTTTAAGAGTGTTTAACGTGCTTTTGTATTCATAGTATTGGATCTGAAAGATTAGTGCCTTACGATTTAGAGTTAGAACATACAATTAGAAAAATTTAGAAGCAACAAAAAAAATTTAGAAATTTGAACAAAATGGCGAACAACTTAAATGAAAATGAACATCAACCTAGACCTTTAAGAGATTATGCCAACCCTACATCTGATGAAATTCACTTAACCATTCAAAATCCTGATGTAACTGCTAATTATTTTGAATTTAAACTTGCTATTATCCAAATGGTACAAAATAGTCAGTTTAGTGGGACACCGAATGAAGATCCTAATTTACACCTTGCTAAATTTCTACATTTAAATATGCGGGAGTGTCGAATGATGTCGTTAGACTTAGAATTTTTTTCTTTTTCACTAAGGGATAAAGCTAAGGTGTGGTTAAATTTGTTAGCACCTAGATCTATCAGAACTTGGGGAAAACTATCTTAAATTTTTTTTTCAAAATATTTCCCTCCATCAAAAACTACTAAGCTTAGAAACGATATTACATCTTTTTGTCAACTTGAAGGGGAAGCAATATATGAAGCTTGGGAGAGATTTAAAGATCTCCTTAGAAATTTTCCACATCACGCTCTATCAGATTGGTTAATAATTCAAACATTTTATAACAGATTAGTGGGATCTATTAGATCAAACATTGATGCCGCTGTTGGTGGATCACTAATGTCAAAACCTTTTGAAGAGACATATTCCTTAATAGAGGAGATGACTACTAAATATTTTTAATGGCCCTCTAAACGTGTGAATCCTAAAAAAGTAGCTAGTATTTATGATTCAGATGCAATATCCATGATAATTGCTCAAATTGCTGCCCTCTCAAAGAAAATAGATCAATACAAAATGAACCATTCTCAAATGCCTCCAGTGTCAGAGGAAAATTCATTTGGACAAATAGTGGATTCTCAATCATCCTACAAAACTTTGAATGCTATAAATATTAGGCTCATCAATCTGTATTCAAGCTATTATAATCTCGGTTGAAAAAACCACCCAAACTTAAGTTGGAACAATAGTAATACCGCTACTGCTAATCCGCAGTGGGGGAATACTTCAGTGAAACATTAATTATAGACCTTCTTATCCTCTGGAATTTAATAGTAATTCATAATTTAAAAAGAAGAAATTTTCTATGGAAAAATTAATTTTAAACATGGGTAATCAATTACAAAGTTAAGGAGCAGCAATTAAAAATATGGAAACTCAAATGGGACATATAACTATGATGCTTAGAAATAGACCTCAAAAAACTCTACCTAGCAATGTTGAAATTAACCCAACAGATCAAAATAATGAACAAATTAAGGCTATTTAATTAAGAAGTGAAAAAGAATTGGAAAGAAGAGTGCAAAAAGAAACTGAAGTTGAAATAGAGAAGGTGGAAATTGAAAAAGGAAACGATCATATATATCCAGATTTAGAATATCTGCTTACACTGATGAAAATTACTGTAGAAAGGCCACCACCTTCGTTTCCTAAAAAGTTGAAACAACAAGATAGAGGTAAATGATTTTTAAAATGTTTACAAATTCTAAAAAAATTAACAGTAAATATTCACTTCGTTGAAGCCTTGGAACAAATGCCCGATTATGTGAAATTTATGAATGATATACTTAGCAAAAAAAGAAAGTTTACAAATCACGAAACTATTGCACTTAGTGAAGGTTGTAGCGCAATTATTCAGAAAAAGCTTACTAAAAAATGTAAAGATCCTGGTAGTTTCACTATTCCTTGTGCGATAGGTGAAACTTTTTTCAGAAGAACCTTATATGATTTGGGAGCTAGTATCAACCTCATGTCTCTATCAACTTTTAAAAGATTAGTAATAGGAGAAATTTCCCCTACTTCTTTAACTCTTCAATTAGTTGACCGTTTGATTACTTATCCTAAAGGAGTTGTGGAAGATGTTTTAGTAAAGGTTGATAAATTTATCTTTCTTATGAACTTTATTGTGTTAGATATGGAGAAAGATAAAGAAATTCCTATTATTTTGGGAAGACTATTCCTTGCTACTGGAAGAGCAATGATAGATGTTCAAAAAGGAGAATAAACTATGAGAGTTAATGACCAAGAGGTAACATTTAATATTTTGAAATCAATGAAATATCCCTCGATAGAAAAAGATGATGAATGCTTTTGAATGGAAATTTGTGATTATTTAAGAGATGATTATTTTATGGAAAAGTTAGAAGATAAAATGGAGAATGAAAATTTGAAAATTAAAGATGATAATGAAATGGAAGATGATCAATATGAGATAGATAATGAAAAACTAGATTATGTTCAGGAGAGATTTGAAATGTTAGATACTACAGAAGATGATAACAAAAATCTAATTCCATCTATTATAAAACCTCCTGAACTTTGAATGAAAATTCTTCCTGATCATTTAATGTATGTGTTTTTAGGAGAATTATCTACCTTACCAGTTATTGTATTCTTGGATTTAAATGATTTACAAGAACAAAAATTAATAGATACAGAAAAGTTTTTGGTTAGACTTTAGTTGATATTAAAGGAATCATTCCTTCGATCTGTATGCATAGAATTTTATTAGAAGAACAACATAAACCTAGAGCCGATCTGAAAAGGAGATTAAATCCAATGATGAAGGAAGTAGTAAAGAAGGAAATTTTAAAATGGTTAGATGTTGGAATTTTATATCTAATTTCAGACAGTGCTTGGGTAAGTCTAATTAATTGTGTTCCTAAGAAAGAAGGAGTAACTATTGATGTGAATTAAATAAATAAAATAACACTAACAAGACAAGTCACTGGTTGGCAAATTGTATTAATTATGGAAAATTAAATGCCACCACCAGAAAAGATCACTTTCCCTAACCTTTTCTAAATTAAATGTTGGATAGACTAGCTAGGAATAATATTATTATTTTTTAGAGGGATATACCGATTATCACAAATTCTCTATTGCTCCTAAGGAACAAGAAAAGACAATATTTACTATGGAAATTTTGCTTTTTGAAGGATGCCCTTTGAATTATGTAATGCACCTACAACATTTCAAAGATGTATGATGTCAATTTTTAGCAATCTAATTGATAACGGAATAAAAGTTCTCATAGATTATTTCTCTGTATTTGGAACTTCATTTGTTGCATGTTTAAATAATATAGAAAAAGTGTTAGAGTTATGTGAAAGAACAAATTTAGTTCTAAATTGGGAAAAATGTCAATTTTTGGTTGCAGGAGGAATTATAATTGGACATAAAATTTATGAACTTGACATGGAAGTAGACCCTGCAAAAATTCAAACTATCAAAAAACTATCACCTCCTACTACAGTGAGAGAGGTTAGAAGTTTTCTAGGACATGTTGGTTTCTGTAGGTTAAATATTAATGATTTTTCAAAGATCACTAAGACTCTGTGCCAACTTTTAGAAAAAGATAGGAAATTTGATTTTAATGAGGAATGTTTAAAAGCCTTTGAATTATTAAAAGAAAAAATAGTCACTGCTCCGATAATAGTTTCACATAATTGGGAGAAGCCATTTGAATTAATGTGTGATGCTAGTGATTATGTAATTGGAGTTGTTTTAGGGCAAAGGTATGATAAAATATTTAAAGTTATATACTACGCTAGTAAGACTCTTAATGACGCGCACATTAACTATACCACTACTAAAAGTGAGTTATTAGCAATTGTATATGCTTTTAAAAAATTTAGGTCATATTTAATTGGGACAAAATGTATAGTGCATAGAGACCATTCTGCCATCAAATATTTGATGCAAAATAAGGAAGCTAAACCAAGATTAATCCGATGGATACTTTTGATGCAAGAATTTAACTATATAATCGTCAAATAAAAAAGGATTTGATAATCAAATAGCCGATCATTTATCTAGACTGGAACCAGATGAGTTATCTGATTTTGAAGAGGAAATATTGGAAACTTTCCCTCATGAACAAATTTATAATATTAAGGAAAGTAATTTACCATGGTATGTTGATATTGTGAACTACCTTGTGAGTAATATTTTACCACCTGAATTAACAATACAACACTCGGACATTTAATTTACATATAGATTTAAGTATAGAAAAATATGAAATCAAATTGACCCCATATTTTTTAAAGTTTAAATGAAAGAGTGTTGTACTTCAAACCCTGTATCTATCCCAAAAGATAAACACAAGACTTGAGGATGAGGCTCGATCAAATAATCTAAAAAATAATGACATCCGTCTGGTCTACGAAAACCATTTTATTTTCTGATAAGTTCCCCTATTTAATACAAATAATTAAATAGGGTTTACATTAAACTGGGTTCGGACAAGCTTCCTATAAGGGTAAGCCCCTATAGTTAATTACATCTTAGATAACCGAAGTCACCTAAGAATATTGTCCATAAAAATTGGGGAATATTATCTTCAAGGAGTTTAAAAGGATAGAAATTTTCAATAAAATTGGAGAAAGAGGTGTGAAATGGGATTGGTTCAAGTTTGGAACATTCTTGGAATCTAAAGGAGGAAGAACTAGGGGATGTCATAGATCCAGAGGAGAACCTTGGAGACTTACCAATCTATCCTATTTTTTGGCTTCAATTTTGAGGAGAAATTATTTGAATGTTTCATCCTGCCAATTTTATTAGTTTAGGGCTTACATTTGTGTGAAATGATAGCACAAATAGCCTGAAATATATGAAGATTTTAGGTCATGCTGAACGACAACCTCAAAATCCTAAGACGTGCTTGGGCTTAGATTGTACAACAGAGCTGTCCAAAGGTTTAAAGATAATGTGAGGATTTATGTTGCATAAGCAGACAACCTCGAAATCCTATGACATAGTTGTTTAATTTTAAGGAAGGAAATTGGTTTTGCTGGGGAAGATAGGTTTTACCGTTGAAGATGGTCATGCTTCCCACCATAGTAGCTCTAAGCTCCTTGCCGTGGCGAGTTTAAGTTTTCTAAGGTGTCAAGTTATGATTTCAAAGAAAAAGGCCCTATGATTGAAGTTCTTTAAAAATTATGAGGCATGTTAAAGTTGATTAGAGAGACACCGGTTAGGATCCTACGGTTCCCTTGTTCTGCACCACTATTTTCTATTAGATTCATTTAGCCCAGATGAATTTACTAAACTTAACTTAATGAGTTCCATACTTTCATTTAGACCGTAGTAAGCCTCATTGGAAATTGTAGGCTACCTCCTCCTAGGGATTCTCAATCATCTGATAGAGACGTCTTAATTTAGTTATAATTGTCATTTTTTGTGATGTTTGTGATTAAATTTTGAGTTGTTTCATATTTTGAATGTTATGGAGGTGAATTTTATCTTGGTTAATTTTAATTTTGATTTTGGTTTTATGGCTACCCTACTTGTTTTGGTTTTCATGCAGGGTGACATCGTTGTTTAACATGCAAGTTTATAAGCATGAAAGTACAGTGTGGAAAGTATAGAAAAAAATACGGTACTAAAAACTGTAAAAGCGTACCCGACAAGTCTTCTCGTTCCACCACCTGAAACTCAAAAACCATGTAAGGGCATTTTATATGAAGTGAGAAAAATAAGGTTCTAATGATCTACCAAATCTTAAATCATATCTTGGTGGGTCTCTATCAGTTTGATTAAGGATGATGTTTGTTAAGAAAAAAACATATTAAGTTTAGTAGACCTCCGAGGTATCCAACAGGTCTGGAGAAAGAAGTAGGTCCATGCTTCACTCTCACCGCCTGGTGAAAAGTCTCAAGCTCATTTAAACTTATTATGTTGCTTAATAAATCATCCTGAAAATATCTCCAATGCTCAATGAACATTGATGTTTCAATTATCCCTAAGAGTATGGTAATTATCATCTATCACTCAATTTGAAAATTATGTGGGTGAAGGCCCTTAAAGGAGTGAGTTAGTGTTATTAAGACACTTAGCCAATTTTAGTTCTTGCTTGGGCTTGTAGTGTTTCAAAGGTGTTCAACTTTTTTTTTACACTCACTTTTCTAATCCTCATTTAACTAAATTTGATTTAGCTTAAGTCACTGCTAAGCCCTTAAGGTCCTAGTGAATGTCTTAATCATTTTGAAGGAGATTTCTAAGTGATAATAATTCATCATCAAGAATTTTGAATGTTAGTTGAACATCCAAAATGGGGGTATTTAATTAATGAGTTATTAACATCCAACACCATACCCCTAAGTATAGGATCATTTAGTTTGATAAACTTGCAAATTTTAATGATTTAAGGAATTTACACATTTATCTTTTAACAAAGGAAAAGTGAGATTGGTTTCTACCAATTAATTCCTTATGTTTCAATCATCCAAATATGTTGATTAAAATCATAGGTTGCCCATTTTTCTTTCTTCAGTTAAGCCTAAATGTTAATTAAGGCTAAATTTCAAAAATTACACTTTTGCCCCTAAGGCTCCATCACTTCATAATTCATCAAATTTAATTCAAATGACTTTGGAATTTTCATCACACCTCACTCATTGGTCAATTAAAACATCAGAAGAGAAATTGTGTTTTTTTTTCAAATTTTAATTTAATTTACTTATTTATTTTTATGCAAAAATAAGATTTTTCAAAGGAAATTGCATAACTTGACCAAGACAAAGTTTAATCACTTGATATTTTTACTCGAGGTAGGCCGAGACTATAGGACTACTTGGACCAAATTTCATAGTCTTTTGAGTTTTATTTTAATTATTAAAATTATTTTATGTTCTGGAGTATTTATTAAATAAAAAATATTTTAAAGGTCGAAAATTAAGTTTTGCATTTCTATTAAATCTCCATAAGGTCAAAGAACCCAAAGAAATAAATTCCACATTTTTTTTTTCCTTTGAATTATTAAAAATATTTAAGTGAAAGATTAAGAAAAATTCATTTTTAGCCTTTAAAAGTTATTTTAAGCTTTAAAATTCAATATCTTCTCTTGGAAAATTAGGAAAAATATTCCAATTGCTCCTAAGTGCTTAGAAAATAGTTTAGAACATTTCCAAACATTTTACTAATATTGTGATTTTTATTAATTTTTTAATTATTTAAATATTAAAATAGGCTTAAAATTGATGTTTTTAATTTATTTACAATTTGATTATTAAGAAAATTTCTCTGATCACAGAGAACTCCCAAAAATAATTTTTAAGATTTTTTGAGTTATATTTTAATTATTAAAAATCATTTTAGTGTAAAAAATGTCATTTAACTTAGAGAATCAAGTTAGGTTATCAAATGAGTTCAAAATATTTTGAAAATTTTATGGGGAGTTATCTGAACTTCAAATTGTAGTGAAGATTAAAAACCAAGTCATTCAGATGTTTGTGTTTCCCAAATTTAATTTTCTTTGTGTTTTAGGGTTTGTGGAAATTAGGTGTGTTCTTCATGATTTAGATCATGAAATATTTTTCAAAGAGTTCTCTGGTCACAATAAATCTTCCAAAATTTTCTTGGATTTTTCTAAATAACATGCTAATTATCATGATTAATTTATGCAAATAATAGACATAAAATTGAAAAATATGAATCTCTATTTAGGGGTCTCCTCTGACTTTGGAAAAATCAGGGAATGTCCCTTAAGATAGAGGCAACAACATGGCAAATATCAAGCGATGGTGAAATGTCTACATTGATAGAGAATTAGAAGACTCAAAATAATATTTAATTGATTAAAATTAAAATATGCATCAAATAAACTTCAAACTTTTCTTACATTGTTCTCCTCTGTTCACTGAGCACTAAAATATTTTTATTTTATTTTTTTAATTTTTCTACACCAAGATATGAATTTTTTAAAGTTAGGGAGAATTTTCTGAATTATTTAAATCCCTACTTTTCTATTTAAACGTGCGGAGCCACCTCATCCTAGGCAGCTCCGAACGGCGACGTGGTGCGCTCCCATTCGCTATGCTTTCCACATTAGCATGCCATGGGACTCGCGGTTCACATATCAAGAGTTCATCCAGATAGATCTCATCCATTGATGAGATAAACACGCAATTGGATGGCTCCTCATCATCGTCCCCAAATAGGCTAACCCGAGAACTGTCCACACTCAAACCTTAAGATCTTTCTCTAGATTCAACCAAATCTCATAGGGTTTGTTTCTAGAGCTTCATTTACTGAAGACGAACCTATCTATACAAATTATACAATATGAAATATAGTAGGTATGTATTGAGAGTGAAAATAGGATTGAATTAGGGTTGGTGTTAAATACCTTTGTCTGAGAAGTGTGGCCTTAATAAGATGGTTATGGTAGCTTCGATTGGTCCCAATGAACCTAAAGATGAAGCCTTGTGCCTTGGTTAATGGTCTAGGTATGAATTCGACCAAGCTCGATTTCAGTTGTTGATTGAAGTCTATACTAGAGCCTTTTTGAGAGGAGGCTTTGTGGGGAATTAACTTCTTTCATTGTGGGGAAGGTGTGTGCACAATTAATTTAAGTTTGATTCACTATGAAGGTGTGGAGAGATCTGTCCAGGTTTTTGACAAAAATTCAAGCTCAAAATTGAGCTTCCATAGTGAAGCTCAGTGGGGGAAAATGGTTGGCTTGAACTGAGGAGGTCTTAGGGAGTCTCTGAGGGCAGTTTGGCAGAGTTTCCTTAAAAAAGTTTTAGCTCTCTTCCATTGTCCATGAAGGTGAGATTTAATTAAAATAGGCTTAGGGTGGCTGTCATGGCCAATTGAGGGGTGCAAAATGATGCTTAGGTGGAGGGCAGAGAAGCTGTAAATTTCAAATGGGATTAGGTGGTCTCTAAGTTTGAATTAGGTTTAAATTTTTTGGGGTGGCTCACAATTTTGGTGTTTTCTGGCCACTAGGTCTGCCGACAAGGCTAGAGAAGGTGGCCAGAAAGTCAGATGAGCCAAGGAGTGGCTTAATTATAATTTACCCCCCAAGGGTAGGCAATGATGGAGGAAATTTTGGAAGTTGGGTCCAAGAATGGGTTAAAATCCCTTAATATGGGGATCCATTGGTCCATAGCATGCTTTAGTTGGTTTTTCATGGTTTAGCCTGGTCCCTATTAGGATTTTGGTGGTTGTGGAGCATAAAGTTTTTGGCTTTAAGGTGGCTAGGCCAATTTTAGTGCATGAGTCCAAGTGGGTCAAATTGGCTTAAAGTGGGTTTGGGTTAGGCTAGCCAAAACTTTGAGCCCAAATGATTGATCAGAATTATGTAGATGTTTGTAATGAAGTGTTTTGGTGAAGGATTGAAATGATTTTGAGTTCAATTGGGGATTCAATTTGAAGGATTTCAGAAATTTGGTCACTTTGGGCATGTTGGGCTAGACTTGAGTTTAAATTGTGTTATGCTTAGGCTAAGTCTAAATTGATTGTTGAAAATGGTCAATAGGAATGTCATGAAGAGTTTTCAACATAAATTTGGTGCCAATTTTGGGGTTAGGTAATTAATTTGGTGAAATTTGGAGACATAGACAATTTGGGGCAAAATTGGGGATTTTTGGATTTGGGTTGAAGTTAAATAAAATTGAGGCCTCACCAAGGCTAATTGAAGGTCAAGTTTGATGTGTAGGATTGCTATGAAGAGTTTAGGATTCAAGTCGAGGCCAATGGAGTAGGCCATGGGGTTAAGTTTTTTGGGATCAGACATGTAGCCAAAGTTGGGGGTTTAACTTAGATCAAAATTGGGCGCAAAGAATGGGCCAATTGAGCTAGGATTTGGTTTATATTGATTGTATAGAAGGTTAATTTAAGTTTAGAATTGAAATTTAGGGAAATTTGGGCCAAATTGATGGACATTTGAGGTAGATTTGGGGAAATTGTGCCTTTAAAGGCAATTTGGGGGGTTTTGGTAAAAATGATCAAATTGGTCAAATTGGGTCCAATTGAAGGGTCCAAATTGGTTTTGGATATATTTGGAGTGATTTTGGAGGTTTTTGGAGAGTTTGGGGTGTCAAGGGCATTTTTCTAATTTTGGGGTTATTTTGGTAAATTTTGAATTTTATGGGTGGTTTTGGGTAATTTGGGTATCTTCAAAAGGTTTGAAATGATTTTTGAATAATTTTGGGTATTTTGGGTGAATTTGGGAATTTTGGCCAAATTTAGGGTCCCAAGTGCATTTAGGTAGTTTGGGGGAGTTTAGGGGCAAAAAACCATGTTGAATATTTTAGGTAGAATTGGGGAGCTAACCACCATAACGAGCTATGGACCAATGGAATCCCCTTTTGGGTCATTTATGTCTGGTCTTATCTAACCCCTAGCCTAAGGCTAGTGGATTTAGGGGACCCTTTACATTAGTCTCCTAAAGGATTAAGGGACCAAAGCTAGGAAATTTTTGATTTAGGGTTGCGAGTGATTATGAGTGAGAGTGAGTGCCTTAGCGCTAGGAAAATGCTTAGAGTCAACCCTAAGGGCAAGCAATCCTATGTGAACTCACCTTGAGCTCCCGTAGAATGACCCCGCCTACTAAGTGCTAGAGGTTAGTACTAATATGTGGAGCTTCAAGTTGAGCAAAGAGGAGGGTAAAATTTATAATGGTGAGAGTTTCTCTTCTATTTTTCTAGGAATAGTCAACATGAAAGTCCTATGACTTGAACCTAAGCAACTAAAGAGGAAAAATCAAACCTCAACCAAAAGTGAGGTCAACAAATGGACTCCCAATAGGTGTGGTGTGTTGGCATTTACCGATGAGATCAACAGAACCAACATAGACTTCTAAGTTAACAGACCTAGAAGGAGGTAAAGAAATTGTGCGTGCTATTTGTGTATGCTGAGGAATTAGCAAGTGAATATTTGATTGAAGTCAAGAAGTAAGAACTCTCACTGGGGACTGGAGAGTGGGTTTGAGTTATCAAGTTTCAGGTTTTTTATTTATAGAGGATGGGACTCAATATGTAAGTGCTGACCCTAGGGTGAGAATTAAAATTTAGGTATTAATTTCAGAGACCAACCTCAAAAGGAAAGGAATCAGAAGTTAAGGGCTGGTTCCTAAATGAGAATTAAAAGTTAAGGATCAATCTCAAGAAAGAGAGAGTCAAAAGTTAAGGACCGACCTCAAAAGGAATGGAATCAGATGTTAAGGACTGATTTCAAAATGAGAATCGAAAGTTAAGTATCAATCTTAAAAGAGAGAGTTGGAAGTTAGGGACCGATCTTGAATGGAGGGAATCAGAAGTTAAGAACTGATTCCAAAAATGAGAATTGAAAGTTAAGGATCAATCTAAAAAAAAGAGCGAAAGTTAGGGACCAATATCAAATGAAGGGAATCAGAACTTAAGGACTGATTCAAAAAATGGGAATTGAAAGTTAAGGATCAATCTCAAAAGAAGACCAAAAGTTAGGGACCGATCTCAAAAGGAGGGAGCCTAAGACTGATTCCAAAAATGAGAATTGAAAGTTAAGGATCAATCTCAAAAGAGAGTGCGAAGTTATAGACCGACTTCAAAATGAAAGGAATTTGAAGTTAAAGACTGATTCCAAAATGAGAATTGAAAGTTAAGGATCAATCTCAAGAGAGAGTCGGAAGTTAAGGACTGACCTTGAAAGGAAATGAATCAGGGTTAATGAGTGATTCTAAAATGAGAATTGAAAATTAAGGATCTCTCTGAAGAGAGAGTCGGAAGTTAAGGACCGAACTTGAAAGGAAATGAACCAAAAGTTAAGGACTGATTCTAAAATGAGAATTGAAAGTGAATGATCAATCTCAAAAGAGAGAGTCAGAAGTTAGGGACTGATCTCGAAAGGAGGGAATTAGAAGTTAAGGACTGATTCTAAAAATGAGAATTAAAATTTAAGGATCAATCTCAAGAGAGTGTCGGAAGTAAGGATAGACCTCAAAAGGAAAGGAATCAGAAGTTAAGGATTGATTTCAAAATGAGAATTGAATGTAAAGGATCAATCTCAAGGGAGTGTTGGAAGTTAAGGACTAACCTCGATGGGAGAGGAATCAAAAGTTAAGGACTGATTCCAAAATGAGAATTGAAAGTTAAGGATCAATCTCAAGAGAAAGTCGAAAGTTAAGGACTGACTTTGAAAGGAAAGGAATAAGAAGTTAAGGACTAATTCCAAAATGTGAATTGAAAGTTAAGGATCAAGCTCAAAAGAGAGTTGGAAGTTAAAGAACGAACTCAAAAAGAAACGAATCAAAAGTTAAGGAGTGATTCCAAAATGAGAATTGAAAGTGTTGAATCCAAAGATATGTGTTGTGTGAAAAGGTTGACATTATTGAGGAGAATGTGTAAAAATTTGTGAGGTTTTGTGTAGAATGTGAAATTTCACAAGGATGTGAAAAGTTGATGTAGATAAGGATAGTCGTGTTGCACAAACAAAGAGTAAAAAACGTCTTAATTGAGAGAATTGACTCAACATATTTATTTTCTTTTCTTGTTGTTTTATCACGTTTAATTTTCAAAAAAATGTTTTCTAAAATTTAATTTTGTTGGTTGGTTAATTTTCAAAAGAGTGTTTTATTTGAATTTTATTATTAAAGTTTTATTATTTTGTTATTTGTTCGTTATAGTTTTGAACCAACGTATGGTTCATGACTTTTATCCATTCCACCAAAAAGGGCAATTGAACAAACAGACAAAATTTTGAAAGAGATTTCATTAATCTGCTCCAATAAATGTTACACATTGAGTGTAGGCCAAAGCCTCAAAAAGTACAATTATGCTGTCTACATCAAAGTACATCAAAAAATGTTCCATGCCAAGTACATATCATAGGCTGAGCATGGCTGATACATATCATATCTGCTATAATGAAATACAGTTAAATTGTAAGGAATCCTCTGAATGTTTGTCCCCGGTGTGGCAAGCTCCTAATCGAGCAGATCTTCTAAGCCATGCTCCAGGTCAAGGGTTCCCTTTGCGTGTACTTAGAGGTGCAACACTCCCATAGCTCGTATGGTAGAAGTTCTTCCAACTCTGGATCTGGTTGAAATCCATATGGCATTTTGCTATTATCTATTTGTCAAAAGGTCACGGACACCCTACAGTGTCGTACCCCTAGATTAGTGTTTGGCGACATCTGTTCCATTCCCTTTAAGGATTAACACAAAACCGATAGGTAGCGGAATTTCTACGGACCCTTTTAACTCACCAGGGCCAATGAAATCTATTTCTTTCCTAAACAAAATATTGCTTTTGCTCATGAATGAGATAGTGCAGAAATGTCTTACAAAGTCATGATGGTCAAAGTGCGGAGGTATGCAGTCTCCTTCATAATATATGTTGATAATACAACTATTAGGAATACAACCAGCTGGCAGTATTCTCCATTGAACCATTCTTTTAATCATCCATTTTATCATGGGAGGTATCAGATCCACCTGATCATGCCTCAGAATCCCATGAGGATTTCCTTGTCTATCATAGGTGAAGTTGTAACAACAACCACACTGTATAGTAATCTTGCCCTTTCCTCGCATCAAGTTTCTTGGCTCGGAATAGGTTCTTTCCATAAGCACGCCAGCTCGACCTCTATCTCTCAGGTCAAAAATCTAATCGAGAATTTTTCGTTCATCACTTTCTGAGAAGACCCTGGTGTATAATTCTAGTCCTTCTAATATGTTGATGAACCTACCTTGCACTTCTTCATAGAATTTGAAGTCTCTTTTTCTTACCTTGCTCATTTTATAGTATTATGCGGTACTGATGATCGGTGGCTATCGGGGATGTTCCCTCATTTCAACGTTGACGGAAATTTAGGCCGATCCTATCTCTGTCTGCAGTGGAATGTACGACTCTGCGTCCGATAAAATAAATGGTTCTGTACCCAACGAGACAAATGGTTCTACATCCATCAGGTAATCTACGATTTGAAATACATCATCAGAGGATACATATTTCTCTAATGTACATTGCAGTCTGGGCACTCCATGAATGCCCTTGTGGCTGGCGTACGTACTAGTATATTGGCGTTGTAGGTTGGGCAACCCGTACAAAGAACATTTGAAGCTGGTAGTATTTTCGGCTTTGTAATAAATCCTAACTCAACATCTGTAGCAGGCAGACTGGAAGAGGTATCTCTCATACCCAGATCTTAGATATCCCCTTCAGGGATAGGGGTGAGCAAGTTCTTTGCCTCTTTTGGTGTCTCCTTTCCTGGTGTAAAAAAACTTTATGTTTTTGGTGGCTAGCATTTCTGCGCTGAGTCCTCCGTAGTGGTGTATCTGGATGTCTTTCATTATCGACAGCGACTAGGACTTCGGTCAGTGTAGCTATCATGGAAGGTAGGCTACTGGTCCCCTCCATTGGGTCTTGTTGTACTATTACATTTTTTCCCTTTAGTGAGGAACTATCTTTGGTGTCGAACCTTAGCAGTGATGGTAGCTTTTCCTTTTATTGACGGCTAACCACGTCCATCAGGGGACCCTCATAGTCCATGCCGACTTGACTAAAGTCCATGTCAAAGTCTATGGTGCCGCCCTGCGGTGCCCTTTATTTGTTGAGTGCGAGGTTCCAACCATCTTTAAAAGCAAAGATCAGCCTCTGGCCTGACATTTCTCTGCAAAAAAAAAAGAAAAATATCAGTGAGCTAAAACTTGGAGTGAACAAGAACAAAAAAAAATGTTTATTAAAGAAAATTTTAGTTTAACTTAAGTGAAAAAATTGTTTATATATGTGTATATATTGTTTAATTTAGTAGAATATCAAGTTTAAAAGAAGAAAATTGAAGTGTGTAATTTCAAAAAAAAATTATTATGTTGAGGTTAATCTTATTACAAAATTTTGGACACTGTCACAGACATTTGGCGAAATAGATAACCCCAAAACAATCAAAATTTCAAAATTTCAAGTCAAGCGATGTCAAGCAATGTGATGTTCCGTAGTATGTCTTCAGGTATCGTCAGTTGATTGGTAGAATGGGTCTTTCACCTCAAAAATCCACTAACTGGTAGGCTCCTCCTGCGTAGACCATTTCAATGAAAAATGGTCCCTCCCAAGTTGGCTCAAATTTTCCACCTATCTTGCGGCGTGCAAGAATGGGTCTTTTGAGCGTGAGGAGAATGTCACCAACTTTGAATGTCCTTGGGTAGACCAATTTGTCATGAGCTTGTACCATCATTGTCTGGTAAAGTTCCAAATGTTGTTGTGCTTTAATTTGTTTTCCCTTAAGACTCTAATTCTTCAATTCTGAGTTTTGAAATTTCTTCCGTTGTAAGTTGGTTGGCGACAGTGACTCTGAGGGGCGATGTCTGGATTTCTAATGGTTGTACGGCCTCAAACCCGTACACGAGCATGTAGGGTGTATACTGAGTGGGAGTCCTGAACATGATCCAGTAAGCCCACAAAGCTTCTAATAACTTGTTATGCCAATCTCCTTTGTTTTTGTTCAGTGTTTTCTTTAAAATTTTTACCAGTGTCTTGTTGAAGGCTTCAACTAGGCCATTTGCTTCGAGATAGTAAATTGTAGAGTATCTCCAATCTATCTCATGTCATTTGACAAAATTATTGATTTTGGTGCTTTTGAAAGCCGTCCCATTATAAAAAATTATTGTTCGCGGTACTCCAAAATGGTAGACGATTTGGCTTTTGAAGAATTGAAGGATGTCACCTCTCATAACAGTACTGCCTCTGCCCATTTGGAGAAATAATCTATAGAGACAAGTATAAATATGTGTCCTTTGATGGATGGAGGGTCCATCAGACCTATTATGTCCGTGCCCCAACACTTGAATGACTACGATGCGACGTTTGAGTGTAGCACATTTAGAGACTGGTGCAAGACTACCTCATGCACTTGACACTGGTGACATCTTCTAGCTGTATCCATGCAGTCGAACATCATTGCTCGCTAATAATATCCAAGCCTTTTAATCTTCAGTTTCATCTTTGACTCTGACTGGTGAGCGCCACACAATCTAACATGTACTTCTTTGAAAATATTCTGTGCTTCTATTTTTCTTAAACATCATAGCCACATCTGGCCGAACGATCTCCTGTAGAGAACATCACCTACTAGAACATTTGACATAGCCCTTTTTGTAACGTGATGTGCTTCAGATTTATTTTTGGTAGCTTTACAGAATGCAAATATTCTATTAATGGCTTGCGCCAATCATCATTAATATCCACAACCATAATTATTGTTTCCTTTTCTTTACCGAGCTTATGTAGGGTTTTGAGGTCAATTCGAGACAAAACTTGTCTTCCTTGTACTGTAATATCAATGGAATCCTTTAGGTGACATGTCGATTCTTTTGTGAGTTTTTCCAGAGCGTCAGCATGGGCATTATCTCCCCTAGGAACTCAGTAGAAAGTTACACTTGGGCTCTGTTCCAGCAGCTTCATTGTGTACCGATGGTATTCTGCTAATCTCAGTTTCAAAATCTTGTATTATCAAGCAACTTGCTGAATGATGAGCTGTGAGTCACCATAGATTGCAATGTTTGTTATATCCATCAAGATTGCCAACTCTAATCCGGTGATTAAGGATTCATGTTCTACTTCGTTGTTGGTACATGGCTCTGTCAGGTAGTATGAGAATCTCAATATACCCTTATCTGGTGTGATAAAGATCAAACTAATACCTTCTTTGCTTGGTATAATTGTGACTGTTCTCTTGTCCTTTCTGGATGACAAAGCTCCATTGAAGTACATCTCCCAATGTTGCACACTGGAGAATTCCATCTATAGTATGTACTCATAGGGTAGTTATCATTAAGAGGGGGCCCAGTTGGAAGTGGGTGTGCAGCAAGAAAGTCTGCTAAAATCTGTCCCTTGATAACACGGAGGGGAACAAAAGTTATATCAAATTGCAAAAAAATCATTGACCATCTTGTTAGACATCCGGAGAGTGCTGGTCGGATCATCAAATATTGCAACAAATTAACTTTTAAAATTACGTTAATCTTATGAGAAAGCACGTAATGTCTATGCTTTTGAGCGATGAAAAATCAAAGCTAGACAATGCTTCTCAATAGGTGGATACCTTATCCCCGTCGGTATTAGGCGGCAACTCAAGTAGTATAGTGCATTTTATTTACCCTCGTCATTGACTTGGGCTAAGAGGGCTCCAAGAGAGTCGTCTAAAGCTGCGGTATAAAGTATAAAAGGTTTCCCTAGGATAGGGGCTGCCAAAACAGGAGGTGTAATTAAATATTGCTTAATGTCCTCGAATGCTCGTTGGCATTTCTCTTCCTAAACAAATTTGTTTTCCTTTTTAATTAATGCCAAGAAGGGCTGACACCTACCTGAGAAATTAAAAATAAAACGTCTTACATTTGCCAACTTTCCTTGGAAAGAACATAGTTGTTTCAAGGTTTTTGGTGGAGGCATTTACAAGATAGCTATAATATTTTCTAGGTCCATCTCGATTCCTCGATGATGGACAACGAATCCTAGAAACTTCCTAGAGGTAACGTCAGAGGCACACTTTAAGGGATTCATTTTAAGGTCATTATGTTGTAACCGTTTGAACACGATCCTCAAATAGTACAAATGGTCTATTTTTTACTTGCTCTTGATGACCAAATCATCCACGTAGAATTCCACTTGATTGTGGATGAGTTCGTCACAAATTTTTGTCATTGCACATTGGTATGTTGCTCCAGCATTTCTTTAGGCTGAATGGCATTACTATGTAGCAGAAAATTCCGATCGGTGTTCTAAAGGCTGTAAGTGCTGCATCTTCAAGAGCCATCTTGATTTGGTTGTATCCCGATGATCTGTCTATGAAAGAGAAAATTTTATTTGTCGAAGCAATATCCACCATCACTTTTGGTATCGGTAATGGAAATTCATCTCTTGGACATGCTCTGTTCAAATCCTTGAAGTCGACGCAAATACAAATTTGTCTATTTTTCTTCTTAACTGGGACAATGTTAGCTAACCATGTGGGGTACTGCTCCTATTTTACAAAGTTAGCGTCTATTAATTTCTTCACCTCAGCGATGACTTACTGCTCTATTTCAAGGCGTATTCTTCTAGGAGCTTGTTTCACTGGGGTTATATTCTTGTCCACCCGAGTTTATGAACTATGACCTCTACTGACAGTCCTGACATTTCATGATAGCTCCATATAAAGCAATCTTTGAATTCTGTTATCAATTTAACCAATTGCAGAGATTCTTCATCATTAGTAGAGAAATTATAAATGTAGGCCATGGTTACTCTTCAGTCCCAAGGTTAATTTCCTTTAATTCATCAACAGTGGATTTAATTTCCTCCTCAAATTCAGGCAGAGAATCTTCTATTGGCTGATCAGTAGAGTCATCCTCTATATCGAGGCAATCCTCTTCTGATTCACTAGTAACAACCATACAAAATTTGGAATCATCGACTGGTCCGACTGTACAAAATTTAAGACCTTCTTTTGAGTTTGGAGTTTGACTTTTAACATTCCATAGTTTTTCAATAAGTTGTAATTTATCTTTCGGTACTTGTTTTAACGAATGTCCCTACTGATTTAACTTTTATACACAAGGCAAATAATAACCAAAAGGCAATTCCATTAATTCATTAGGATCATCATCCAAATTTACATGATTTTCAAGATTAGTAGAGTTAGAAGCACGATAAAACTTGATCAACTTTGAACCAGCGCTACAAACTTCCTTGACCTCTAAACTCTCGACCTTTTGAGGGAGAATCAGAGTAAGGGTCATAACATTTACACAGTGGTTTATCTGATCATACATCGTCTCATATTCGCTTTGCTTTATATCTTCTAAGTATATCTCATATTGAGATTTCTTCTATTTTGTCATCATTATTTCATTCTCGGAACTGTCTTCATCACCAATGTTGATGGTTGGCCTAGTTCATTCAACAATTAAGTTAGTTTTTCCTCATTCACGTCCCCGGCCTCAACCTCGGGTACGCAAACTAAAAGAACTCCAGAAAATTATTGTAAAAGAGTGGTGGAAAATCATTGAAGTGGAGTTGAATGCCCTCCTCTGTGTGTATTTTCTGAATTTTTATTTTTATTTGTTGACAATTTAGCGAGAGAAGACGGTTTTCTTTGGAGGCCCATAGTAGGCGACATCTTCATGAATACTAACTTCATGAACTGAGAACGGTTGTAGATCTCCCTTGATGCAATATTTTTTTCCCTCTTTATAGTAATTAATGCACTGGTGTAATGATGATGGAACCATGTTGTGTTCGTGAATCCACAGCCGACCAAGTAGAGCATTGAAAGAGGTCTCGACGTCGATGATATGAAACCTAGCAGTTGTTACTAGTTCTTCAATTTTCATAAGCAATGTAATCAATCCAAGGGCTCTCTCTCCCTTTTGGTTGAATCCACTTAACATCATTTTATCGACCGTAAGCTTTTGAGCTTCAATATCCAAATAGGTCAATGTTTGTAGACTCATCAAGTTGAGTGATGCTCTAAGATCTACTAAGACTATGGACAACACAAAACTACTAATGTTAACGGAGATGTAGAGTAGTTGGTTGTGGTCGGCTGTACCAAGCAACAAATCTTCAAAGGTCACCCCATAATGTTCTTTCAATGAGAAAAATTCATCCGATGATGTGCTGGCCAATTGTGCTAAGAAAATCTCTGGGTCAAGCAAAGGTGTAACCAAAGACTCTCTCATCCTCTTTGACAGGAACAGAGCATCGTAGATGCTTAATCTGGACGACAACTTCCTAAGATGAGCTAGTGCGTTGTAATCCACTTTGTATGATCCTCCATATTTCTCTTGGTTGTGTGGTTCTTCCACTGATGGAGGAAGTTCTTCTCGAGTTACTATTTATTTTCCTTTATCTGTTGGAGCTATTCTTGGAGTTAACACTCTTCCGCTCCTTAAATTCACTTATGTAATTTCTTCTTCTTAAGATATCATTATCGAATCATTCGGAGTTTCTTCTTTATTGGAAAGATCTAAGTTAATGGCAAGTGGTGCACCGTGGTGCTCGAGAATTGGTTCCTCACTCCCGGTGCTGTCGTAGGCGGTATTGTCGATGTCTTCTTCAGTCTTGTTAGTGAGTTCATTGGACTCAAGTACAATTTGAGGATCATTTTGAGAATCGAGATCAAGGCTATATTGGTCAAAATCAGTTACGTTATCACCAGAAACAATTAAAATGTAGCCAATATCACAATCATTGTATTCATAAGACCCAAGAGGGGTAAAAAGATAATCAAACAAAGTTAAAGGTTCGAGGACTTTCTTCCTTGAATCCGAACAACTAATCTAGTAAAGTAGCCCCTATCCTATCCCCCATGCTATCGGTCTTCATGGTAGAGTTCTTCTTCGTCTTTATTTTTGATGATGACAGATCTCCTATTGAAATCTTTGTATCGGGTTTGGCAGGCTGAAGATTCTGAACGGAGGCTTGTTTTGATGTATTCTAGATTTATTTCAATATTTTCTTGGATGATTTTCTCCAAACTTCATTTCATCCGTCTTTTCTGGTATATGCGAAAGATTGTTTTGATGCATCCTGTATTTGGTTTAGGACCCTTTTGAGATCATCCCAAGTCGTACTCCATCCATCTTCTTCAGTATACAGATCATTCAGAGAGATTGGTTCGGCCGAAATCACATTTATGGAACCTTTTTTAGGGTCTTTTAAATATTCTTTTGGGATCGTTATATTCCCTTCTTTAATTTTCTTCTTGATCCAATCCTTATGAATGAAACATTTTTCTATAGTGTGCCCAGGCAATGTGTGGTATGGGCAATAATTTGGTTGATCCTTCTTATCAGCCTCTTCGGGTTTCTTTGGATCTGGTAGTCTGAACTCAGGTTTCTTCATCAGACTTTTAAACATTTTTTATACGGCTTTATCTTTGAAGAATACAACATTTTATATCATTTTGCTAAAGATATTTACTTATTCCCAGTTTGAGGTGATCCTTCTTGAGGCAGTCGCTGGTTGGACTGGCCACTTTGTTTCTAAGCATGTTGTGATGAAGATTGGCGAGGATTTTCTGGATATATCTTCATTGGTTACTTTCCTTTATCAATAGTCACTACTGTTCCTGACTTCTTTTCAAATACTCTGGTTGCCTTGGATTTCTCATGAGAATCCGTATGTTTGATTTCTTCTTGAAGACTGCTAGCCTTGTTGAGTTGCTTTTCAAAGGATTTGATTGTGATTCCCTTGAACATGAAAGTTACCGACCCATGAATGCTTCTGAGTAAGATCTTAATTGCTTGATGTTCCTATAGCTGAGGTTCACACTTCATGCTAAGGTTTCTCCACCTCAAAATGTAATCCACTAAAGTCTCATTGGTTTTCGTTTTTCCATCACGAGCTCTCCAATAAAGACTTGGTGTTGCACTCCGACAAATCTTTTCACAAATAATTATTCCAACTCAGCAAACATCTTAATTGATCCATTGGGTAAACCAACATACCAATCAAAAGCAATCCTTAACAGCTGCTGAAAAATTGTTGGAAGAGTAAAGCTTCATTACTTCTCGTGTTGCCCCAACTAGCTCAAAAATGTGCTATGTGCTGTCTGAGATTTCCAGTCCCATCAAATATCTTAATGTTTAGGGACATAAAACCATTAGTTAAGGGTACGACATTCAATTATTCCAGGTAAGTCCTACCATTTAAAACTAATGCACCACCCTTAGATTGGGATAAGGCCTCTTGAACTTGCTCGACCATTTACTTAAATTCCTTCTCCAGCATGGTGCTTGATGGAGGATCCTTCTTTGGTTACTCATCTCTATTTCCTGAGGCAACATCTCTTTTTTCATCTGTAATATGTATAATTTTTGGTTGGTTGACCTCTAGAAAGGCTAACTGTGAGGGTTAAGATTGTCCTTAAATTGTGGCCATGACAGTCATGGCTGCGGCCATCTCTTCTATCCTTTTCTCCAATTGGCTGACTTGCTCATCCCTTAGGTGGACAGCCCTATGCAGCTCATCTACGACATTTCTTTGATGAGAGGTTGAGCCTCACATGTAGATGTAGAAGCTCTGATTTCAATGACATGGAAATTCATGAAATCTTCTTTGAGGTAATCATTATAGTCAAAATCTTCATCATCATCAATGGAGACTCCTTGTTCCCGAGCCAACTCAAAAATATCGACCCTGAGCTTTTTAACTTTTCCTTCAATTATTGATTCTTGAATTGCTTTAAGATTTGGAGGACCTTGCTGGACCTCCTTCTCTTGTTCTTCCTTCTGGTTGGCAATTGTTGCAACAATGTCAGATAATTTGGACCCTGATTTCATTCCATGATCTTGCCCTCGGGATCACCGGACTGTATTGGTACATCGACCTTGGGTACCCACACCTTCTTCTTTGACGGTGATGTCTTGAGATGAAGTGTCTCAATAGAAACATCTATATGTCGAAGAAAAGTATGCTCCCCATGGTACAGACCAACTATAGTACTAGATAATTTCTTCACTTTTGCTTTGAAACTTTAGGAATATCTTTGTAATGTATGATTGGTAGAACTGTTGAACCTATTTGTGACATGGCTGGTTGACGACCTACAGTCCTGGTGACAGTAGAATCGGTGGTAACGAGGGTGGTATAAACTCTGCTTCCCAAGCAAAACTAGACAGGAATGCGAGCAGGCAAAGCTTCAATTGATTTCTGAGATCGTCTAACAGATTTAATGACCTTTAAGATTGCTTTCCTTATGCAAGGGGATACTGCATGTCCCACTCATTTGAGTAGTTCACTAATTGAACAACCTTCCTTGAAAGCTAGCCTCTTGAAAACTGAACTGAGTCGGGTGATAGGAGTGGACTGCTTTCTCAACTCACCATATGCATGAAGTGATGGTAGAGTAGCGACAATTTTCTGTATACTCTCGTACCCATTGGTACCCATTAAATGATGGAATCTAGTCCCCCGCAGGAGTAGATATGTTTTCAGTAATTCTGACTCATCATGGTGAGGATCTTCCTCAACAGGTATCTCCTTAGGAGCCTGGGCCTTAGTAGCCTTCCGAACCCTCCTATTATGATTTCTCCTTTGGGTTCGAGTTAGCAGTGTAGTCTTTGAACTTGATCCGATTTCAAACACTGATGGCAAGACAGCCAATCCCTCAGTGGGATCTTTAATGATCATAACTTCTTTTCCCTTAGCAGTAGCGGGAACAACAGGCTTGGTAGTTGCCATGGCGGGAGCAGTAGTCTTGACCTTCTTATAAGAAGGAAAGTCTTGAAGACAGTTCAGGTTGAATTCAATAGAAGGCCCCTGAACTTCTGGAGTGGCAACTTTCATTATGATGAATGGGGCTTTCCCGAGGATGACCTCGAAATCTTCAAATCCGGCTCCAAACTTAATGGTAGGTGCGACATTGCGGGCTTCATGGCTTGTCAGCAAGTTGCAAGAAAAAGTCAGCGTTGGGAAGGCCATTGTAGCAGCTTTAAAATATAAAGCTTTGGGGTTAGCTATATGCCCAAAACCACGTAATCTTAGTGCAAGTACTGAAAATTAATAGAAGTTGATCTGTAGACCGGGTAAGTTTTAGTTTTGGGGATTTTAAAATTTTTAGCAAAAAGGTAATTTGAAAGTAGAAAATTTTAAATTATATAAGAAAATTTTAAAGCGCGCGCAGCACAATACTATTTGATTTAATTTGTAGAACAACAAATCAAACTAAAAAAAAGATGTAAAGTGTTTAGGACCTAATGCGGGACCTATTTTTCCACATACAAGGCGCAAGTGGAACTAGTCCATCAACACACCTATTTGGGGTCCGACCCCACATGAAAATTAAGAAGTCCTTAATGGCCTCCTGTTCAAAGGTGGTTGAACAGACAGTCCTGAAGTCCAGACAGTACTTTCCCAAGATAGAAATGGGTCAAGTATGTGAACTGAAGAAGGATAATTTGGTCCAAGGGTACATGGACACATTACCGATGTGTGAAGATAGTATTTACTGATTTAAATGAAGAGAAAAGCTCATCCCCTATGGAGTCTCTAGAAGCTTTCGACACTATTTTGGGTTGTGGAGGTTTTCGTAAGAAGCTATCGGTCACCGGAATTGAAATCCCGTCGCCCGCTTTGGAAGGACATTTAATTCACATATAGATTTAAGTTTAGAAAAACATGAACTCAAACTAACCCCATATTTTTTATAGTTGAAATGAAAGAGCATTGTACCTCAAATCCTGTATCTGTTCTGAAGGATATACACAAGACTTGAGAATGAGACTTGATCAAATAAACTAAGAAATATATGACATCCGTTTGGTTTGCGAAAACCATTTTTTTTGCCAACAAGTTTTCCTATTTGATACAAAAAATTAAATAGGGGTTATATTAAGCTGGGTTTGGACAAACTTTCTATAAGGGCAAGACCCTATAGTTAATTACATCTTATATAACTGAAGTCACCTAAGAATACTCCGATAAAAATTAGGGAATATTATCTTTAAGGAGTTCAAAAGGATAGGAATTATCAACGAAATTGGACAAAGAGGTGTGAAATGGGAATGGTTTAAGTTTGGAACATTTTATTTTTGGAATCCAGAAGATGAAGAACTAGGGGATGTCATAGATCCGGAGGAGAACCTCGATGACTTCCCAATCTATCCTATTGTTTGACTTCAATTTTAAGGATATATTATTTGAATGTTTCATCCTGCCAATTTTTTTAGTTTAGGTCTTACATTTGTGTGAAACAATCACACAAATAGCCTGGAAGATGTGAGGATTTTAGGTCTTGATGAACGACAACCTCAAAATCCTATGATACGGCTTAGATTGTATAACAGAGCTGTACAAAAGCCTAAATATAAGGTGAGGATTTATGCTGCATAAGCAGACAACCTCAAAATCCTATGGCTTGGTTGTTTAATTCTAAAGAAGGAAATTGGTTTAGCTGGGGAAGACAGGTTTTGCTGTTGAAGATAGTCGTGTTGCCCACCATACAAGCTCCAAGCTTCTTGCCGTGGCGAGTTTAAGTTTTCTAGGGTGTCAAGTTATGATTTCAAATCAGACGGCCCTATGATTGAAGTTCTTTAAAAATTATGGTGCGTGTTAAAGTTGATTAGAGAGACACCGGCTAGAATCCTACGATTCCCTCGTTTCGGTACCACTTTTTTTTATTGGATTCACTTAGCCCAAATGATTTTACTAAACTCAACTTAATGAGTTCCAGACTTTCATTTAGACTGTGGGAAGCCTGGTTAGCAACCGTAGGTTACCTCCTCCGAGGGATTCCTGATCATCCGATAGAGACATCTTAATTTAGTTGTAGTTGTGGTTTTTTTTGTGATGTTTGTGATTAAATTTTCAGTTGTTTCATATCTTGAATATTGTGGAGATGATTTTTATCTTGGTTGATTTTAATTTTGATTTTGGTTTTACGGCTACCCTAGCAGTTTTGGTTCTCATGCAGTGTAACATCATTGTTTAACATGCAAGTTTATAAGCATGAAAGTACAGTGTGGAAATTATAGAAAAAAGACGGTACTGTAAACTGTAAAAGCGTAGCTGACGAGTCTTTCATTCCACCGCTTGAAACTCAAAAATGCATGTAAAGGCATTTTATATGAAGTGAGAAAAAGAAGGTTCTGGTGATCAACCAAATCCTAAATCATAACTTGGTGGGTCCATATCAGTTTGATTAAGGATGATGTTTGTTAAGCAAAAACATATTAAGTTTAGTAGACCTCTGAGGTATCCAACAGTTCTAGGGAAAGAAGCAGGTCCATGCTTCTCTCTCACAGCCTGGTGAAAAGTCTCGAGCTCATTTAAACTTATTACGTTGCTTAATAATTCATCCTATAAATATCTCCAATGCTCAATGAACATTGATGTTTCAATTATCCCTAAGAGTAGGGTAATTATCATTTATCACTCAATTTGAAAATTATGTGGGTGAAGGCCCTTAAAGGGGCAAGTTAGTGCTATTAAGACACTTCGCCAATTTTAGTTCTATCTTGGGCTTGTAGTGTTTTAATTGTGTTCGACTTTTTATTTACATTCACTTTTCTAATCCTCATTTAACCAAATTTGATTTAGCTTAAGTCACTACTAAGCCCTTAAGGTCCTAGTGAATGTCTTAATCATTTTGAACGAGATTTCTATGTGATAATAATTCATCATCAAGACTTTTGAATGCTATTTAAACATCCAAAATGGGGGTATTAAATTAATGAGTTATTAACACCCAACACATCCTCTCTAAGTCTAAGATCATTTAATTTGATAGACTTCAAACTTTTAATGATTTAAGGAATTTACACATTTATCTTTTAACTGGGGAAAAGTTAGATTAGTTTCTAGCAATTAATCCCTTATGTTTCAATCATCTAAATATGTTGATTAAGATTAAAGGTTTCCCATTTCCCTTTCTTGAGTTAAACCTAAATGTTAATTAAGGCTAAATTTAAAAAATTACACTTTTTCTCCTAAGGCTCCATCAAATTTAATTCAAATGACTTTGGAATTTTCATCCCACCTCACTCATGGGTCAGTTAAGACATCAGGGGAGAAAATGTGTTTTATCAAGTGTTAATTTAATTTAAATATTTATTTTTATGCAAAAGTAGGATTTTTCAAAGGAGATTCCATAACTTGACCAAGGAAAAGCCTGATCCCTTAAAATTTTTACTGGAAGTAGACCTAGACCGGAGAACCACTTGGACTAAATTTGATGGTTTTCAAAGTTTTATTTTAATTATTAGAATTATTTTCATTCTAAAGTATTTATTAATTACAAAATATTTTAAATGTGAAAAAATAAGTTTTGCATTTTTATTAAATCTCCCTAAGGTCAGGGAACCCATGAAAATAATTTTCACATTTTCCTGATTTTTCTTTGAATTATTAGAATTATTTAAGTGAAAAATTAAGAAAAATTCATTTTTAGCCTTTAAAAATTATTTTAAGCTTTAAAATTCAATATCTTCACTTGGAAAATTAGGAAAAATATAATAATTGCTCCTAAGTGCATATGAAACAATTTAGAACATTTCCAAAAATTTTATTAATTTTGTGATTTTTATTAAATTTTTAATTATTTAAATATTAAAATAGGCTTAAAAATGAAGTTTTTATTTTATTTATAATTTGGTATTTTAGAAAATTTCTCTGATCATAGAGAACTTTTGAAACCAATTTTTATGGTTTTTTGAGTTATATGTTAATTATTAAAAATCATTTTAGTGTCAAAAATGTCATTTAACTTTGAAAATCAAGTTAAGTTATCAAATGAGCTCCAAATATTTTGAATATTTTTAGGGAATTTTCTGAACTTCAAATTACAGTGAAGATTAAAAACCAAGTCATTTAAATGTCTGTGTTCCAAAAATTAATTTTCTTTGTGTTTTAGGGTTTGTCGAAATTAGGTGTGTTCTTAATGATTTAGATCATGAAATATTTTTCAAATGGTTCTATGGTCACAATAAACCTTTAAAAATTTTCTTGGATTTTTCTAAATAATATGCCAATTATCATGATTAATTTATGCATATAATAGACGTAAACTTGGAAAATATGGATCTCTATTTAAAGGTCTCCTCTGACTTTGAAAAAATCAAGAAATGTCCCCTAAGACAGAGGCAAAAACATGCCAAAATATCAAGCCATGGTGAAATGTCTACATGATGGAGAATTAGAAGGCTCACAATAATATTTAATTAATTAAAAATAAAATATGCATCAAATAAACTTCAAACTATTTCCACATTTTTCTCCTCTATTCACCGAGCACCAGGATATTTTAATTTTATTTTTGTGATTTTTTTTACACTAAGATATGAATTTTTAAAGTGAGGGAGAATTTTTTGAATTATTTAAATCCCTAATTTTCTATTTAAACGTGCAACACCACCTCATCCTAGGCAGCTCCGAAAGGCAATGCGACGCACTTCCATGTGCTGCACTTTCCACCCTGACATGCCACGCAGCCCGCGGTTCACATATCAATAGTTCATCCAGCTAGATCTCATCTATTGATGAAATAAACGCGCAATCAGACAGTTCCCCATCATCGTCCCCAAATAGGCTAACTCGAGAACCGCCTACACTCAAACCTTAAGATCTACCTTTAGACTCAACTAAATATCATGGGGTATGTTCCTAGAGCTTCATCTACTTAAGACGAACCTATCTATATGGATTATACGGTATGAAATATAGTAAGTACGTATTGAGAGTGAAAATAGGCTCGGATTAGGGTATGTGTTCAATACTTTTGTTTGAGAAGGGAGGCCTCAATCAGTGGTTGTGGTAGCTTTGATTGGTTCTAAATAACCTTAAGATGAAGCCTTGTGCCCTGGTGAATGGTCTATGTATGAATTCAACCAAGCTTGATTTCAGGTGTTGATTGAAGTCTATACTAGAGGCTGTTTGAGAGGGATCTTTTGTGGGGAATCAACTAATTTCAATATGGAGAAGGTGTGTGCAGAGTTAATTGAAGTTTGATTCACTATGGAAGTGTGGAGAGATCATTCCTGGTTTTTGGCAAAAATTCAAGCTCAAAATTGAGCTTCCACAGTGAAGCTCAGTGGGGTAAAATGGTTGGCTTGAACTGAGGAGGTCTTAAGAAGTCATTGAGGGCAGTTTGGCAGAGTTTCCTTAAGAAAATTTCAGGTCTCTTAAATTGGCCATGGAGGTGAGGTTTAAATAAATTTGGTTTAGGGTGGCTATCATGGGCAATTGAGGGGTGCAAAATGATGCTTAGGTGGAGGGCAGAGAAGCTCTAAATTTCAAATGGGAAGAGGTAGCCTCTAGGTTTGAATTGGGTTTAAATTTTGGGGGTGGCTCATGGTTTTGGTGTTTTTCAGCTACTTGGCCGGCCGATAAGGCCAGGGGACGTGGCTAAGAAGTCAGATGAGCCAGGGGGAGGCTTAATTATAATTTACACCTAAGAGTAAGCAATGATGGAGGAGATTTTGTAAATTGGGTAAAAAAATGGGTTAAAATCCCTTAATTTGGGTATTCATTGGTCCATAGCATGCTTTGGTGGGTTTTTCATGGTTTAGCCTGGTAGCTAAGAGGATTTTGGTGGCTGTGGAGTCATAAAGTTGGTGGCTTTACGGTGGCTAGGCCAATTTTAGTGCATGGGTCCAAGTGGGTAAATTTGGCTTAAAGTGGGTTTGGGTTAGGCTAGCCATGACTTTGAGCCCAAATGATTGATCAAAATTGTGTAGATAATGGTAATGAAGAGTTTTGGTGAAGGATTTAAATGATTTTGAGTTCAATTGGGGGTTCAATTTGAAGAATTTTGGAAATTTTATCACTTTGGGCATTTTGGGCTAGACTTGAGTCTAGATTGGGCTAGGCTTGGGCTAAGTCCAAATTGATTATTGAAAATGGTCAATAGTAATGTCATGAAGAGCTTTCAACATAAGTTGGGAGCCAATTTTAGGGCTAAGGTAATTAATTTGGTGAAATTTGGAGACAACCAATTTGGGGCAAAATCGAGTATTTTTGGATTTGGGGGATCCCGTTCTTGGTCCTCTATGTACTAGTCTTATCTAAACCCTAGCCTAAGGGTAGTGGATTTAGGCAAAAGGTGGAATCCTCTTTTGGATTTGGATTTGGGCAAAATGTGGAATTCCCTTTTGGGTCCTCTATGTACTGGTCTTATCTAAACCCTAGCCTAAGACTAGTGGATTTAGGGGACCATCTACACGAGTCTCCCAAAGCATCAAGGGACCAAAGCTAGGAAATTCTTGGTTTAGGGTTGTGAGTGATTATGAGTGAGATTGAGTGCCTCAGTCCTAGACCAACACCCATAGTCAACACTACGGGCAAGCAGTTCTATGGGAACTTACCTTGATCTAGAGGTTAGGACCAATATGTGGAGCTTTAAGTTGAAGAAAGAGGAGGGTAGAATTTCTAATGGTGAGGATTCCTCTTTAGTTATTTTAGGAATAGTCAACAAGAAAGTCTAGGAAAATAAAGAGGAGAAACTAAACCTCAACGAAAAGTGAGGTCAATAGTTCGATATTCAGGGCCTAATCAAAAAGTCCTATATTATTTGATAACGATTTGTATACCTGCGTAGTATCTCATATTTAAATTTTATGACTTTTTTCTAATGTGCTTCTTAGTGAAGAATTTACCTAGCTTTTGCTTTGGAACAAGTTTTTGGCTTTTTTGCAAAGAAAGAATCATTATTATTTTTAAGAAAATTAAGCATATAATCACATACATCACAATTAACATCTATATAGAAAGTTGGGATCACTTGCTGATACACCTAAAATATATAGTCTTTATGTACACATTTTTATACCTATTTTTTGAGATATTGTGCTTTAATGAAACGTATTTGTGTGATTTTCTTTCAAGTACAATCAAATAAACAAAAAATGGTGAAAGGAGTGAAAAAAGATCAAATTTGGAGCAAAAATTTTGAAGGTGCAAAAATGAATTGAGGTGCCTAAGCACCTAGGACTGGCGCTTACTCTCCCGAAGTAGTTATTTGATGATACATTGAATTTGGACAAATTTTTAAAGAGGTATTTGAAGCAACCCTTAGTGAAAACGTGGGAAATAGTTAATGTAGATGAAAACTCATTCAATTAGCTTTTGAAAAGAGGAAACTTCTAGAAGATTCATTGAATGGAGACACATTTTGAAGAGACACCAAGACACCTTTTAGAAAATTATAAAAGAAGACTTGGATCATCCATATTCCTCATCCATCCAAACCAATCCTATGCCAACCACCACATACGTCGCCGTCGCCACCCATTACCGCCCTTTTTTCTTTTTATTTTAAGTTTTAGTTTGTATTGTAAGTGAAGGAAGAGATTTAAAGAAACTTCAAGACTTTGGTGAAGAGAATTTTGAAATAATTTTTTATCTTTGTGACTACATTTGATTTTAATTTAAACTTCTTATTTGCCTCACACACCAATCTTGCTCTTCTAACGCCAACGCCAAAAAATTTTCAAATTTTGATTTTGTTCAAAAATTTACACTGTACAGCACCACATCAACCTCTAATTAACTTAATTAAACAATTATACTCATAATTATAAAAATTATAATATAAAATTTCACAAACAACAAAAAACTCACATTTATATGTAAAATTTGAACATTACAAACTAACAGTTTTGAAGCCAACACATCTAATTCAACGTTGAAATCAAGCCAACAAACTAACGCTCAAGACTAAGTATCAAAAATTTAACAAACAATACATATAAGGTTCAACAATAAAAGTAAATCAAATTAAATACAAACACATAACATACAAAAGAAAAAATAACTACAAATTTCATGCTAAAATGAGTTCAAACATCCTCTTCACTTTCATCTTCTTAAATGTTTCTCATGGATTGGTAGTGCACGTAGAAGTTGTAAAATGATCAGTAAGAAAATTCATTCTTCAAAGCTTCTTCAACCTAAGCATTTTTCCTAAACTTCAACCAAACTTTCTTCAATACAACCAGTGTGTTCAAAGTGTTCCTTCATTCTTTAATCCAGATGGTCAAACATTTCAGAAATATTTTCAGTTTAATGCCAACTATTATGTACCTCTTTTGCCAACTTCTTAATCAATTTCAAAAGTGCATTCAAACTAAAGTAATGCTGAATAGGTGATGAATATTGAGATTCTTGATCCATATATTCATATAGTTCTCCTCCCCAATTCCTGTGCAGGTTCAATTCTCTCTTAGAAGTGTAACGAAGAAGAATTCTGTCACCTTCCCTCTCCTCTTACAACCATAGAAGAAAATCCTCTCCTTTTTCTCAACGTCAACACCTTTCTCTCTATCTCATGCCCCACTTTTTTGCTATACTTATTAGCTCCCAAAATAAATTCAAAATTCCCCCAATTCTTCTTGCAAAAGTCACACCTTTTTACACCATGAGATAAGCCTTTTCATCCAAGAGACATATCTTTTCATTAAAGAGCCTTCCAAAGAGTCTAAATGCATTAAAACACTCCATGAGATGTTTGAAATGTTTGGAGCCTTCAAAAACTACTCAAAAATAGTCACCAACCAACTTATGCCAACTTAATTTGTCACTGGTGCTTCTGGCACTAGCATAATGAAGTCTGCACTGTTCTCTGGATTCTAGTCCTTCTGGCACCAATCTAGCGCCTCTTAATGAAGTCTACACCGTTCTCTCGATTCTAGTGCTTTTAGTGCCAATCTGGCACTTTTGGCGCCAATTTGGTGCTTATGTCACCGCCTCTCTATAAAATGATGCCTCTAGCACTAGTTCCTAGTGCTTCTAGTTCTTGCTCTCTGAAAAATGGCGCTTGAGGCATCAAGATCATAAAAGTCTCTATTTTGGCTCCAAATTTACTTCTTTTTGCTAATTTTTGCTCCAAATGCCTAAAATTGATATACCTGCAACAAAACCATGAAAATACCCTTCTTTAAAGTGAAATATCACCAAACTAAGCCTAAAATGATACTTAAATAGTAAATTATCTTGGTGTATCAAGGGTTCCATTACTAGTCCTCTAGGAGTAGTCAATAGGACTGTTCTATGAGAAGATCCTAGGCTTCTGAGGAAGAAACTAGACCCAACCAAAAGTGAGGTCAACATCAAGTTTAACTGGTAAATGACAAGCTTTGCCAAATATTAGCCTGAATGGGGACATTCTTATAGGAGTTCTATATGTAGTCTTATAAATCCATAAAGCATGATCACGTTTAACTGCCCAATCCATTTTTTTTGGATTCATAGGTTTTTCCAAAATTCTTTTAATTTCACTATTGGATAATTCAGCTAAACCACTTATCTGAGGATGATAAGCAGTAACAATTTGATGGTTGATATTATATCTCTTTAATAGTTTATCTTCTGAAATGACTTCCCCCATCAATTTGATCACTCTTGGGATTCCATATCTACAAAATATATTCATTCTTAATAACTTTGCAATACTTTGAGCATCACATTGAGGTAAAGCAATAGCTTCTATCCATTTGGATACATAGTCTACTGCTAACAATATATAAATTTTTAAAATTTGGTATAAAAGGTCTCAACTTCCAACATATATATGAGGTGCATCTCATTTCTCCAAGAAATATTACCTACACGTTAACATCAATCACAAGTTTTAATGTAAACATTAACATCTCTAAAGTTTGTAGGCCAATAAATCCAAATTGCAAAGTTTTTTATGTTTTTTTATCAACACTAAAATGTCCCAAAAAATTAGAATAATGATATTTTTGGATAATTTCATAAGTTTCTTCCAAAGGCACACATCCTCGAATAATTAGATTATTACCTTGTTTATATAAAAATAGGTCATCTAAAAAATAAGTCTTAGGTTTAGATAAAAATTTCCTCTTCTGTTGGTATGTCAGACCATATGGTATAATATAACTAATAATAAAGTTCACAATGTTAGCATACCATAGAACACACCACTCATTAATATTGAACAATTCTTTATCTGGAAAATGTTCATTAATTTGTTTTTCAAAACAGAGTGATTTTTCTAATCAAGCCCAGACAAATGATTAACAATTTGATTATCAGCTCCATTACTATCTACTATTTCAAAGCCAAATTCTTGCATAAGAAGAATTCATCTTATTAGTCTAGTTTTTTAATCTTCTTTTTCATTAAATATTTAATAGTAGAAGGATATGTATGAACAATACATTTTGTACGAGTTAAATATGATTTGAATTTATCAAAAGAATACACTATTTCTAATAACTCTTTCTCAATTGTAGTATAATTAATTTGAGTTTCATTAAGAGATCTACTACCATAGTAAATTACTTTGAAAATCTTATCATGTCTTTGTCCTAAAACAGCTCCAATAGCATAATCAATTACATCATACATTAATTTAAAAGGTTTTTCCCAATCTGGTGAAATAATAATTTGTGTAGTGACTAATTTTCTAATAACACAAACGCCTTTAGGCACTCCTTATAAAAATTAAAAATTACAACTTTTTTAAGTAAATGACATAAAGCCTTAGCAATTTTTGAGAAGTCTTTAATATTTCTCCTATATAATCAAATATGTCCTAAAATACTCTTAATTTCCCTCACATTTGTTGGGTGAGGTAAATTAGCGATCAATTGAATTTTTGCAGGATCTACTTCCATACCATTTTCTGATATATGATGTCCTAAAAAAAGTCCTACTATCATAAATTGACATTTTTACCAATGAAGGAAAAAATTTCTTTCTTCACAATGCTTAAGAACTCATGATAAATGTTCTAAACATGATTCAAATGAAGTTTCAAACACTAAAAATCATTAATTCCTATGTCAATTAAATCAGAGAAAATAATCATCATACATCTTTGAAATGTAGTAGGGGCATTACATAAACCAAAGGGCATTCTTCTAGAAGCAAATGTACCATAAGGACTAGTAAAAGTTGTTTTTTCTTGATTCTCAGAAGCTATTTGTATTTGGTGATAACCAATATATCCAACCAGAAAATAAAAGTATTTGTGCCCAGCTAGTCTCTCCAACATTTGATCTAGAAAGCGTAGTAGAAAATGACCTTTCCTTGTGGCGAGATTTCATTTTCTATAATCTATGCATATTTGCCACACCTTGAATTTTCTAGTTGGTATTAACTCATCATGTTCATTCATAGTCACAGTTACTTCTCCTTTATTAAGAACACAGTGACTTGGACTAACTCATACACTATCTGAAATAGAGTAGATAGTTTCAGCACAACAAATTTCTATTCTTAATATTTTCTTTCATAACTGGATTCAATCTCTTTTGAGGATCAACCATGAGTTTGAAGTTTTCTTTCATATGAATTCTATGCATACAAATTGAAGGACTGCTTCCTTTAAGATCAGAAATTTTCCATCCAAAGGCTTTCTTATAATTATTTAAAGTTTTCATTAAACTTTATTCTTCTTCTAAAGTTAAATTTATGGAAATTATAAATTGTAATGTTCAGGAATCACCTAAGAAGGCATATTTTAAATGTTTAGGAAGTTACTTCATTTCATGTTCAGGAGATTTTTCAATTGATGCAAAAAAAAGATTTATCTTTTTCTGTTTTGTCTAAAACTTCAAAACTTTCTCGAACATTATTTGAATCTTCCTTATGAAAATCATCAGATTGCTCTAATTCCTCTTCTTGCTCAGGTTACAAATGCTTCATTTTAGATTTATTTTCATAAGTTAGTTTGAAATGACATTCACTCAGATTTCATATTACATCCATTTTCTAACATTCATCATCTTTACCTTTTGCAGGATACTTCATTGATTTTAAAATATTAAAAGTAATTGTTTAATCATTGACATGCATAGTTAATTTCATTTTCTGTACATCCATCATCAATCTTCCCGTTACTAGGAAAGGTCTCCCCAAAATGATAGGTATCTCCTTATCTTCCTCCATATCTAGCACAATGAAATCAATAAGAAAGATAAATTGATTCACTTTCACTTAGACATCTTCTATAACTCCCATAAGATATGTTATTGAACGATTTGATAACTGCAAAGTTACAGTAGTAGGGGATGTTTCTCCTAATTCCAATCCTTTAAATATTGATAATGGCATAAATTTAATGCTTGCACCTAAATCACATGAAGCTTTCCAATAAGATCTACCACCTGTTGCACATGGATTAGTGAAGCTACCAGGAACTTGAAGCTTTTCAAGAAGCTTTTTCTTAATTATAGCACTACACTCCTCACTAAGTGCAATAGTCTCATTATCTTTAAACTTCCTTTTTCTATTAAGAATATCCTTCATAAAATTCACATAGCTTGACATTTGTTCTAAGGCTTCAACAAATGGAATATTAATCGTAAGTTATTTAATGATTTTGAAAAACTTTGAAAATTGTTTATCTAACTTTCATTGATGAAGTGTCTGAGGAAATATATGTGGTGCTTTTTCCTAGTCAAATTTTAGTAGAGAAATGGGTCTTTATAAACCTTTTGAAGCGTCCTCTTTAGGCTCTTCAATTCCTTCTCGCTCTACTTCAATCTCTTTTTTAATTCTTCCTTCCAACTCTCTTCAACATCTAAGTTAAACAACTTTTACTTGCTCTTTAGTCTGGTCTTTTGTATATACCTGTGTATTACTAGGAAGTGTTCCTTGGGATCTATTACTTAATGAATTTCTTATTTGTCCCATTTGATTCTCAAAATTTCTAATTGTAGCTCATTGACTTTGTAACTGATTTCCCATCTATAACACCACTTCTATTATAGACAATTTTTCCTCTTTTAATTATGGATTACTGTTAAAACCTAGAGAATAAGTAGGTAGCTAATTATTATTACCTTTGTTGTTCCAGTTTCCCAATGGGTTTACTTTGTTATTCCCTCATTGTTGATTATTACCACCCGTATTAATATTATTTCTATGAAAGTTATGATGGTTTTTCCAACCTGAGTTATAATAGTTTAAATATAGTTTATTTGTCTTATTATTTATGACATTCAAATTTTCTAATGATGTTTGACAATTTACCATTTGGCCCACTGAATTTTCTTCAATCATTGAAATTGGTTGAGAAAAAGTCATTCTAAATTGGCCTAACTTCCTTAAAATTCTAGCAACTTGATTTGCTAACATTGCAAAAGCATCAGATTCATGAATATTGGCTACTTTCTTAAGATTTACCTTCTCAGAAGACCATTGAAAATTTTTAGTAGCCATCTCTTCAATTAAGGAAAGCGTCATGAAATGGTTTTGACATCAGTGAACCACGAGCAGTGGCATCAATAATAGCCCTAAGAGATCCAACTAATCGATTGTAAAAGGTTTGAATTATTAACTAATCGGGTAAAAAATGGTGTGGAAAATTTTCTCACTAGTTCTTTAAATCATTCTCACACTTCATAATAGATTCCTCTTCATGCTGATAAAAATATGTAATATCATTTCTAAGCTTCTCAGTTTTTGATAGTGGAAAATATGTAGGAAGAAATTTTTTGCACTAAATCACCCTAAGTTCTGATAGATCCCAGGGCTAACAAATTTAACCATATCTTAGCCTTATCCTTCAATTAGAATGGAAAAGGTGTAAGTCTAATAACATCATCTGAAACACTATCATATTTAAATGCAACACACAATTCTAGAAAATGACAATACATAAATTTGGATCTTCAGTTGGTGCTCCCTCAAACCAATAATTTGATACCATTTGCATAATAGAAGGTTTAATTTCAAATGAATCAAACACTACATCAGGTTTTTAAATACTACAATGAAGTTCATCTATTGTATGATTTGCATAATCTCTTAAAGGTCTAAATTCTTGACTAATTTCAACATTTTGATTATTTTAGTTTGTCATTTCTTGAATTTTTTTTTCTTTTTCTATATTTTTGATTTTTTTTTATTTTTCTAATCGTTCTTTCTAATTCAGAATTGTATGACACTACTCATTTAAAACTGAACTACTCATACATTACTGTAAAATAAAATAAAATCACACAAACAAGAACTTATATAAAAACAACTATACGATACTCCTATAATAAATCAAAAAGTTTAAATAAGACTTTCTAAAGATAGAAATTTGCTTTTCTAAGAATTCCTTCAAAATTTTATTAGATTATTCATATTTCTCCTTGACAACAGTGCCAAGAACTTTATCCTGACTTTCACAACTATACTACGAAGTATGTGTGGTTATATTCTTGATTTTCTTTATTTAAATTTATTTCTTTACAATGGTGCCAAAAACTACTTAACTTTGAAGCAAATAAGAGTGCAACTATTATATTTAAAGATTTTGATACTACACAAGTATACATATCGTTGTCAAGTAATATAGGAATTTTGATTAAGCCCCAAATATTAAACTAATAGAGAGAATTACCATCTTTAAAGAAGAAATTAGATAAAAAAACTCTTCTTTGAAAATATTCTTACTCAAACTAAAAATGCTATAATAGGAATGAAAGTTTGATTCTTTTTGGTAATTACTTTTAATTATTAAAAATAAAGTAAACAACTAACTAAATTTAACTAGATTTTTGTAAGATGAAAGCAATATAAAAAAAAATATCTTTTTCCTTATCATGAATCTATAACAAGTATAGGAATTATGTTATGGGAGTATGTAAATTTTTTTATGTCAAATAGAAAAAATATTATTCTATACCCTTACTATTGATGCTATAAAGAATATTGGCAAATATAAAATTTAAATAGTCTTGAGGACGGTCTAGGTAAGGAAGATACTAGCTCTCACTCTAGAGTTCCCTCTTCTCCCTCAACCCGGGGGCTAACATCTCATATTAAAACCTAAAACAATAAACTAAATTGGTGGCTTTAGCATGTCATTCTAAAGTCCTCTAACTCTACAACCTTCAAAGTTTATTTCTCTATTTATTTTCACTCAACCATATGAATTACATTCTCATCCATACAATCTCATGTGATTCTTACTATTAGTTTACTGAGACAATACCATCTCGGATCTTACATAATCTTCAACAAATATTAAAATCTTAATTGGCAAAATCAAGAATTAAATGAAGTGCCAAGATTCAATCATCACAACTTATTTTGGCATTAAAGATCAATACTTCACAAAACTTCCATCCAACACTTAATTACTTATCATTTTAAAGAAAAAGATAAATAAAACTACTCAAAATTCATGGAGAAAACACAACAACACTTAAGTTTGAAAATGCTACTAGAACATAAAGTGCCAAGATTTAATCATCACAAGAAGTCTAAATCAAAACATAATGTAGTCACAAAGATAAAAGATTATCTCAAATTCCTCTCCACCAAACCCTTGAAGTTTTTTTTGAATATCTTCCTTTCTCTTACAGTACTCTCTACTAACACAACTATAACTCCTCACCTTCTTCTACTTAAAAGTATCCTAATTATTCTATGATAGGGTTGGTAGAAAGAAGTCTCAAAGTGAGGTGGGCGGTGGCCTCTTTAATTCAATCTAATTTCTTCTTTTATAATTTTTCAAAAGGTGCTTTGGTGTCTCTTCAATAAAGGTGTCCACATTCAATGAATCTTCTAAGATTTACCTTCTTTCAATAGCCATTTGAATGTATTTTTGTCTCCATTAACCATAATCCACGTTTTCATCAAGTGTTGCTTCAAACATCCCGTCAAAAATTTATTCTAATTTATTGAATTTTCAAATAACTACCTGTCGCATGTAAGCGCGAGGTCCTTGGCACTTAGGAATGACCTTCTCTATTCTTCTGGAACTTAAGCGCCAGTCCTGGGCACTTGGGCGCCATAGTTCATTTGCACACCTTCTTTATTTTTGCTCCAAAATTGATCCTTTTTCACTCCTTTCACCATTTTTCATCCATTTAACTGTACCTAAAAGAAAAACACACAAATAACTTCTATTAAAGCACAATATCCTCAAAAATAAGTATAAAAATGTGTACATAAATGTTATATATTTTAGGTGTATCAATAATCAATTACAAATTCATAGTGTTGCAGTTAGAAATATTGATAATCAACTGTGACAAATTGCTAACTCAATTAGTAATAAACCTCAAGGAACACTTCTAGTAACACAAAAATTAATTCTAATGATAAAAAAGAGGAATTTAAAGCAACTAAGCTGTGAAGTGGTAGAGTATTGGACAGCAAAGTGCAAAAAGAGATTGAATTCTAGAGGAAACCTAAGAAAATTGAAAAACATGATGAAAATTTTCCCAAGAATATGGAAAATTTTATCTCTCCATCAAAGATCAATTTATAAAGACCTTCACCACCAGTTCCTTAGAGACATAGATAGTAGAAACTAGATCAACAATTTTCTATGTTTCTAGAGATATTTAAGAAACTAACAGCAACATTCTTTTTTTATAGTACTGGAGCAAATTCTTAACTATATTAAGTTTTTAAAAGATTTATTACATAAGAAAAGGAAGTTTTTTGAACATGAGACTGATGCACTTAGTAGTAAAGAATGCAGTGCGTTAATTCAAAAATAGCTTCCAAAAAAACATAAAGGTTCCGGTAGCTTTACTATTACATGTACGGTAAGAGAAAAATTTTTTGGAAAAGCTTTATGTGATTTATGAGCTAGCATTAACCTTATGCCTTACTAATATTTAGAAGCTTTGATTTATGAGCTAGCATTTACCTCATGCCCTTTTCATCTGAAACCCCCTTATTAATATTCAGTTAGCTACTCGATCAATCACTTATCCTAAGGGGGTTATAGAAGATGTGTTAGTTAAGTTTAATAAATTTATCATCCCTGTGGATTTTATTATTTTAGATATGGAAGAAGATAAAAAAATACCAATCATTTTAGGGAGACCTTTCATTGCTACTCAACAAGCTATGATAGATGTGCAAAAAGAAGAGCTAGCCATGAGAGTTAATGACTGGGAAGTTACTTTTAATTTGTTAAAATCTATGAAGTATACAACAAAAGGAAAAGATGATGAACATTATATAATGAAGATTATTGATGATTTAAGTGATAACAATTTTCAAGAAAGTTATGAAGTTAAAGTAGGATAACATGAATTTGGGTATGAAAATGATATTGATATTCAAGATAAATCTATTGGGATAATCACTAAGGATTCAAATTATGTTCAGGAAAGTTTTGAGAATTTAGACACTACTGAGAATTGTAAACCTCTTATTCCTTCAATTGAAAAACTGCCTGAACTTGAGATGAAAGTACTCCCTACACATTTACATTATGCTTTTTTAGGGAACTTGTCAACACTACTTATTATAATATCATCAGACATAAGTGAAGATTAAGAAGAACAGCTAATGATAACTTTAAGAAATTATAAAGAAGCCTTCTGGAGGATGTTAGAGGATATTAAAGGTATCAACCCTTTAACTTGTATGCATATAATTTAATCACAAACCTAGGGCAGATCCTCAAAGGAGATTGAATCCTATAATTAAAGATTTTGTAAAAAAAAATTTTAAAGTGGATGGGTTGGATACGGGAATCATTTATCCTATTTCTAATCGTGCTTTGGTTAGTCTGATTCACTGTGTTCTTTTGAAAAGGGGAGTGACTGTAGCTGTCAATGAACGAAATGTAACAATTCCAACAAGACAAGTCACTAGGTGGCAAATCTGTATTGATTATAGAAAATTGAATATTGTCACTAGGAAAGATCACTTTCCTTTACCTTTTTGGGACCAAATGTTGGATAGACTAGCTGGGCATCAATATTTTTGCTTTTAGGATGGATATTCAAGATGCCGCAAAATGTCTATAGTTTATGAGGATAAAAAAGATAACATTCTCAAGTCCTTATAGATCATTTACTTTTAGAAGAATGCTTTTTGGTTTATGCAATGCACCTACAAATTATTAAAGGTGCATGATGTCAATTTTCTGTGATCTAATTGAAAAAGGAAATGCAGTTTTCATTGAAAAATTTTTTAGTTTTTGGAACCACCTTTAATTCATGTTTAAATCATTTAGCAGGAGTTCTAAAAAGCTAAGAAGAAAATAAAATTTGCTCTTGATACACCAAAATAATGTGCACTTTATGTATTTATTTTATGCTTGAATTTGGTAATATTACACTTTAAAGAAGTTTATTTTCATGTTTTGTTGCAGGTTTATCAATTTTAGGCATTTGGAGCAAAAAGAAGCAAAAAAGAAGAAAATTTCGAGCGAAAATGGAGCTTTTCAACGAACTGGCCCCAAAGGGGCCATTATACAGAGAGCTGGCATAGGAAGCACCCGAAACATGCACCGTAGGTGACATTTAAAAAGAAGCAAAGGAAAAAGCACCAAAATTGGTGCCAGAGGTGCCAAATCCAGAGAACAGCCCAAAACCACAATACACTGGCACCAGAACTAGCGCCAAAAGTGCCAAAGTTGAATTAAGACTGAATAAGGAGGTTAGTGACTATTTTTTATCATTTTTAGAAGGTTTTAATCAATTCAAATACCCCATGGAGTGATTCAATGTATTTAGAAACTTTGGAAAGACTCTTGAGTGAAGAGATATGTCTCTTGGATGAAGGGACTTGTCTATTGGTGTGAACAAGTGTGCCTTTTAAGAAAAAAAGAGGGAATTTTAAATTATTTTTGAAATTAAGGCTGACATTAATTAAAAAGAGAGAGGAGTCTAGGGAAGAAGAGGGGGGCGTCTGTGAGGTTTGAGAGAGACAAGTCCTTAAGAAAGAGACGATTTTCCTCTAGAGTTGTATGAGGAGAGGGAAAGTAAGAGATTTCTTCTTCATTACATTTCTAAGAGAGAATTGAGTGTGATTGAAAAAATTGAAAGTGCTTAAAGGGAACTTCAAGGGATTTGCTTGAGAAGCAATATGAGATAAGTTGTATTCTTTCTTTTCATTGTCTTGTAAACTTGTTTTTATATTTAAAATATTTTTTTTCATAACCTTCTCATAAATTCTAAGTAGCCATCTTTATGCTTCTCCCTACAATGAGATATGGTTTCTTGAAGAATTAATTTTATTTTGTAATGTTTTAAATGTAAATAAAATGTGATGATTTGAACTCTGAACTTCATTTAATTTTTGATCTGTCCAATTGAAATGTTTAAGTTTGTTTAGAAATTAATGATAAAAAAGGGCTATGCTTTCTGCAACAAGGTAAGAGAGACATTCACTTTCATGGGTGAGAATGTTGTCCATTGGTTTGAGTACAAATAAATACGGAAATATACTTGGATAGGTGTAAATTGTTGATTTTATGGGGACAAATTAAAATCCCCAATTTACTCCAGTTGCTTGGAAACTGAACCAAGATTGTTAACCCTTAGAGGAGGTAGAAGTGAGTGCTATAGAGAGGCAGCCATTATCCTCTCAAAATAACCACGGATTTAGAGACTAAACTTTGGATTAGTCAATGTTCTTTATGCACTCTTAGAGGGTAAAGAATATGATTCCTCGTATTTGACACAATACAATTTTATTATTATTTTAAATAATTACTTCACATTCCATAAACTCATTGTAAAAGTGAAAGAAGCTTTCTTAAATTTGAACTCTTTATTACATAACTTTATTTAGACTTAATAAGTTTACTTATGAAGTTTAGCAACTAGCATAGTTATCCTAGTTCTTTTCACTGCATTTCATTTAGCGTACTGTAAATTTATTTTAGATTTGTTTTCTTTACTTAAGTTTTGTAGTTTGAATGTTGTGTTTTACATTATAACCATAAGAATTTTCAACTCCCTATGATAACGATACTTAGGACTCCTTTAGAGCCCTTTATTACTTTAGCAATACTTATATTTGCATTATTATTATGGTTTTGCAGCTTAAATATTTTATAAGATAAAATTATTTGTACTAAATTTATTTTTATTGGGATAGAACTATATATTTACTATTTGTACTGTTGTGTGTGTATTGTAATATTTTAAAAATTTTGCAATGCACTACAAAACTGTGCATCAAATTTTTGGCGCCTTTATCGGGGAGTAACTGTAAATTACTTTTCAATTTAGAATACTTTATTTGAACTTAAAAACTATTTGTAGTTTATATAAATACTTTTTTACTTTTAGTGTGTTTGCCTAATTTAATTTCTTATGGGGTTTTTGTATTGCGTAGTTTTGGATCGGCGGGTTTAGTACCTTACTATTTGGAGTTAGAAAGAACTACTAGAAAAAACTAAAAAAAATAAAAACAGAGATAATTTGAACAAAATGACTATAGGTTTAAATGATTTTTGAATTAAAAATGAACATTATCAAAAAACTTTAAGAGATTATGCTAATCCTACAGTAGATGAAATTCATTTGAGTATACAAAACTCTGTTGTAACTACCAATTCATTTGAGCTTATAATCCAAATGGTACAAAAAAATCAGTTTGGGGGAACACCGATTGAAGATCCTAACTTACACCTTGCTATTTTTCTAGAATACTGCGTTACATTTAAATATTATGGAGTGTCGAATGATGTCGTCAGACTTTGATTTTTTTCTTTTTCATTAAGGAATAAAGCTAAAATGTGGTTAAACTTGATAGAACATGTATCTATCAGAACTCGGAGAGACTTATGACAAAACCATTCATCTAAATATTTCCCACAATAAAAAAACTACCAATGTTAGAAATGATATTACATCTTTTTGTCATTCTAAATGAGAATCAATTTATGAAGCTTGGGAAATATTTAAAGATCTCCTTAGAAAGTGTCCACACCATGCATTACCTGATTGGTTAATAATTTGAACTTCTTATAATGGATTGGTTTGATCTCTTAGATTTATAATTGACGCTGCTGTTGGTGGATCATTAATGTCAAAATCATTCGATGAAGTATATTCTTTAATTGAAGAGATGACTACTAATAATTTTCAATGGCTCTCTAAAAGGGTAACTCAAAAAAGAGTAGCTAATATTCATGATTCTGATGCAATATCTATGATGACTACTCAATTTAATGCAATATTAAGGAAGATAAATCAATATGGAATGAATTATTCTCAGACACCTCCTATGCTTGAGGAAAATTCATTAGAACAAATGACAAATTCTCAATCTTCATATGAGACTTTAAATGTAATAAACAACCGATCTAATAATCCTTATTCCAATTATTATAATCCTGGTTAGAAAAATCACCCAAATTTTAGTTGGAGTAACAATAATTCTAATGCTGTAAATATGTAATGGGGGAACAATGCTGCAAACCATTTGAGAAACTCCAACAATCAAAGAAATTCTACTTATAAACCTTATTACCCTTCAATTTTTTGATTACAATTCATAGAGAAAGGAGTAGAAAGTGTCAATGGAGGAATTAATATTGCAAGTTGGAGCACAATTAGAAAGTCAAGGGGCACAATTACAAAGTTAAGGAGCTACAATTAGAAACAAAGAAAATAAGTTGGGATGTATTGCTACAACACTTAGCAATAGAGTCCAAGAACTTCCTAGTAATGTTCAACTTAATACAAAAAATCAAAACAAAGAGCAAATCTAGGTTATTCAACTTAGAAGTGGAAAAAAATTGGGAGCAAAAGTTCAAAAAGAAATTGAAGTTGAAGTTGAGAAAGAAGGGGTGGAAAATGAAAAATCTAGTGAAGAGTTTTATTTTGAGTGAGAATATCTTATTAAGATAATGAAAATTAATGTAGAAAGATAACCACCTCCATTTACTCAAAGATTAAAGCAGCATAAAAGAGATAACCAGTTTACAAAATTTTTGAAAATAATGAGGAAATTGATAATAAACATTTTATTTGTTGAAGCCTTAGAACAAATGCCAAGCTATGTGAAGTTTATGAAGGATATACTTACTAAAAGAGGAAGTTTGCACATACTGAGACTATTGCACTTAATGAGCAGTGTAGTGCTATAATTCAGAAAAATCTTCCTAAAACATTTAAAGATTTTGGTAGTTTTACTATTCCTTGTGTTATTAACAAATGATTTTTTGGAAAAGCTTTATGTGATTTGGGACCCAATCTTAATCTTATGTCTCTATCAATTTTTAGAAGGTTGGGTTTAGGAGAAATTTCACCTAATACTGTAACTCTACAATTAGCTGATCATTCCTTTAGAATCCTAAAGGATTTATAGAATATGTATCTTTCCTATAGATTTTATTGTGTAAGATATGGAGGAAGATAAATGAATTCCTATCATTTTAGGAAGACCATTTCTTTACACTGGAAGAGCTTTGATAGATATGCAGAAAGGAGAATTAATGATGATAGCTAGTAATCAAGAAGTTACATTTAATATTGCAAAGTCAATGAGTTACCCAACAAAGGGAAAAGATAATGAATGCTTCAGAATGGATATTAACGACTATTAAAGCATTGAATGTTTCACAAATATATTTGAAAAGAAAACTAAAAAAGAATATTTAAAGTATAAGGACAAGAATATAATTCAAGATAAATCTAGGGAAGTCAGTAATGAAGAATTGGATTATGTTCACGAAAAATTTGAATTGTTAGATTTTACGGATAAAAATAAAAATTTGATTTCTTTGATAGTAAAACCTCTTAAACTAGAAATGAAAATTTTCCTACACATTTAAAATATGGCTTTTTAGGAGATTTATCCACAATACATATTATTGTATCCTTAGAATTAACTGAAGCACAAGAATAAAAGTTGTTAGAAATGTTAAGAAGATATAAGAAAGCTTTTGGATGGACATTAGCTGATATTAAAGAAATTAGTCCTTTGATTTGTATGCATAGAATTATTTTGGAAGAACATCATGAATCAAAAGTGGATCCTTAAAGGAGATTAAACCCTACGATGAAAGAAGTTGTAAAGGAAGAAATTTTAAAATGGTTAGATGCTTGAATAATATATCCTAATTCTTATAAAGCTTAAGTTAGTCCAATTCACTGCATTCCTAAGAAAGGGGATGTGACTTTTGTGACAAATGAGAACAATGAATTAATACCAACAAGTCAAGTCAATGCATGGAGAATTTGTATTGATTATGAAAAATTAAATTTAGCCACCAAGAAAGATCACTTTCCTTCACCCTTTTTGGACTGAATGTTGGATAGGCTAGCTGGGCACAAATATTTTTTCTTTTTGGATGGATATATCGACTATCATCATTTAATAGTTCTTATGGTACTTTTTTTTGATGAATGCCCTTTGGTTTATGTAATGCACCAATGACATTTCAAAGATGTATGATGTCAATTTTAAGGGATTTAATAGAAAAAGGGATAAAAATCTTTTTAGATGATTTTTCAATATTTGGAACTTCATTTGAATTATTTCTAAATTATTTAGATAAATTTCTAGAATTTTGTAAAACAATGAATTTAGTATTAAAGTGGGAAAAAATTTAATTCATGGTTGTAGGAGGAATTGTACTTGGGCATAAAATTTAAGAAAATACCTTGGAAGTAGATCTGACAAAAATTTAAGTTATAGATAATCTATGTCCACCTACTACTGTAGGAAAATTTAGAAGTTTTTTACGACATGTTGTTGTTTAGTGGCGGTATATTAAAGATTTTTCAAAAATTACAAAGCCTTTATGCCAACTTTTGGAAAAAGAAAGAAAATTTGATTTTAATCAAGAGTGCCTTAATGCCCTTGAAAAATTGAAGGAAAATTTGAGCAGAGCTTCTATAATTGTTTCACCTGATTGGGAGAAATCATTCAAACTAATGTGTGATGCAAGTGATTATGCAATTAGAGTTGTTTTAAGGCAGAGGCATGACAAAAGTTTTAAGGTTATATACTATTCTAGTAAAACTCTAAATGATGCTCAAATGAATTATACCACTACTAAAAAAAGTTATTAACAATTTTTCATACTTTTGATAAGTTTAGGTTATATCTATTTAAAGCTAAATGTGTTGTGCATACAGACCACTATGCTATAAAATATTTGATGTTAAATAAGGATGTGAAATCAAGATTAATTAAATGGGTACTTCTGATGCAATAAATTGATTTTGCGGCGGTAGATAGGAAAAGATTTGATAATCAAATAACTGGTCATTTATCTAGGCTAGAATAGGAAGAAACATTTGATTTTGAAAAAGAAATTAATGAAACTTTTTTGATGAACAACTTCATACTATTAAAGAATGGGAAATACCATTGTATATTGATATTGTAAACTACATTGTTAGTGATAGTTTACCATATGAATTGAAAAAGTAACAAAAGAAGAAATTTATTCAAAATGCAAAATTTTACTTTTGGGATGACCCGTATTTGTAAAAATAATGCAAGGATTTAGTTATGCAGAGATGTGTGCCTTATAAGGAAATTGAAGAAAGTATAAAAAAATGTCATGATTCTGTGTTCGAAAGTCATTTTGGAATTGATAGAATTGTTCAAAAAATTTTATAATCTTGATTTTATTTGCCTATTCTAATTAGAGATATTAATATATATATTAAAAAAAAACATGTGATCGATTTCAGCAAGTAGGCAATATTTCAAAAAGAAATGAAATGCCTTAAAATTTTACTTTAGAAGTTGAAATCTTTGATGTTTGGGGATTAGATTTTATGGGACAATTTATACCCTCGTTTGGAAATATATATATATTAATTATAGTGGACTGTGTATCAAATTGAACTAAAGTAATTGCTTTACCTCGATGTGATCCTTGGAGTGTTTCAAATTTTTTAATCAAAAATATTTTTACAAAATATGGAATGCTGAGAATAATCATTACTAATGGATGATATCATTTTTGGAATAAATGAATTAAAAATTTGGTGGAAAAGTATCATATTATACATAGGATTGCAACTGCTTATCATCCCCAGACTAGTGGTCTAGCAGACGTATCTAATCTTGAAATCAAAAGAATTTTGGAAAAAAACTGTAAATCCTACTGTGTAGCCAGTTACAAGTGCCTTATAAAAGTTAGGAAAAAGTGCTTCTCCCTTGGAAGTCTATGGACCTAGAGGTTTGTTGCAACTACATAGAAATGGGGAGGAGAACAATATGAATATTGTTAAGGATCAATCATCTCAAAATTCATCACCTATTTAACTCCGTTTCCTTATAGTTTGCATGATATTTTGAAAAGGATAAAAAATTTGGAGAAAGAGGTACAAAATATTATGAATTCAATTGGAAATATTTTTGATATATTTGATCATTTGGATTAGAGGATGAAAGAACAATTTGAACATATCAGGCGTATTGAAGAAGGTATGGTGCAAATGTTTAAGAAAAATGCTTGGATTGAAGAAGACACAACAAACAAATTTCCTCACCAAGATTTTTACAACTTATACATTCACTATCAATCCATGGTAAACATTCCAGAAGACGAAATTGAAGAAGATGTTTGAACTCATTTTAGTACGAAATTTGTAATTATTATTGCTTATATTTGTTATGCGTTTATGTTGAATTTCATTTACTTTTTATTATTTAGCATTACTTATGTTATATGTTGAGAATTTAATATTTAGCCTTCAGTGTTAGTTTATATGGTTTGATTTCAATGCTGAATTAGATGTGTTGGTTTAAAAATTGTTGGTTTGTAATCATTTGGATTTTATATATAAATATGACTTTTATGTTGTTTGAGAAAATATGTGTTAAAAAATTGTTTAATTAAGAAAATAAGTGTTTAAATAAGTTATTTAGAGGTTGACATGGTTTGGTATACATTAGAAATAAAAAAAAAATCTAAATCCAAAAATTTTTAGTGTTGGAGTATGTTGGCAATATTTTTAGGGGGGTTGTCTTGTAGAAACTGTCAGTCGCCGGAATCAAAATCCCGTCACCTGCTTCGGAGGGACATTTACTTCACACACACACACACACATACACACACACACATTAGAAAAATATGAAATAAAACTGATCTCATATTTTTCATAATTTAAATGAAAGAGTGTCACACCATAAGCTATGTATCTATCCCGAAAGATAAACACAAGACTTGAGGGTGAGGCTCGATCAAATAAACTAAAAAATATATGACATCCATTTGGTCTGTGAAAGCTATTTTTTATAAGCAGACAAGTTCCTCTATTTAACATGGAAAGTTAAGTAGGTTTTATATTAAGTTGGGTTCTTGAAAGTTTCCTATAAAGGCAAGCCCTTATAGTTAATTACATCTCAGATAACCGAAGTCATTTAAAAAGCTCTCGATCAAAATCAAGGGATATTGTCTTGAGAGAGGTCCAAGGAATATGAATTTTCAAAGAGATTGGATGAAGAGGAGTGAATTGGGAATTGCTCGAATTTGGAACATTTATTATGGAATCCAAAAGAAAAAGAACTAGGTGATGCCACGAATCCTAAGGAGATCCCCGGTGACTTTCCAAGCTATCCTATGGTTTGACTTCAATTTAGAGGAGAAATATTTAAGTGATTAATCTTGCTAATTTTATTAATTAGGGCTTACATTCATGTAAAACGATCGCACAAATAGACTGAAAGATGTGAGGGTTTAAGTCATGACGAACGACAGTCTCAAAATCTTAGGATGGTTTAGGGCTTATATTACATAGTAAGGGCTATACAAAGACCTAAATATAAGTTGATGATTTATGTTACACTAGGCAAAAAATTATGAAATCTTATGGCTTGTTGTTTAATTCCAAGGAATGGTTTAGCCGATGCAGACATGTTTTGCTGTTGAAGATGACCATGATGCCCACAATGCTAGCTCCAAGTTCCTCGCCGTGGTGAGTTTAAGTTTTCTAATATGTCAAGTCATGATGTCAAATCAAATTTCTCCTAAAGTTATGATTATTCTAATGTTATGGGGAATGTTAAAGTTGATTAGAGAGACACCAGTTAGGATCCTACGGTTCCCTCATTTTGCCACCACTATGTTCTTTCGGATTCACTTAGTCCAAATGAATTTACAAAAATTAACTTAATGAGTTTCATACTTTCATTTAGACGATGGAAAATCTTGTTAGTAACCCTAGTTTACCTCCTCTAAAGGATTCCTGATCATCCGATAGAAATATCTTAATTTAGTTGTTATTTTTTTTTTGTTTTGTATGTGATTAAATTTATAGTTGTCTTATATTTTGACTATTGTGGTAGTGAATTTTATCTTGTTTAATTTCTAGTTTTGGTTTCAATTTTGACATGCAGGGTGACTTTAAGCATGCAAGCAAGAAACAAGAGGTACGAAAAAGTAAATGCAATAACTTAAAAGTGTACCTATAGATTCTTCTTGTTCCTCCACATGAATAGTTAGCTTTGACAACATGTATATAATTTTGCAAGGAATTTAAATCATAGAAGTAGATGAAGAAATAACTACCAAACCCCAATTCATGAATTTATTGAGTTTTAGAAGATCTTAGTGCATAATTTTAGAACAAAATATAGCAAGTTTTTACCTTTCAAAATATCCAAGAGATTTCAAAAAGCTCAGGGCATGACCCTAAACCACTTTGAATATTTCTTGAAATATTTCAAGTTTATTTTGAACTTATTATAGTGTTCTATTGATCTTCTAAGGTTAAGCGGAAGTTATCACATTGCTCAAGGAAACTTGACATTCTCTTTATCCGAGGGCTATGACACTCCACTAATAATTTGATACTTCATTTAAGAGTTATGTGGGTGCAGGTTTGAGTCATAAAAGATTGTGGTGCCCACAATTACAGTCAGGCTTGTAGTATTTAAAGATGTTAATTATCAATCATATTATCTCCTAAGTCTAATCAATTGAGTTTAGACATCGAACCTAGGTCACTACTAAGGCCTTAATAATCATAATGGCAGAAATTGATGGTGATTGAAATTTTGGTTTAAGTGAAATATATTCTTTTTAAAAGATCACATCATCACCAATTGTAGGCCTAAGATAAGTAAATAATCATCTTCCCAACTTAATCCCATTATTTAAGAATCATTTGATCTTAATTGACTTCCAAGTCATGATGATCAAGGAAGTTAGGAATTTTTTTCATGTTATTGAAAAGGTGGCAAGTGAGTTTCTACCTTTTAATCCCATTGTACTTTAATCATCTAAACATATTCATTAGGATCAAAATTACCCATTTTCTCTTTGCTAACCCTAAATTTTGATTAAGACACCAAAATCTAAAGTTACCCCTTTGCCTTTGGGGCTCTTCACCTCATAGCTCATTAATCAAAATTCAAATGACTTTGAAAAATTAGAATGCCCTATCCATGGGTCAGTTAAAACATGAGAGGAGAAAATGTGGATTTTCAAAACCTAATTTAATTTAAATAATTATTTAAATTTAAAAGTTAGTATTTTCAAAGTTGACTTTACTTAACTATCCAAAATAAATTTTTTATTTATGAGAAATTCACTAAAGTTCCCCTTAGGTCAGAGAAACACTTAGACAAAATTTGATGATTTTTTGAATTAAATTTTTATTTTTAATATTTAATTATTAACAAATTTTAATGATTTAATTAAATGGAAAATAATATTTTAATTATAAAAATTATTTTTTATATTTTTATTAAACTTCTCTGAGTTTAAAAGACTCAAAAAATCAAATTTTGTATTTTTATGGTTTTTAATTTATTTATTATAATTTTTTTAATGAGAAAAATAAGGAAAAATATATTTTTAAGGTTTTAAAATTTATTTTTAACTTGGAAAAGTTAGGAAAAATATTATAATGGGTCCCAAGTGATCATAAGACCATTAGGCATATTTTAAAAAATAATTTTCTATTTTTTGGGATTTTTTAATTATTTTTAATTATTATAAATTCAAAATAACTCTTAAAAATCAAGTACTTTCTAAAAAATAACTTTTATTTTTCCTAACTTCCCTTGATCACAAGGAACTCAGAAAACTATTTTTCATAATTTTCTCAAGTGTATTTAATTTATTATAATTGCTTTTGTAGAAAAATATCAGGTTTTTTAGGAAATCAACTTTAGTGCTCAAACTTAATCAAATAATTTTTAGATTTTACAATGGGTTCAGATGATTTTTATACACAATGTGGAATTGATTTTGTTAATTTTTTATTAGTATTTAATTTGCATAATTACTACAATATTTATACACTTAAGCAAATATGGAAATTTAAAAAATTATTTAAGCTATCATGATATTTTTTTCTAAGCTTCTCTGACCATAGAAAACATATTAAAATTATTACCATAAATTTCCAAGTGATTATTTAATTTATATAATTAAAATAAGCCAAAATAGTCATCTTAACTTGAAAATTTGGGTTAGAAGAATAGGGATGTCCTCTACCTTGGAAAATACAGAGGACATAATCTCTATCATGAGAAACAAACCCCTAAATTTTCAAGCTATGCTGAGTAATGTTTGATCAAAATGAACTAAAATACTATAAAGAGTAATTAATTCATTAAAAATCAGGGAGTAAGAAAATAATATCTTTTTTAGTCCAAATTATTACCCTTTGTTGATTGAGCAAGAGAATGTTTTTCCTTTTATTTTTATGATTTTTTTTAAAGAAAGATATGGATTTTTGAAGTTTAAGAATTTAATTAATTCCAAAAAAATCCATATTTTTCTATTTAAATGCACGGCGCCAACTCATCTTACGGTGGCTCTGAACTCACATGCAGCGCTCCACCATTTGATGCCACCATCCACCTCAACTGCAACATTGTCCATCTTTTCGTTCCAAGGGTTCGTCCGGCTTGATCTCTTCGGTCAATCCAATACATGCGCGATCGGATGGCTAACCGTCATCATCCCCAAATGACTTAACCAGAGAGCCGTTCACACTAAAACCTTAAGATCTTCATCTAGACTCATCCAAATTGCATGGGTTTTGTTCTTATACCTTCATCTACTCAAGACGATTTTCTCTATATGGATTATACGGTATGAAATATAGTAAATACGTATGGAGAATCAAAATAAGCTTGGATTAGGGTTGAGTTTCAATACCTTTGTCTGAGAGGAGAGGCCTTAATCAGATGGTTATGATAGCTTTGATTGGGTCCAACAAACCTCCAAAAAAAGTCCTAGGTTATAGTGAATTCTCTAGTTATGATTTCGACCAAGCTCGATTTTAGGTGTTGGTTTAAAACTATGTTAGAGGCTGTTTGAGAGGGGGCTTTTGTGGGAGATCAACTCCTCTTATTCTGGTGATGGTGTGGGCACAGTTAATAGGAGTTTGGTGGACTGTGTAGGCGTGTGAAAATATGTAACGCAAAATTGAGCTCTTACAGTGGGAACCAGAGGGAGAAAGTGGTGGGATTGAGTTAAGGAGTTCTTGGAGAGTCTAAGGAAGCAAATGGGCAGAGTTTCCTCAAGGATTTTTATAACCTCACCTTTGGCCATGGATTGGTCAATTTAAAGTCATGGCTTCTTGGAGGAGCTCAGGGCTTGGTAGTGGGTTCTAAGGCTTGCTGAGGTGGAGTGAAGAAAAGCAGAAGCATCCAATAAGAGTGAGCCAAGTCAGAGAGTTCAAATTTGGAGTTTTCAACAATTGGGCTTTTTTGGGGCGATGGCTGGCCTGGATTCAGTCACCCTTGGCTCAGGGGGGTCAGGGAAGGGTTAATTATGATTTACTGCTAAGGGTAAGTAATGATGGAAAAGTATTTTCAAAATAAGGTTAAATATGGCTATGACTCCTTAAATTAAGGAGCCATCTGTCCATAGCTCCCCTAGGTGGCTTAGGTGGGTTTAGGCTGGTCAATAGTGTCCAAAATCTGGTTGTGGTGACATTAATTTGGGCACTTTGGTATGGCTAAGACAATTTTGGTGAAGTGGTTCAATTTAGGTCAAATTGTATTAAAGTTGGGTTTTGGTTAGGTTTTCCATGAAATTAAGCCCAATTAATTGATCAATTTTGTGTAGGTGATTTTCATGAGAGGTTTAGAGAAGATTTGGAGTGGTTTTGAATTGATTTGGTGGGTCAATTTCAAGGAATTTAGGCATTTAGTGAATTTGGGGAAGTTGGGTTAGACTTGGGTTTAGGTAAGGCAAGGATTAGGCTAAGTTCAAGTTGATGGTTCAAAATAATCTTGGGGAATGTCATGAAGAGTTATCGACATTAATTGGGTGCCAATTTTGGGGTTGGGACATTCAATTTGGTGGGATTTAGGCACATGGCTAACTTGGGGCAAATTTTGGGATTTTAGATTTGGGTTGAAATAAAGTAAAATTGAAGCTTAAGGAAGGCCAATTAAGGCCTTAATTTGATTATTCATAATGTTAGGAAGAGTTTTGGATCCAAATTGAGGAAATTGAGTGGGTTATGGGGTTCAATTGAGTGAGATTGGATCATATGGTCAAAATTGGGGGGTTTGGTCTAGATCAAAATTGAGCTCAAAGAATGGGTCAATTAAGCTTGAATTTGGTTTGAAATGATAATATTCATGATGAATTTGAGCTTATAATTTAAATTGGGGAAAATTGAGATGAAATTGATTGACATTTAGGGTGAATTGGGAGAAATTGGGCTTTTCAAGTTAATTTGGGGCTTTTGGTCAAAATGGTCAAATTGGCCAAATCGGGTTCATATGAAGGGTAGAAATTGGTTTTGGAGACATTTGGGATGATTTTAGTGATTTTGGGAAAGTTTGGGACACTAAGAGCATTTTTTTAATTTTGGCAAACTTGGGAGTATTTTGGTGATTTTGAAAATTATGGGAGTTTTGGGAAATTTGGGTAGCTTCAAATGGTTTGAGTTGATTCTTGAATAGACTTGGGTAGTTTGAGTAATTTTGAGAATTTTGGTCAAATTTAAGGTTTTTGGGTAAAAGGCTAAGTTTATTACTTAGGTAAAAATTGGATTGCCAACCACCCAATTTGAGCCATTGACCAATGAAATCCTCTACTTTGGGTATTTCATGTACTAGTCTAAGCTAGACTTTAGCCTAGAGCTAGTGGGTCTAGGGGACCATATACATGAGTCTCCCAAAGGATCAAGGGGTCAAAGCCAATAAGTTTGGATTTGGGTTTTTAAGTGGGATGTCAGTGAAAGTGACTGTATGTGAGTGTAAGTGTTCTAGACCAACACCAAGAGTCAACCCTAAGGCCCAATAGTTCTATGGGGATGCCCCTTGAGCTTTGCCATATTGACCCCACCTACTAAGTGTTAGAGGTTAGGACCAACATGCGGAACTTCAAGTTAAGCAAAGGAAGGTTTAAAATTTCTAATGGTGGGAGTTCCTTTTCTACTCCTCTAGAAATAGTCAACAGGAAAGTCCTATGGCTAGATCCTAGGCTATTAAAGAGAAAAATAGACCTCAACCAATAGTGAGGTCAATAAATGGACTCTCAATAGGTGTGGTGTGCTGGACAAGCACACCACACGTATTGGCGTTGACCAACGAGATCAACAAAACCAACATAAACTTCTAAGTCAATAGACCTAAAATGAAGTGTAGAATTTTGTGACAATTGTTTCTGCTGGGGAGTATTAGATACTCTCATTGAGGAAAATAAAATAGATTGCTGGCAATCGGGGCTCATCATTCGCAGTGGCCGCCAATTCTCATTCGTGCCCACATGTCGTCGTGTCTATGGTTGATAAGGATGTTGGAGTCGCCACTCTATTTATCTATCTTATTGCCCTAATTTCCAATTTACCTTAATCTTTTGGATCAAGTAAAAGATCCTCAAGTATTAAAGAAATTAGGGAAAAAGGGGAAGGTTAAATGATAGTAAACAAGAGAAATGTTGGGTGGTAAACTTATAGAGAAGACTCTAGAATGTTAAAATCACATACAAGGATAACCACATAAATGGTCTGATAACCAGAGATTTAGGTTGATCACCTATTCTAATTTTTTTAATTTTCTTATAGGAGCAAGCTCTTGTAGTTCATTACATCATAGGCAATTCTAGATTTACTTAAGAAAACTCCTGATTCTCATTAATACTTGTTCTTTTAATAAATGTCAAGGTCAAGGAAAGAAACACCAAATGTTTTATTCCTAAGGTGTAAGATTTCTAAGAATCTGATTCTACTTTAAAAGTTTTGTTTTGTTCATGTCATGTCATGTCGTTTTATTTTTGTTTTGTTCTTGTTTCTCTCATGTCGTATCATTTTATTTTTGTTTATTTTTTTTAATGACATGTCGTTTTTGTTTATTTCGTTTTATTTTGTTTTTTTTTGTTTTTATCTCGTTTTGTTATCTTGAAATTCCACTTTCAAATGTCATCCTTCAAAACAGAGTTAACACACCTTATAACATGTAAAGGAAATCTAGAGTGAAATTTTGTTTTCATGTCTTCAGTAATACTGCAAAAGAGAACACAATTAACATAAAACCATGTTGTCAGATTTATCAATTTTAGTTGGTCATTTAATTGGTTGAATAATTTTTAAACAACCCGGTCATAATGTCTATGGCTCCATCATCCCGGGGCCATGAAGTATTCGGATTTACTTAGTACAAAAGGTGTTTAAACCAAGACCGGAAAATTCTTGTCAGCAAATATAGATTGTGTCATCCAAGAAATCTTTGTAATTCTTAAAACAGATGTTTAAGTTGTGTTTTAATGTCTTTTAAGATGAATTTTATGTCATTTATGTCGGTGAGTTAGATTTTTATGATACCATTTGTTTTAGGTCATATGTCAATTAGAACTGAGAGAGTTTAATTGAAACCTAAGATTTAGGTATAATGTCGGTGAAATTGAAGATGATTCAGGTTTAATGTAGGTAAAACCAAGAGTTTTAAGTCCAATGTGGATACGACTTAAGATGTTTTAGGTTCAGTATAGGTAGAGCCTAAAGATTAGAAAAGGTTTAAGTCCAATGTAATTAGGACTTAAGATGTTTTAGGTTCAATGTAGGTAGAACCTAAGGGTTTAATTAATTTAAGTCCAATGTAGTTAGGACTTAAGGTATTTAGGTTCAATGTAGGTAGAACCTAAGAGTTGAATTGGTTTTAAGTCTAATGTAGTTAAGACTTCAGGTATTTAGGTTCAATGTAGGTAGAACCTAAGAGTTGAATTGGTTTTAAGTCCAACGTGGTTAGGACATAAGGTAATTTGGTTCGATGTAGGTAGAACCTAAGAGTTGAATTGGTTTTAAGTCCAATGTATTTAAGACATAATGTATTTAGGTTCGATGTAGGTAGAACCTCAGAGTTGAATTGGTTTTAAGTCCAATGTAGTCAGGACTTAAGGATATTTAGGTTCAATATATGTTGAATCTAAAGTTTTACTGACTTAGACTCAGGTTGGGTTGAACATAAGTTATAGGTTTGACTTAAGTCCAATATGGGTTGAACTTAATTTTAATGTTAATTTGGGTTCAAGTTAGGTTGAACTTACTGTTTGGGTTAAATTGAGTTCAAGTTAGGTTAACCTCTAATTATGTTTTAGTTAAGTTAGGTTCAATGTGGGTTGAACCTAATGTTTCAGTTAAATTGAGTTCAAGTTAGGTTAAATTCAAGTTAAGTTTTGGTTAAGTTAGGTTCAATATGGGTAGAACCTAATGTTTGGGTTAACTTGAGTTTAAGTTAGGTTAAACTCAAATGAAGTTTTGGTTAAGTTAAGTTCAATGTGGGTTGAACCTAATGTTTGGGTTATCCTGAGTTCAAGTAAGGTTAAACTCGAGTTAGGTTTTCTTTGGATTGATTAAATCTATTTATGGTTAGGCCTAATTTTGGAAAGGTTTAATTGATTAATTTGACTCAAAATGGGTTAAGTCTATTTAGGTTAAGGTTAATTAAACCTAATTTAGGTAGGGTTTAATTGATTATTTAGACTCAATATGGGTTAAGTCTAATTAGGTTAAGGTTAATTAAATCTAATTTAGGTAAGGTTTAATTAATTAAGTAGACTTAAAATGGGTTAAGTCTAATTGGGTTTAAGGTTAATTAATCCTAATTTAGGTAAGGTTTAATTGATTAATGAGACTTGATATGGGTTAAGTCTAATTGGGTTTAAGGGTTAATTAAACCTAATTTAGGTAAGGTTTAATTGATTGATTAGACTTAATATGGGTTAAGTCTAATTGGGTTTAAAGTTAATTAAAACTAATTTAGGAAAGGTTTAATTGATTAATTAGACTAAATAAGGGTTAAGTCTAAAACTAATTTAGGAAATGTTTAATTGATTAATTAGACTTAATAAGTCTAATTGGGTTCAAAGGTTAATTAAACCTAATTTAGGTCAGGTTTAATTGATTAATTAAACTTAATATGGGTTAAGTCTAATTGGGTTTAAAGGTTTAATTAAACCTAATTTAGATAAGGTTTAATTGATTAATTAGATTTATTATGGGTTAAGTTTAATTGGGTTTAAACATTAATTAAACCTAATTTAGATAAGGTTTAATTGATTAATTAGACTTAAGATGGGTTAAGACCAATTGGGTTTAAAGGTTAATTAACCCTAATTTGCGTAAGGTTTAATTTATTAATTAGACTTAATATGGGTTAACTCTAATTGGGTTTAAGGTTAATTAAACCTAATTTTGGTAAGGTTTAATTGATTAACTAAACTTAATATGGGTTAAGTCTAATTGGGTTTCAGGTTAATTAAACCTAATTTTGGTAAGGTTTAATTGATTAATTAGACTTAATATGGGTTAACACTAATTAGTTAAGGTTAATTAAACCTAATTTAGGTAAGGTTTAATTGATTAATTAGACTTAATATGGGTGACGTCTAATTGGGTTTAAGGTTAATTAAACCTAATTTTGTTAAGGTTTAATTGTTTAATTAGACTTAATATGGATTAAGTCTAATTAGGTTAAGGTTAAATAAACCTAATTTAGGTAAGGTTTAATTGATTAATTAGACTTAGTATGGATTAAGTCTAATTGGGTTTAAGGTTAATTAAACCAAATTTATGTAAGATTTAATTGATTAATTAGGTCTAATAAGGGTTAGACATAATTAAGATTTGTAGAGTTAAACCTAATGCAGTTAAGCTCTAACTAAAGTTTAATTAGGTCTAAATCTTGTTTAGGACTAATTAGGTTTTGTTAAGTTAAATCAAATGTAGTTAAGGTTTTAACTATATTTAATTAGGTTTAAACGTGGTTGAAACCTAATTAGGTTTGTATTAAGTTAAACCTAATGTAGTTACGATTTAACAAGGTTTAATTAGGTCTAAATGAGGTTTAGACTTAATTAAGGTTTGATATTGTATCATAACCTAATTTAATCAAGATTTAATGAGTTAATTATATCTAATGTTGTTTTTTAAACCTAATTAAAGTTTGATTTTGTATTAAACCTAATTTAATTAAGATTTAATGGGTTAATTAAGTCTAATGATGTCTTTTAGACCTAATTAAACTTTAATTTTGTATTAAACCTAACTTAATTAAGGTTTAATGGGTTAATTAAGTCTAACGATGCCTTTTATTAAACCTAATTTAATTAAGGTTTAATTTGTTAATTAAGTCTAATGATGTCATTTAAACCTAATTAAAGTTTGATTGTATATAAAACCTAATTTAATTAAGGTTTAATGGGTTAATTAAGTCTAATGATGTCTTTTAGACCTAATTAAAGATTGATTTTATATTAAACCTAATTTAATTAAGGTTTAATGGGTTAATTAAGTCTAATGATGACTTCTAGACATAATTAAAGTTTGATTTTGTATTAAACCTAATTTATTTAAGGTTTAAAGGGTTAATTATGTCTAATGATGTCTTTTAGACCAAATTAAAGTTTGATTTTTTATTAAACCTAATTTAATTAAGGTTTAATGGGTTAATTATGTCTAATGGTGTCTTTAGACCAAATTAAAGTTTGATTTTGTATTAAACCTAATTTAATTAAGGTTTAATGGGTTAATTATGTCCAATGATGTCTCCTAGACCTAATTAAAGTTTGATGTTTTATTAAACCTAATTTAATTAAGGTTTAATGGGTTAATTATGTCTAATGATGTCTTTAGACCAAATTAAAGTTTGATTTTGTATTAAACCTAATTTAATTAAAGTTTAATGGGTTAATTAAGTCTAATGATGTCTTTTAGACCTAATTAAAGTTTGATTTTAATCTATTTTGAGTTGGACTCAATATTGACTTAGTCCATGATGAAATGAGCTAAGTATGGTGAGGAGAGGATTTTTAGGGTTTAAAGTATTAATTTAAAATTAATAAATTTTAACAATGTAAAATTTTAAATTGTCTAATAATTTGAGAATTGTCATTTTAATGTTATTGTCTATCACCTTAATTTTCCTATCCATTTTCCAATTTTGTTCTGCTTAATCTTCATTTTTTTATAATTATTGTTAAAAATAATTACAAAGTGTCTTGAAAATTAGGAAATCATGTCTTACAGTATTTTTCTAGCCTAGGAAAAATCAAGGAGAATTCATAAGGGCCTAGAGAAAAATCCCTACAAGTTTCAAAATTTTAAAAAATATAAATAATTTTTAATAATTAAATTACTCCATAGAGTAATTATTTAATTAAAAATTAAATATAATTAATTAAATTCTAATTTTATGTTCAAACTATTCTACTCATTATCCTAAGTTTAAAGGTATTTTTGTTTTATTTTTGTGGTTTTTGTGTGTCAAGATATGAATTTTCAAAGTTTTATGTGTTTAATTACATAAGAAAATAAGTATTTTCTTACTTAACTCACATGGTGCCAGCTAGATCATAAGACACATCGAAATCCAACGCGACATCATTTTATTGGCTAGGGAATCCACGCGGACTTACACGAGGCCCGCGGTTTTACTGTCCGAACTCATCTCCGCCATCCATTTCTGATACACAGAAATGGACGTCATCAGTTCATCGTCCCGAAGGGAGATGAACCGAAAGTCATCCATTAATTTTGATTAAGATCTCACTGGATCGTTGACTAAAATTAATTTTGTTTGTTTTCAGAGGATCATATCCTCTGTTAGAAGACATCTATACGATCCATTTGTCATGGATTGATACTTCACTTCACAATGTGTGGAATCTAAGCAAAAATTAAGTTTTTAGCCCATACCTTAGCCACAATTGATGAAGCTTCAATCTGATTGCTTTTGAAGCTTTACCTGGTAGTCAACAAGCTTGTCCTTGCTCCAATTTAAGTTAAAATTGGCTCTGTGTAAGAGTTCAATGAAATGGTGAACTTGGTTTCACTGAACTCTATGATAGAGGCTATGGGAGAGGCTAATTTCAATTGGAAACTTCTCCTTAGATCTTAGGGATGGATTTGGAGTGATCAATTTAAAGTCTTAGAGAGTTCAATTTCAAACTCAAAAATTGTCCTATTGTTGTGGAGTGAAATGGGAAGAAAGCAGTAAAAGCTAGGGGCTAAAATGATAGGGGTTCAAGGATGATTTTATCTCTAAAATGTCTGAGGAATTAGACAGTATTTGGATGTCTTTTTTTTAATTATTTTTCGGGCTAGCCTACTTAAAAGCTTAGATTGGCTTGGGGAAGGCTATATCAGGCTCATAATGTCTTGGGGATAATATTTCAGTTAAGAATTATCCAGGGATGAGTTTTACCAAGCTTTCCATGATGAGTCTTCATTTAATGTATTGGATTGGGTTAAATTTTTTTCTCTTTTTCATTGGGTAAAAAGTAAGGTGAATGGTGACTTGAAGATAGGCTGATCAATCTTCATCCACCACAGCTGACATGTCTCCAAAATTTCATGAAATAGTGACACAAAGGCTTCCTTACACTTACTACATGGCTTGGTCATGACAACCCTTATCTAGGTTTGGATAAAGCTTGAATTGACTCATTTTTTTATTGGAGGAAGAAGGTGGTGGATGATGAGTTCATCACCTCTTCATTTCACAATCCATGAAGGAATGACACATAAGTTCCTCCCTTCATAATTACCCTATGATGATTTTTGTCATTTGTCAAGGATGATGTGTCATGGGTTATAGTATGTCTTATGGATCATGAATGACCTATTGGATGACCCTTCATGTGTTCAATTTATTTTTGAGGATTGTTTATGGATTTTAGATGTTATTTAACTTAGGGTTAATTCTCATAAATCCATTTTTTAGTTAATTATGTAATTAATCATAAATGTAGGAAATTATAATATTAACCCATAAATTGGTCTTAATGATTTTTGGTTTTGACCATTTGACCAATTTCACCAATTTGGTTCAAAACTAAATATTTTGACCAAAGTTGACCAGGTTGACTATGTTTGAACAAAGTTGATTAGGTTGACCATAGTTGACCCATTTAGGTGCAGAGTTGACCAATATGACTTTTCTAACCTTGTCATGGCTAGGTTAGTCATGGGGGTATATGTGTTGGTCATTAGGTCATAGATTGACAATTTTGACCAAGTTGACTATGGTTGACCAGGGTTGACCAGTTTTGACCATAGCTGACAAATGTAGGTCCAGGGTTGACTATGATGACTCACTTGACCATGTCATGGTTAGTTTACTCATGAGGGTCTTGGGGGTATGACTTGGGTTTGACCAGGGTTGACCAAGGTTGACCAAAGCTGACCAAAATGGTCAAATTGACCATATGGTGCTATCTTGACCATATGGTGGTCATTTAGGTTTATAAATGATCAAATGGTCAAAGTGGTGACCATGGAGGTTCACTTTAGTCATTTTGGCCAATAGTTGGTCAGCGGTGTCTGTAGTTGACCAAATGGTCCAATTTGACCATTTTGGGGTTTTAAAATGATCAAATAATCCAATTTGACCTTTTTTTAGGATTTGAACTAATTCATTGGTCCAAATTAACCAAAGTTGACCAGTTTGACAAAAATTGACCATTTGGGTCAAAGTTAACCAATTGGATCAATTAAATGTCAATGTTCACTTTATGATCATTATGGTGACCATTAAGTGAAAATTTGACAAGATTAGGGCTTATCACCACTGATTTGATCATTTAGGGTATTGTCATTGTTAAGCTCTAAAGAAGTGCTTTGAGGGTTATTTCAAATTTTAAGGTTTTAATAACCTTATGTATGTCCAAAGAAGTCAATGTTGGTGGACCCTTTATCTTAATGATCACAATGATCATTTTAGGTCTTTTAAATATGTCTAAGAATCTTAAATCATAAAATTTCTCAAGTTGAGTTTGGTCATGGATGTTATTTTAAGACCTTCACTAAAAGTGAGGTCAACAAATGAGCCCCCAATATGTGTGGGATATTGGATGAGTATGCCACACATATTGGCGTTGATCGAAACGATCATTTGTCGATAATGTCATATCCCATTAAATGGGATTTCTTATTGTCTTTATGAGTATTGTGTAAAAGAGTGATAAGGCCATATCAAATAGTCAGAAGAAAATGGACGTCATATTTTCTCAAAGAAGGAGCTAAGGGAACACCATGTTTCCTATAGCACTCCAGAGAATGGATACCATACCATCTCTTAGAAATGTTAGATGTCTATCTGTCGATTTTGATAAGGAATGCTATGTGACTTATATCCTATCTCAAAGAAAGAGCTAAGGTAACACCATGTTTCCTATAGCTGGGGAGAGAATGGATAACATACGTTCTTTCAGTAATGTTTGATGTCTATCTGTCGATTTTGAGAAGGAATGCCATACGACTTATATCTTATCTCAAAGAAAGAGCTAAAGGAATATCATGTTTTCTATAGCTAGTAAGTGAATGGATACTATACCATCTCTCAGAAATGTCAAATGTCTATATGTCGATTTTGAGAAGGAATGTTATACAAATTATATCCTATCTCAAAGAAAGAGCTAAAGGAATATCATGTTTCCTACAGCTAGGGAGATAATGGATACCATACCATCTCTCTGAAATGTCATATGTCTATATGTCGATTTTGAGAAGAAATGCTATACGACTTATATCCTATCTCAAAGAAAGAGCTAAAGGAATATCATGTTTCCTATAGCTAGGGAGGGAATGGATAACATACCATCTCTCAAAAAAGTCAGATGTTGATATGTTGATTTTGAAAAGGAATGTTATATGACTTATGTCCTATTTAAAACAAAGAGCTAAAGAAATATCATGTTTCCTATAGTTGGGGAGAGAATGGATACCATACCATCTCTCAGAAATGGCAGATGTCTATATGTAAATTTTGTTAAGGAATGTTATACGACTTATATCCTATCTCAAAGAAAGAGCTAAAGGAATATCATGTTTCCTATAACTAAGGAGAGAATGGATACCATACCATCTCTCGAAAATGTCAGATGTTGATATGTCAATTTTGAGAAGGAATATTATACAACTTATATCCTATTTCAATGAAAGAGCTAAAGGAATATCATGTTTCCTATAGCTAGGGAGAGAATGGATACCATACCATTCCTAAAAAATGTCAGATGTTGATATGTAGATTTTGAGATGGAACGCTATATGACTTATGTACTATCTCAAAGAGAGAGCTAAAAGGATATCATGCTTCCTGTAATTAGGGACAAAATAGATATCATACCATTCCTCGGAAATGTCAGATGTTGATATGTCAATTTTAAGAAGGAACACTATATGAACTATATCCTATCTCAAAGAGAGAGCTAAAGGAACACCATGTTTCCTATAATTAAGGAGAGAATCGATACCATACCATCTCTCGGAAATGTCAGATGTCTATATGTCAATTTTGAGAAGGAATGCTATACGACTTATATCCTTTCTCAATGGAATAACTACTGGTAAGCCAAAGCTCTTTGTCAGGAAGGTCTTTATTTCCAGTGATTAGGGATAAGTAGATGCCATAATCTATTTAAGGAGGTTTTATACTACATCCCAAAGATGTCAAATTTCAAGGTCTGTCAATTTTGAGAAGGAATGCTGTACGACTTACATCTTATCTCATAGGAATAAATACTGGAAAACCTAAGCTCCTTATCAGGAAGGTCTTTATTTCTAATAGTTAGGGATAAGTAGATGTCTTAATCCATTTAAGGAGGTCTTATAATATAACCTAGAGATGTCAAATGTTAATGTCTGTCAATTTTGAGAAGGAATGCTATACAACTTACATCCTATCTCAAAGGAATAACTACTGGATAACTAAAGCTCCTTACAGGTAGGTCCTTACTTCCAATAGTTAGGGATAAGTAGATGCCATAATCCATTTAAGGAGGTCTTATATTACATCCTAGAGATGTCAAATATCAATTTCTGTCAATTTTGAGATGGAATGTTATACAACTTACATCCTATCTCCAAAGAAAAACTACTGGAAAACCAAAGCTCCGTATCAGGAAGGTCTTTATTTCCAATTGTTAGGGATAAGTAGATGTCATAATCCATTTAAGGAGGTCTTATACTACAGCCTAGAGACATCAAATGTCAATGTCTGTCAATTTTGAGAAGGAATGTTATACGACTTACATCCTACCTCAAAGGAATAACTACTGGAAAGCTAAAGGTCCTTATCTGGAAGGTCTTTACTTCCAATAGTTAGGGATAAGTAGATACCACAATCCATTTAAGGAGGTCTTATACTACTACCTAGAGATGTCAAATATCAATTTCTGTTAATTTTGAGAAGGAATGCCATAAGACTTACATCCTATCTCAAAGGAAAAACTACTGGAAAACCAAAGCTCCTTATCAGGAAGGTCATTATTTCCAATAGTTAGGGATAAGTAGATGCCATAATCCATTTAAGGAGGTCTTATACTACAACCTAAAGATGTCAATATGCCAATGTCTATCAATTTTGAGAAGGAATGCTATACGACTTACATCCTATCTCAAAGGAATAACTACTGGAAAGGCAAACTCCTTATCAGGAAGGTCTTTATTTCCAATAGTTTGGGATAAGTAGATGCCATAATCCATTTAAGGAGGTCTTATACTACTTGTCAATATGTCAATACGTCTATCTTAGGAAGGAATTCTAGGAGACTTATATCCCATCCCATAAGAAAAGCTAAAGGAAAGCCAATGTCGGGAGGGTCTTACATCCAATAACAGAGAAGTATGTGTAGAAAAACACATAGAGTTGACTGATTTGTTTTGAATTCTTAATGTTTTTCGGGCTTAAATCTTCCGAAGGAGATTATTTTTTTTTATTGTCCATGTTTTTCATTTAGTTTATGTGAAGGTTGAGAATCAATTTTATGTTGTTTGGTGAAGTTTTGTTGATGTCATCATTTTTTTGTCATTTGTTTCCCACTTTACAAACGGGTTCATTATGTTTTTTATGTCGCATAATATTTTTTAAATACTACCCATTGGTTCTGATAAAAATCTTTGACAATCAATCAACTGAAAGGATCAGTCTGAATGTCCCTGGGCCCTCTCATTATTTTTTTCATGGTAGTTTAGATTATCCTTCAGAAATGGTTTTGATGCTCGTGAATTTCAATTTGCTAATAACTCTATCTTTTACCTTAGTTCCCTCTTTCTGGGTCTAGGTAAATTTCATAATTCTGATTATATGATCAAAATATTTTTATTTCCTAGAGATATGTCTGAGCCAATTAATAGCCGGCCAAAAGGCAAGATGACTTAATTTTTCTCCTAAATATAATATCGAGAGAATTTTTTTAAGTCAGTTTCTCAAGTTTTATTAATTAGGGGAGAGTTTGGACACCAATTTTTGATTTCATGCTCACTTCAAGCTTCTTCTCAGAGAATTACTATATATTGTAGAGCATATTTTAAAGATTTTGAAGGTCTGAATTCAAACACCAATTTTTGATTTCATGCTCACCTCAATTTTTTTATCTTGTTGAGCATATTAAAGGTTTTGAATGTCCAAACACCAATTTTTTATTTTATGCCCACTTCAATTTTTTTACTATATTTGGTGAAGCATTTTAAATATTTTGAATGTTTGAATTCAAACACCAATTTTTGATTTCATGTTCTCCTCAAGGTTCTTCATAAAGAATTACTATATCTAGTAGAGCATATTTTAAGGGTTTTGAATGTCCAACCTTCTGTAATTATAATTCTCAAAAACTTCTTAAGATAAATTCAAAGATATTATAATTCGCTCAAAAGCAAGGACCCAACCACTTGGCATGAGATTAAAAGGCTCGTAATATCCTTAGTCAATTACTTGTATTTTGATCACAGACTTTTATTTTTGAAATTTTCTTAGGACCCAGACCAAAGATTTGTAAAGGACCCAGTTATTAGGGTATCATGTTTTCTTGTCAAAATTTCACAATTTTTGTCTTAGATTATTCCTTTCTGGATTGATTGTTTGATATATCAGAACCTTGGGGACAGGAAAAGGTCAATTTCGGGGGCCCATCACAGAAGTTCTGGTAATGTACAATGTTAAATGTTTTTAGACTTGTTTTGTAAACTGGGAGTTTGTCATAGATATTTTTGAATGCTTATCATAGATAGACATCATACAATGTCTATCAAGGATATCATAGAATGTCTACCTTAAATATCATGGAATGTCCATTGTCATAGATATTATGGAACGTAGAGTATCTGCCATAAATATCATGGAATGTCTGTTATGAATATCATGAAATGTCTGTCTGTCATGAATATCATAGAATGACTGTCTGTTATGAATTTCATGCTATGTCTATCTTTATGAATATCATGGGATGTATGTCTAACATGGATATTATGGGATGACTGTCATAGATGTCTTGGGATTTCTATCATGGATGTCATGGAATTTCTATCATGGATATCATGGAATGTCTATCGTGTCTGTTGTAAATGTCATAGAATGTCTATGTATGTCATGGATGTCATAGAACGTCTATTGAATGTTCATTGTGAATATCATGGAATGGTTATTGTAGTAGTCATAGAATGTCTATCGTGTCTGTCATGAAGTAAATGTCATGAAATTTCCATTGTGAATATTATGAAATGTCTGTTGTGAATGTCATGAAATATCTGTAGTGAATGATATGAAATGTCTGAACATCATGGTAAGTTTGTTGTGATTGTCATGGTATGTCTGTTGTCATTTTCATGGTATGTATGTTGTCATTGTCATGGTATGTTTGTCGCGATTGTCATAGTTTGTCTGTTGTCATTGTCATGCTATGTCTGTTGTCATTGTCGTTCTATGTTTGTTGCAATTGTCATGGTATGTCTGTTTTCATTGTATGTTGTGATTGTTATGGTATGTCTGTGATAAAATGCCTATCACAGATGTCGTAGAATGTCTATATAGGATGTCTGTCACAAATGTCATGGATAACTCTTATTATCAAAGAGTTATAATTAAGTAAGATAGTCCTACGTGTCAAATGATAGAATATCTTAAAATGTCACGTTACTTTAACTTTTACTGTTGTAGAGTTAAACTTTTGTTATGTAATTATATCTGTCAAATGATAGATTACCTTAGAATGTCATTTACCCTTAAAGTGAAAATTTGGGAGAGAAAATTCTATTTGTCAAAAGATAGAATATCTTAAAATGAGATTTTAGCTCTTAATGTCATAGAGTTAAATTGTAGAGAAGATGAGTCTATCTGTCAAAAGATAGAATATCTGAGAATGTCATATCTAGGTAAGATAATCCTACCTGCCATGTTATTTTAACTCTTAATGTTGTACAGTTAAAACTTAGGAAAAATAATTCAATCTGTCAAAAGATAAAATATCTTAGAATTTCATAATTGAGTAAGATAATTCTACCTGTCAGAAGATAGAATATCTTAGAATTTCATGTCATTTTAACTCTTAATGTTGTAGAGTTAAAATTTTGGAAAGATAATTTTATTTATAAAAAAAATAGAATATCTTAAAATGGGCAAGATAATCCTACCTGTCAGAAGATAGAATATCTGAGAATGTCATGTTATTTTAACTCTTAATTTTGTAGAGTTAAAATTCAGGAAAGATAATTCTATCTATCAAAAGGTAGAATATCTTAGAATGTTGTGTTTAGGTAAGGTTATTCTACGTATCAAAAGGTAGAATATCTTAGAATGTCATGTCATTTTTTTTAACTCTTAATGATGTAGAGATAAATTTGGGAAAGATAATTCTATCTATCAAATAATAGAATATCTTAGAATGTCGTGTTATTTTAACTCTTAGTGTCGCAGAGTTAAGATTTGGGTAAGTAATTCTATTTGTCAAATGATAGAATTCCTTAGAATGCTATGAGATTTTAACTCTTAACATCATAGAGTTAAAATTTTTGTAAGATAATTCTATCTATCAAAAGTGAGAGTCGGCTCCCTACATGTTAAAAAGGGTGAAATTACAAAAAAGTTTGGTTGGGAAGTCCCCAATCTAGAAATAAAATACAAGGCTACTCACTCATAAGGGATGAACCAACCAACAAATAACACCCAAGACAGGAAGGAGAAGATATATACATACACCTATGTATATATATTTTCCAACAACACAGTATAAAAAATCAAAAAATACAACTCAGTCCCCAAACAAAGAAAAACATCTGAACACCAAGTAACAAACAAGTAGCACAGCCTCAGTAGCAGAGCAGAACTAATCATGGCCTCAAACAATGTCCCAGCAATCATTTTAGCACTCTTAGGTAAGGAATTTGAAATTTGTTCCCCTGAATTAGTAAGTTGAGGGGGGGAGATGATTGTGGAAACTTTAGGATGTTCAACATTAGCACCCTCCATAGCCAGGAAATTTGCAGGTCTGTTAGCTTCCCTATACACAAATGAGAAGTGAATATTACTTCCAATGCTGAGCTTTTTCATTATGTGAAGCCATTGATTAATATGCCAAGAGGAAGATATCTTAAAATTTAGTAGCTCCACTAGCAGGGAGGAGTCCACTTCAGCAACAATCCACTACCACTTATTCTCCTTAGCAAATTTTAATGCCCAATATAGGGCAGCAACTTCAGTGTCCAAAGCATCTTCAACAATATAAGGGGCCTTATAGAACAACAAAGTATGCCCTATGTGATCTCTAAAAATTCCCCCAATACCTGCTCTCTTATTTGTGTAGCTTCCATCAATACTGATTTTAATGAAAGGGTAAGGAGGTCTCTCCCATATAACCTTGATGATCTTAATATTATTAGCACCCATGTAAGTTATGGTCTACAGGATATTGGGGAACTTCCTCCAATTTATCAGCCTATTTAGGAAAGACCAGCAGTTAGTCATCACCCTCGTAGCACTGGCCTCCCTCTCCTCATGTTTGACCATGTTTCTAGCCATCTAAATGAACCAAGCAACAATGAAGGGGATTGTCATGAGATTAATCTCTTTCCAATCTTTAATAAAATCTGTAATGTTATCCCAACCAATGTTTATCAGGTTGATAGTCATTTGGGAAGTCAATCTATTCCAAACCTCCTTAGCAAAATTGCACCTGAAGAATAAATGATCCCTTGAGTCCTGATCAAGCTTGCATAAGTGGCATTTAGAAGGACATTTCAGGCCTTTTAGTTTTAGAATATCATCAGCAGGAAGTAGGTTATTAATAACTCTCCAAGAAAAGAACAACATGGAAGGGGTAAGGTGTTTTTGGCAAGCGAAAACATTCCACTGGCAGGTGTCCCAGCTGTACAAATAGTTCTGGATATCTTTTGAGATACTAGCTCTGGTCCTGTTCATCAAGTTAAGTTGATCATTGTTTTTTCTATCAAATTGGATAGAAGAAATGTAGCTAACAGGCTGCTCCTTCAGTAGACTCCTCAAGAAGTCCTCAGACCATATATTGCCAACCCAACAGTCCTTGACCAGTAAATCCCCCTCCTTTTCATCCTGCAGAGGTTCCAAATAATCAGTAGGACACCAGTTGTCTTTCTAGAAATTAATTTACCCTTGGCCCAACTCCCATCTTATTAGCTTTTCAATGTCTTCTCTGGCCTTAAGCATCTAAACTCAAATTCTGGAGTCTCCCACCTTCTTAGTGACCTCCCAGGGTGAACAAATTTACAGTATTTGGCCTGCATGAAAGTGGCCCATAAGCTTAAGCTTACATAGGCTAATGTGTTGCATCTGGTGCAAACCTTTAAATCCCAAACCACCAGCCTCCCATGGTTTAGCCACATTTTGCCAGCTTGCCCAAGCCACTTGTTTCCTGTTCCCAACCCACATAAATCTGTTGAATGTTCTTTCCAGCATCAAAGAGGTACTTCTTTTCATTGTAGCCACTTGGAGAACATACAAAGGGATAAAGGTAAGAATGCTCATAAGGAGGGTGATCCTACCACCATTAGACAAATAGGAGTTACACCCCCCCATAAAGAGTAGAGGTTATCTTATCAATAACCTCATCAAATTGAATCAATTTTGTTCTTCCTCTAGTTAGGTGAATCCCCAAATATTTGAAAGGAAGGCTCAAGCTAGAGAAACCAGTGTAAGATTGCATCCATTGCTAGGTTGGTAGAGAGGCTCTTTTGCTGATTAGAATCTCACATTTGTCCTTGTTTACCTTTAGGCCAGACACCTGTTAGAAATGTTGAAGGCACTCCACAATGGACTTGGTAGCAGACTTAGAAGCCTTAGTAAACATTAGGATGTCATCAGCATAGATCAGATGACTGATGTGCATCTTAGCTTTATTGTGATAAGAGTTAAAGCTTTTCCTATTCTCCTTGCAGTCCATCAGTCTAGAGAAGTAGTCCAACACCAAGATAAAAATAGTAGGGGATAATGGGTCCCCTTGCTTAAGCCCTCTGGTAGCTTTAAAGAACCATGGGCTTTACCATTTATAAAAACCGAGTTTATGTTGTCTTCAAGCCATCTTTTAATAATCTTACAGCACTCCCTGGGAAAACCCCTAGCCTCCAAGAATTCAATGATGAAATCCCAGTTGACCATGTCATAAGCCCTCATTAGATCATGCTTAAAAATGGCATTTCCCCCTCTGCAAGGTTTCTCCAAATCTTGTAGAAGTTCTTGAGCCAGGAGGATGTTATCCCCAATGCTTCTGCCTTTTACAAAGGCAGCTTGGTTAGTGCTGACAAGTTGAGGTAAAACAGGCTGAAGCCTGTGAACAATAATTTTACTTATGGTCTTGCTTATGACATTGTTTAGACTCAGAATTCTGTAATGACTCCAGCTGTCCTTGATATTGGTCTTCAGAATGAAGATAATAGTAGAAGCACTAAAATAGTTAGGAAGTGAGTTTACTTTGAAAAAATGTTGGATAGCTTTGATCACCTCCTCCTTGATAACTTCCCATGCTTTCTTGTAGAAGTCTGCAATAAACCCATCAGGTCCAGCAGATTTAGAACTGTCAATGGAATTGAAAGAAATTTTAATGTCCACCTTATCAGGAATATCATTCAAATGTAGATTTGCAGTGAACTTCTTGCTGTCAGTAAACAAATTGTTTTCAATTTTCACTCTATCACTGATGGTCCAATTCATTAGGCTGTGGCAATACTGCATAGTACTTTCAGCAATTTCCTCTTCTTGTCAGAGCCAAACACCATTCTAGTCCTTAATAGAGTGTATAGTGTCGCATTTCATTTGGTATTTATTGCAAGCATGGTAGAATTTAGTGTTTCTATCTCCTTCAACAAATTTGGTTTTGGCAGTCTTTTGTTGAAGGAAATGTTCCTGCCACTGAATAGCATTTAAGAGTCTCTCATTTGCCTCAAGAAGAATAGCCTCATCAATCCTCCCTTTGTTATGCTCATCCTTTAGATCAGTTACCTCCTTTTCAGCCTTATCTACAATCAGCAGGAGGTCTCCAAAAGTGTTCGAGCTCCATTGCTTAACGGCTTTTGCCACCTTCTTCTCATTAATCCATAGGTTGATGAAGGGGTCAGGAAGAAGGTTCTTCTTCCAATGTTCTTTAATAATAGTCAAGAAGCTTAAGTGTTGAGACCACACATTCAAATATCTGAAAGAGCTTTTCTAGTTACACCTTATTCTCTATAGTGATCAGTGATGTCTGCAATAACTTTTGGATCCAATTGTCATTGGAAAAAACTCTATCCAACCTTTCCCACAAGTTCTTCCTTCTCCAAGTAAAGGTAGGACCACTAAACCCCAGGCCAAATAACCCAGTTCAAATTCTCTTGACATCAGGAAGGGTAACATCCCTTTTCACTAAAATTCTTGCACTTGCTAGTCTGGCCTTATTAAAAGTAACAACATCAACCTTCAAAGGTGTACCCAAGGTGCACCCAATATTGAACAATGCATTCAATTTAAATAGGTGCAAAGGCAATTTAGGTAGCTTAAACCATATAGGCACTGTGGGAGGTTCTTGTCATGGGTCATAATTAGGTGACCATTTTAAAATTTTCATTTCTGTTCCAGCTATGATGATGGATTGCTTGCAAATATTCTGGCATAGTCCTCTTCTTTAGTCAGCTAGATTAGGAGATGCCTACCATCCAGCAGACCTAGCTTCCACTCTGAAATTTTCAGGGATTCAAAATATTTTGTTACAAGTTCCATCTTTGGATGGCCCAAGCTGAATTTACCAATTAGAGTGAATTGAACCTCAAAGTTTAGATCAACAATCTCTTATTCAGAGAAAATAGCAGCTGGTTCCCCATCTTTGGATCCCACTGGGTAAATGCAAGAGGCAGAACCTCTCCCAGCAGCAGTGTTATGAAATTCCTGAGGAAATACTAGTTTATCAGGATCCAACAAAGGGGAGGAGGAATTTCCAACCACTCAAGCATAGGTGGCTTTACTCCATTGCAAATTAGTTTGCATATCAATAGGGGTGGTCATTGTTCACCAGACCAGCACCCCCAAATCAGAGAAAGGCAAGGCAAGTTCCTATCCCAACCACAGCAGAGATAGACCCCAGGACAAACTCAAACACCAGCTAAAAAGAAGTAAGGAGACTACCAGCTTCAACTCACCAAAGACACAATAAATGCTTCACTAAAGCAACAAACTTCAGCTACCCCCAACAATGCCAGATAAGGAGAGTAGCAGCTTCAACTAACCAATGAAACAGTAAATGCTACACTAAAATCAACAAAAATCATCAGCTTCCCCCAACAAGGCCATAGTGAACAGTGCTGAAGGTTCAAATCAAACCAAAGTAACCTCTTTAAGATACAGCCAGCTCCTAAAACAATCTTCACAGTAACACCAGGCAACTCCATTACAGCTGAACCCTAGCAGAGCTCTGCTAGGTCTAGCCGCTATATATTAGAAAATTATTAAATTAAACTGATCTCATATTTTTCATAGTTTAAATGAAAGAGCGTTGCACCTTAAGCTGTGTATCTATCCCGAAAGATAAACATAAGACTTGAGAGTGAGGCTTGATCAAATAAACTAAGAAATATATGACATCCTTTTGGTCTGTGAATACTATTTTTTTTTATAAACCGACAAGTTCCCCTATTTAACATGAAAATTTAAATATGGTTTATATTAAGCTGCGTTCTTGAAAGTTTCCTATAAAGGCAAGCCGTTATAGTTAAATATATCTTAGATAATCAAAGTCATCTAAGAAAACTCTTGATAAAACTCAAGGGATATTGTCTTCGAAGAGGTCAAAGGAATAGGACATTTCCAAGCGATCAGACAAAGAGGTATGAAATAGGAATGACTTGAATTTGGAACATTTTCTATGGAATCCAAAGGAAGAAAAACTAGGGGATGTCACGGATCCTGGGAGAACCCCGGTGACTTCCCAAGCTATCCTATGATTTGGTTTCAATTTAAAGGAGAAATATTTAAGTGTTTCATCCTATCAATTTTATTAATTAGGGCTTACATTCGTGTGAAACGATCACACAAATAGCCTGGAAGATGTGATGGTTTAGGTTGTGACAAATAATAACCTCAAAATACTAAGATGGGTTAGGGCTTCTATTACATTGTAGGGCTATAAAAAGACCTAAAGATAAGTTTAGGATTTATGTCACACTAGGCGGACAACCTCGAAATCCTATGGCTTGTTGTTTAATTCTAAGGAATGATTTAGCTAATGTAGACTTGTTTTGTTGTTGAAGATGGTCATGCTGCCCAGAATGCTAACTACAAGTTCCTCGTGGTGGAGATTTTAAGTTTTCTAATGTGTCGAGTCATGATGTCAAATCAAATGTCTCCTAAATTTATGGCTATTTAAATGTTATGGGGAATGTTAAAGTTGATAAGAGCGACACCAGTTAGGATCCTACGATTCCCTAGTTCCGGCAGCACTATTTTCTTTCGGATTTACTTGGTCCAAATAAATTTACTAAACACAACTTAATGAGTTCCATACTTTCATTTAGACCATGGGAAATCTTGTTAGCAATCGTAGGTTACCTCCTCTGAGGGATTCTCGATCATACGATATAAACATCTTAATTTAGTTGCAATTTTTTTTATTTTGTTTGTGATTAAATTTACAATTGTTTTATATTTTGATTTTTCTAGAGGTAAATTTTTTCTTATTTAATTTAAATAGTAAATGTAATAACTTAAAAGCATGCTTGTCAATTCTTCTCACTCCTCCACCTGAAAGGTTAGCTTTGGCAACATGTTTATAATTTTGTAAGGAACTTAAATCACAGGAGTAGATGAAGGTATAACTATCGAAACCCAAGTCATGACTTTATTGAGTTTTGGAAGATCATAGTGGATAATGTTATAATAAAATATAAAAAGTTCAATTTACCCTTCAAAATATCCAAGAAATTTTAAAATGCTTGAGGCATGACCCTGAACCACTTTGAAAATTTCTTGAAATATTTCGAGTTTATTTTGACCTTAACATAGTTTTCTATAGATCATCCAAGGTTATGTCAAAGTTATCCCATTGGTCAAGGAAACTTGGCGTTCTTTTTATCCCAAGGCTTGGACACTCCATTAATCAATTGATATTTCATTTAAGAGATATGTGGGTGGGTGACTCTAAGGCAGGTTTGAGTCATAAAAGATTGTGGTGCCCACAATTAAAGTCAGGCTTGTAATATTTAAAGATGTTAATCATTAATCATATTATCTTTTAAATCCAATCAATTGAGTTTAGACATCGACCCTAGGTGACTTTCAAGCCCTTAATAATCATAACGAGGGAAATTGATGATAATTAAAATTTTGGATTAAGTGACATATATTCTTATTGAAAAATCACATCATCACCAATTGTAGGCCTAAGATAAGTAAATAATAATCTTCTTAGCTTAACTTAAGAATCATTTGATCTTAATTGACTTCTAAATCATGATGATTAGGGAAGTTAGGAATTTTTGTTCATATTATAGAAAAGGTGGCAAGTGAGTTTCTACCTTTTAATCCATAGTATTTTAATCATCCAAACATGTTTGTTAGGGTCAAAATTATCCATCTTCCCATTTATTAACCCAAAATTTTGTTTAAAGCACCAATATCTAAAGTGTCCCCTTTGCCTTTGGGAATCTTCACCTCATAACTCATTAATCAGAATTCAAATGACTTTGAGAATTTAGAGTGTCCTATCCATGGGTTAATTAAAACATTAGAGGAGAAAATGTGGATTTTCAAAGTCTAATTAATTTAAATAATTATTTAAATTTAAAAGGTAGTATTTTGAAAGTTGATTTTACTTAATTATCCAAAATAAAGTTTTTATTCTTGAGAAAATTACTAGAGATCCCCTTCAGTTAAAGAAACACTTAGACAAAATTTCATGATTTCTTGAATTTAATTATTATTATGATTATTTATTTATTAACAAATTTCAATGATTTAATTAAATGGAAAATAATATTTTAACTATTAAAATTATTTTTCAATTCTTATTAAACTTCTCTAAGTTCAGAAGACCCAAAGAATCAAATTTTGTATTTTCATGATTATTAATTTATTTATTATATTTATTTTTAATGAGAAAAATAAGGAAAAATATATTTCTAAGGTTTTAAAATTTATTTTTAACTTGAAAAAGTTAGGAAAAATATTTTAATGAGTCCCAAGTGATCAGGAGACCGTTAGACATATTTAAAAAAAAAAATTTTAGATTTTTTGGGTTTTTTTAATTATTTTTAATTATTTTAACTTCAAAATAAGACTCAAAAATCAAATATTTTCTCAAAAAAAACTTTTATTTTTCCTAAGTGTCCCTGATCACAAAGAACTAAGAAACTACTTTTCATAAGTTTCCTAAATGTATTTAATTTATTATACATATTTTTGTACAAAAATATAAGGCTTTTTAGAAAATCAACTTTAGTGCTTATACTTAATCAAATAATTTTTAGAATTTTTATAGTGGGTACACATGGTTTTTATACACAGTGTGGAATCGATTTTGTTAGTATTTTATTAGTTTTTAATTTACATAAATTACCAAAAGATATATACACTTAAGCAAATATACAAATTTACAAAATCATTCAAGCCATCATGATATTTTTCTTAAGCTTCCCTGACTATAGAAAACCTACTATAACTATTACATAATTTTCCAAGTGATCTCTTAATTTATGTAATTAAAATAAGCTAAAATAGTTATCTTAGCTTGAAAATTAGGTATAGAGATGTCCTCTAACCTTGGAAAAATCAGAGGACATAACCTCAGTCATGAGGAACAAACCATCAAAATTTCAAGCCACGATGAGCACTGTTTGATCGAAATGAATTAAAATACTCTAGAGAGTATTTAATTCTTTAAAAATCAAGGAGTAATAAAATAAATTTTATTTTTAGCCCACATTATTCTCCTCTGTTCAATGAGCATGAGGATACATTTCTTTTATTTTTATGATTTTTCTAAAGGAAGATATGGATTTTGAAGTTCAAGCATTTAATTAATTCCAAAAAAAACCATATTTTCTATTTAAACGTGCGACGCCAAATCATCCTACGGCGGCTGTGAACTCACATGAGACGCTCTGCCGTTTGACGCAGCCATCTACCTTAGCTGCCATTCTACCAACCTTTTCGCTCCAAGGGTTCAACCGATTTGATCTTCTCTATCCAGCAAGTACACGCGCGATCGGATTGCTCCCCGTCAACATTTCTAAGTGACCTAACCAAAGAGCCATTCACACTAAAACCTTAAGATCTTTGTCTAGACTCAACCAAATCGCATGGGGTTTGTTCTTTTACCTTCATCTACTCAAGATGAGTATATCTATACGACTTATATGGTATGAAATACAGTAAATATGTATGAAGAATCAAAATAGGCTTGGATTAGGGTTAAGGTTCAATACCTTTGTATGAGAGGAGAGGCCTCAATCAGATGGTTGTGGTAGATTCAATTGGGTCAAACGAACCTCCAAATGAAGACCTAGGTCCTGATGAATTGTCTAGATATAATTTCAACCACGCTTGATTTTATGTGTTGGTATAGAGCAATGTTAGAGACTGCTTGAGAGGGGGCTTTTGTGGGTGATTAACTCTTATTACTCTGGTGATGGTGTGGGCATAGTTAATTTGAGTTTGATGGACTGTGAAGGTGTGTGGAAATATGTCCTTGTTTGAGCTAAAATTTTTAACTCAAAATTGAGCTCTTATAATGGGAACCAAAGGAGGAAAGTGGTGGAATTGAGTTAAAGAGTTCTTGGGGAGTCACTGGAAGAAAATGGGCAGAGTTTCCTCAAGGATTTTGCTAACCTCCACTTTNCATGCGTTTCCCAGCGTTCCTTGACGATCGCCAATGAATTAATTGCACGAATCACGTAGCAGAGTGGGAAGCCTGGGGTACGGGTAGTCCGTTTCCACGACACTTTTATTCTAGTTGGAATTTATGTCTTTGTGGAGGACCATTTGACTAAAGTTAAAGTTAATTAGAGATTACTTATAATATAATTGTTTAATTTATTCTTTTGAACAGGCACCTAGCAATGTTAGAGTTGAGTGAAGGAGACAATGATGAGAAGGAGTAGAATAAGTCTGAGGTTTTTAAAGGGAGAATAGAGAGAGAGAGATCCCCTTTATTCATATTTTTGTCCTGTACTTATAGATTGTGTTGTATAATTACGAAAATGAATGAATGTTTATGAAAATCGCTTCTAATGTCATTAAGGTTTTAATTGATTGTATAAATTTTATGTCATATTTACATTACAATTTGAATTTCAACGTTGGCAGTAATTAGTTGGTCGGTTAGCTTGAAGTCAACCGACTGAGGCGACTAGTTGAGTGACATCCGTGCCCTCTAGAGTATGTGTGAGTCAGTGGAGGTGTTTGACCTCATGGCGATCTTGCTCGGTATTTTTTAGTATGGTCGATTGGAGCGGTTGGTTGTGAGGTGCTCGTTCGATTCAGGCGCGGGGTTGATCAATCGAATATGATCGGTCACCTTTTTCAGTTGAGTGAGTTGTGGCTCATTTTTAATTTAACTTGAGTTACAAGGCACGTGTCTCACCTATCTGGTTGGCTCTTCGTCTCGATCGGATCTCTCAATTTTGCAAGGTCTTAGGCATATCTTGTCGCAACTTATGCGGGGTATCCGACAAGACTTGCTCCTAAGATGATTTTCCTCTCATTTTCTGCGGGATTTGCTGCTATTGAGCGGAGAACCATCTCCAGAATTTGGACCTATCCTGAGTTTGGAGACACGACTTCATGCTCGACCTTGGATTGTCGGTTGATTGGTTACCTCAATGTTGACCTCACTTTTGGTTGAAGTTTAGTATTCCCTCTTTAATAGCTTAGGGTCTAGCCATAGGACCTTCCTGTTGACTATTTCTAGAAAACTAGAACGGAACCCTCACCATTAGAAACTCTACGCTCTTCCTTGCTCAACTTGAAGTTCCACATATTGGTCATAACCTCTAGCACTTAGTAGGTGGGGTCAGTATGGGGGATCTCAAGGAGAGTCCCTATAGGACTGCCTGACCTTAGGGTTGACTCTGGGTGTTAGTCTGAAGCTAGTTCACTCACTTGAACTCACTATCACCCACAATCACTCACAATCCTAAGACCCAAAATTGTTGACTTTGATCCCTTGATCTTTTGGGAGACTCATGCAGATGGTCCCTTAGACCCAATAGCCCTAAGCTAGGGTTTAGCTAAGACCACTACGTTGATGACCCAAATGGCTAGGCTAGGGTTTAGCTAAGACCACTATGTTGATGACCCAAATGGGGATTTCATTGGTCCATAGCTCATACATAGTGGTTGGCACCCAATTCTACCAAAATATCCAACTTGGTCTTTTGCCCCTAAAATCCACCCAAATTACCTAAATGCCATTGTAACCTTAAGTTTTGGCCAAAATTCTCAAATTTACCCAAAATACCCAAATTTGTTCAAAAATCATTTCAACCCATTTCAAAATGCCCAAATTGCCCAAAACCACCCAAAAATTCCAAAATTACCAAAATACCCTCAAATTTACCAAAATTACAAAAATACCCTTAATGGTCCAAACTTTCCCAAAACATCCAAAATCACTTCAAATGTTTTCGAAACCAATTTGAACCCTCCAATTGAACACAATTTGGCCAATTTGACCATTTTTGACCAAAACCCCCGAATTTTCTTTAAAGGCTCAATTTCTCCAAATTAACCTCAAATGTCCATCAATTTGGCCCCAATTCCACTCAATTTTAATTCTAAACTTAAATTAATATTTCATTTGATCAATCCAAACCAAATCCAATCCTAATTGACCCATGCTTTGAGCTCAATTTTGATCTAAGTCAAACCCCCAATTTTAGCCCTATGACTTAATCTCACTTAATTAAACCCCATAGCCTACTAAATTTGCCTCAATTTGAATCCTAAATCCTTGATAACACTCATAAACATCAAATTTAATCTTTAATTGGCCTTGTTGAAGCCTCAATTTTACTTAATTTTAACCCACATTCAAAATCCCCAAATTTGCCCCAAATTAGCTATGTCCCCAAATTCCACCAAATTGAATACCCAAACCTTAAAATTGACACTCAATTGATGTTGAAAACTCTTCATGACATTCCTATAGATCATTTTCAATCATCAATTTGGACCTAACCCAACCCTAGCCCAACCTAGACTCAAGTTTAACCCAACACCCCTAAATTAACAAAAATCCCAAAATCCTTCAAATTGAGCTTCCAATTGAACTTAAAATTACTTAAATCCTTCACCAAAAATCTTCATGAAAATAATTTACACAATGTTTATCTATCAATTGAGCTCAAAGTTATGGCTAGCAAAATCGAAACTCAACTTTTAGACATTTTGACCCAAATTGGACCCATGCGCCAGAATTGACTTAGTCATCCTAAAGTCAACAAATTAAGGTTTCCACAACCACTAAGCACACCTTATTGACTAGGCTAAAACACCTTAAACCACCCAAGCAAGATATGGACCAATGGGTCCCTAAATCAAGGGATTTCATCTTTGACCGTGACTTTATATATGCTTTAAAATATAAGTATTTAATACTGCTGCTAAAATATTTAATTCCTCAGCAACTGTACAAAAACTTAATAACAGTTATAGATTTGATAAATATGGATGTAATAAATATTCAATAATTGTAAAGTCACACTTATCAACGCAAGTATACATATCGCTCAAGTAATATAGGGCTCTAATGAAGTCCTAGATATCAATCCCACAGGGAGTAAGATTAGAAGCTATGAATTAAGATTTTAGAATAACAACACTTTAATCAAAACAACGAAATTCAATTTGTTTATCTGCCACTAATAGATAATTAAAATAAATACTTAATTTTCTTAATAACTCTTAAATAACTAATTATGCTAATTAGGTTTTTAATGTGATATTCAATATATAAGAAAGCATCCTTCTCCTTGTTAAGTAATTATAGTGAATAGATAAAGTGAATCAGTTCAATTTGTATTGTTGCAAATAGGAGCATATCTATTCCTTACCATTTGGTTCAGGCATAAAGAACATTGACTAATCCTACACTTGTTTACTGAATCTACAGCTAGGCTAGGAGGATACCGGCTCTCACTTCGGAGCTCCCACGTCCCGCTCGCCTGAGGGCTAACATCTACACTTCAGCACCGAAACGATAAAACCGAATTGGGGATTTTTGTCTGTCACTCTAAAATCTCCAATTCTAAGCTCGATAATATTATTTCCCTATTTATTTGCACCCAACTTTCAAAGGCTTTGACCTCCCTGAGTCTTGGATGTAATCTTCACTTTAGTTGTAAAAATCAACATATTTTAACAAATCAATTGGCCACATTGAAAGTAAATTAAGATCGAAGTGAAAAGATCATCACAATTTCTTAAACATTTTCATGACTTCACCAATTCAAATCACCATTTCACAAATCTAAAGACAAGGAGAAAGATAAAAAAAACTACTCAGATCTCAACAATAAATAAACTTATCTCTAAAAGCAAAGTCATACAAACTACAACAATAAATAAACTTATCTCTAATTTCTCTCCAAGAAAACTCCTCAAAGTTGCTCTGAATCTCTTCCTTTCTTTATAACATACAGAATTACTCTTTGAAGTGGCAAGGAGGAAGAAATCTCTCACTTTCCTTCCACTCTTACAATCTCTCAAAGAATTCCTCACAATTTAGACTCTCTAGCACCTCTCCAGTCTTTAGCACCTCCAGAGTCTCTAGCACCACTAGAGTCTCCTCAATTTTTGGCCAAAATCTTCTTTTAAAGTTGTGGATGAGCTTTCCCAAGAGTTGCCTAAGCACCCCTCCAAAATTTGTCCTCATCCAATGCCTAATTGGACATAACCGCCGAGCTCTCCATCGGTGGCCTCGAGGGCGCCGTCGGCAGACCTTCTAAGTGAATTAATTCTGGAGTCGCAGGAAATCCTTGCCGTCGGCGCCGTTGGCTTGTCGTCGGCGCCCTAGTTTAAATCTTCACATTTTGGTCTTATTTCGCTCCAAATTCGCTCATTTTTGCATCTTTTTGCTCCAATGACCCTAATTCATCATTCCTACAATAAAACATAAAAAATACCTTTCTTTAAAGTGCAATATCATAAAAAAGATTATAAAATAGGTATAAAAATCTCAACATATTTTCCTTTGGTCAAAATCCCCCAAACTTAACCATTACTTGTCCTCATGTAATTTTAGTACTATATAAAAGTTATGATCTATTATGGTAAAGTTTTAATTCAGAAATACTATAAATTTGATTTAGATAAATACCATAGTGAGATTTTTAGAAAAAATTCAAGTAATTAAATTAACTCTGTAGCTACCAGATTATCTAGTCATCAAGTTTAAGAGTTCTAGTCTTCTATTTATTTCAAGAATGACTATATGTTGTAATATTAAGTCACTTAGAATATTTAAATGATAGGAATCCTCTAATAACTTTCTCTTGAATAAAAACTTCATTTTTGAAAATTAAATACATTAAATTCTAGAATTCCTATTTTCTAAATTTAAATAAATAATTAAATTAAATTTTGAAAGGTCCACATATTCTCCTCAAACATTTTAGTTACCTCATGGATGTGACAGTCTAAACCCTGAAAGTCATTTGAGTTGTGTTTAAAGAGTTATGAGGTGAAGTGCCCCAAGGGCAAAGTAGTAATTTCAAACTTTGGTGCCTTAATCAAAATTTAGGATTAACCAAGAGAAAATGGGTAATTTTAATCTTAATAAACATGTTTGGATGATTGAAATACAATGGGATTAAAAGGTAGAAATTCATTCACCAACTTTGCACAACATCAACAAAATCATAATCCTCCTAACCTTCATGACTTGGAAGTTAATAAAGATCAAATAATTCATAAGTGGTTGACTTAAGCTAGAAAGATGATAATTTACTTGCCTTAAGCCCAAAGTTGAGGATGATTTGACCATTTGATAAGAAAACATATCAATTGAAATCAAAATCTTGATAATCACCATTTCACTTATCATGATTGTTAAAGGCTTTGTAGTGACCTATGCTCAATGTCTAAACTCAATTGATTGAATTTAAAAGATCAAAATTGGTGATTAACATCTTTAAACACTACAAGCTTGACCTTAATTGTGGGCACTATAATCTTAAATAACCTAGACTTGTCTTAGGGGAACCCACTCACATAACTTTTAAATGAAACATCAATTCAGTAATCTAGTATCCTATGCATGAGATAATTAAACTGTCAACTTTTACCAAGCAATGAGGTAGTCACACTCTAGCCTCAGATGATTAATAGAAAAATATGATAAGTCCAAAATGAACTCAAAATATTTCATAAGATCTTCAAAGTGATCTAAGGTCATGCCTCGAGCATTTTGAAAACTATTGGACATTCTGAAGGGCAAATTGAACTTGCCATATTTTGTTCTAAAATCATCTACTAGGGTCTTCCAAGATGCAACAAAATCATAGCCTGGGGTTTGGTAGCTAATCCTTCGTCTACTCTTACAATTTAAGTTCCTTGCAATATTGTATACATACCTTGCAAGTATTGACCTTTTAGGTGGTGGAATGAGAAGACTCACCAGGTACACTTTTACAGTTTATAGTACCATCTTTTCTTGTACTTTCCACACTATATTTTTATGCTTATAAAACTTACTTGTTTAAGCAATGATGACACACTGCATGAAAACCAAAACTGCTAGGATAGCCACTAAACTAAAACCAAAACTAAAATCAACCAAGATAAAATTTAGCGTCACAACATTCAAAATATTAAATAAATCAAAATTTAATCACAAACATCACAAAACAACAATTATAACTAAATTAAGACGTCTCTATCAGATGATCAGAAATCCCTCGGAGGAGGTAACCTACATTTGTTAACGAGATTTCTCACGATCTAAATGAAAGTACGAAATTCATTAAGTTGAATTTAGTAAATTCATTTAGACTTAGTGAATCCAATAGAAAATAGTGGTACCGGAATGAGGGAACCGTAGGATCCTAACCTGTGTCGCTCTAATCAACTAATATGCTATCCTAATATTTAAAGAACCATAACCATAGGGACATATGATTTGATATCGTAACCTGACACATTAGAAAACTTAGCTCATCATGACAAGGTGCTTGGAGCTAGTATTGTGGGCAACACAGCCATCTTCAACAACAAGAGGGTCTACAACAACATATCTTTCCTTAGAATTAACAACAAGCCATAGAATTTCGAGGTTGTTTGCTTATGCAATATAAATCCTCAACTCATCTTTAGGCCTTTGTGTAGCTCTGCTATACAATATAAGCCCTAACTCATCTTAGGATTCCGAGGTTGTCATTCATCATGACCTAAATCCTCATATCTTCCAGGTGATTTGTGTTATTGTTTCACACAAATGTAAGCCCTAACTAATAAAATAGGCAAGATGAAACAACTAAATAATTTCTCCTTAAAATTGAAGCCAAACAATGGGATAACTTAGGAAGTCACCGAGGTTCTCCTCCGAATCTATGACATCCCCTAGTTCTTCCTCTTTTGGATCTTAAAATAAATGTTCAAAATTTGAGTCGTTCCCCTTTCACACCTCTTTGTCCGATCTCGTTGAAAAATCCTATCCTTTTAACCTTTTTGAAGATAACATTTCCTGATTTTTATCAAGATTTTTCTTAGGTGACCTCGGTCATCTAAGATGTAATTAACTATAGGGGCTTGCCCTTATTGGAAGCTTTTCCGAACCTAGCCTAATATAAAACCTTTTTAATTCTTCATATTAAATAGGGGAACTTGGCGACAAATAAAAATAGTTTTGTAGACCAAACAAATGTCATATGTTTCTTAGTTTTTTTGATCGAGCCTCATCCTCAAGTCTTGTGTTTATCCTTCGGGATAGATACAGGATTTGAGGTACAACACTCTTTCATTTAAACTATCAAAAATATGGGGTCTGTTTGATTTCATATTTTTCTAAAACTAAATATATTTGTAAATTAAAATGTACTTCCGAAGCGGGCAACAGGATTTCAATTCCGGTAACCGACAGCTTCTTACGAGCAAGTCCTTCAACCAAAATAAGCATCGACAATAGCTTTAATCTTATCTAGGTTGATCTCGTTTGCCCGATGAAGGACAATAAATCCTAGAAATTTCCTGAAGGTAACACTGAAGGAACACTTTAAGGGATTCATCATAAGATTATATTGTCATAATTTGTCGAACATGATCCTCAAATTGTACAAATGGTCTATTTTCTGTTTACGCTTGATGACCAAATCATTCACATAGCACTCCACTTTGTTGTGAATGAGGTTATCAAAGATCGTTGTCATTGATTTTTGATATGTTGCTACAACATTCTTTAATGTCAATGGCATCACTATGAAAAAGATCCCAATTGGCATTGTGAATGTTATAATTGTTGAATCCTCTGGAGCCATCTCTATTTGATTGTAACTTGAAGATCCATCCATAAAGGAGAAAATCTCATGTGTTGAAGCGATGTCCACCATTAATTATGATATTGGTAGTGGAAATTCATCTTTTTAGACATGCCTTATTTAAATCTCTGAAGTCAACACATACACAGATTTGTTTATTTTTCTTCTTAACTCGAACAATGTTGGCTAGCCATGTGAGGTATTGCTCTTCTCGTACAAAATTAGCGTTTATTATTTTTTTTCCCTCAACAATGACTTATTTCTCTATCTTGAGGCGCATTCTTCTAGAAGCTTGTTTTACTGGGGTCATATATTTTTCCACCCCGAGCTTATGTACTACAACTTCTACTGATAGCCCTTACATTTCATCAGAACTTCAGGGAAAGCAATCTTTAAATTCAGACAATAATCTTATCAACTCTATGGATTCTTCCTCACCGTTTAAAGAACTTATGAAGGTTGGTTGAGGCTACTCCTCAGTCCCGAAGGTTATTTCTTTCAACTCATCAACCGTTGACTTAATTTCATATTTAAATTCCGATAGAGCATTACCTATTAACTAATCTTGAGAGGCATTTCTCTACATCGAGGCAACCCTCCTCCAATCTGCTAAAAACAAACATGCAAAGTTCTAAATCATCAACTGGTCCTACTGTACCAAATCCAAAATCGTCATTCGAATTAGAAGTTCTACTTTTAACATTACATAATTTTTCAAAAAGTTGTATCTTATCTTTTGTCGTTTTCTTTAGCACATATCCCAGTTGAATTAATTTTTTTACACAAGGAGAAAAGTAACAAAAAGGTAATTCCATTAATTTATTAGTATCCTCTTCTAAATTTACATGATTTTCATGAATTNTCATTTAAACTATGAAAAATATGGGGTTAGTTTGATTGCATATTTTTCTAAAACTATATATATATATATATATATGTATATATATATAAATTCAATGCCTTTTCGAGGAGGGCAACAGGATTTTGATTCCGGCGACTGATCACTTCCTCATCTTAGTCGTTCTCTTTGAGATTCATGATAGTATTTTTGGTGTATACAAATTAGTTCTCTAAGTTTTCATGCTCTTTGATAAACAAAGCAACAATAAGGACAAAAAAATTATTAAATAATTGTTAATAATAAATTTGTGAATTTATTGAACACACGACTTCCCTTAGGATTCTGTGCCCAGTGTGCTCTATAAATATACATGAATTGAGTCTTGTGTCATTTATCATCAGTTTCTCTTTTTACAAATGAAGTGTGTTATGGCTAACAAATTGAAATGGATAGTTGTGGATCCTGAGAGGCTTGCAAAGGCAGGGTTTTAAATTCCTTCTTATGTAAGGAAAAAGAAAACGGTGATGAAGGGAAAATGAGCGAGACTCGAACTGACCTAGTCAACGTAGTTGACTCATTTGATGATGCAGAGGGTCAATCGCTGAAGAGGCCTCACCAGGGGTCCTTGAAGTCTATTTAGGATTGCGTATTAAGGGCTAGTAAGTCCTTTCGATTGAGGAGAGTGGTAAGGAGCCTAGGGAGTGACTGTTATGATCTTTCTGCAATTGTTGCCGCAAGAAAGTGGTGGCATCTCAACATCGGGAGGGAGAGGAGGGCTTTAAGATTGTATCTTCCATGAAGAGATTTATGGATGAATTGTCAGGTTGGAGGAACAATAGGACAATGGGTTGTCAAAGAATGCTATAGAGTCAGCCTCTATTGTGATGGTCCGTATGTAGGTTGGACATGTGGGGCTCCCGTCGCAATCGACCTTGGTAATTCATTAGCCTCTCGACCCATAGTCCATGGTAGATCTCAAACTGAGGGGATCGTCGAGGCGAGCGACATCCCTAAGATCATAGAGCATTGCAAATATGTCACTTGCCATTGACTTTCTTGACCATGACAATATTATAGAGCTAGGTTGGATACTGGGCTTCATGATTGTAGCTGGTGTTTAGCAACTTTTTCACCTCCTATGTAATGGGTTTGGCCAATGTTCTGGTAGTCGACGAGATATTTTATTGCATCGGCTGAGTGTACGGGCCAATGTTCAGTCGGTGGCACATTGTGTCGATCAAAATGCTAGGCATTTGCACTACGTTCCAAGCAAACAATTCCTATTACTCTTGAAGCATTTGTACCAGTTGGTTCTTGAATCCTGAATCAAAATGTTCAATGATCAGATAAGCCTTACTCGGTTCTGTGTCAAACACTAGCACCTGGAGGATGACCTCACTGGTTCTAGATGTCATGCAATTCATGATAGATACTTTAAAATGCTTTCAAATAACAACTTCTAGACCGCTTCAAGATTCCCTGAACCGTAATTACTTCTGACACACCATAAAATTAACTGTTTTTATTTATGTATTTCATGCTTATTTTTAATGATATTGTGCTTTAATGAAAGTTATTTTGTATGCTTATTATTTTAGGTGCTAGAAGTGGAGTTTAAAAGAAAAAGGAGCAAAAATGGGTCAATTAAAGCCAAAGGAAGATAAGGGGTAACCGTTTCTGGTGCCTAGGCACCCGCTGTGGCGCCTAGGCGTCAATCACATCCAGTCTCTAGCGCTTAGGAGGCACAACTCCATAACTTCATTTTTGCATCCATTTTCAATTCTTTTCTTATAAACTCTATTTCCTTCACCTAAAACCAAAAGCAAGCAAAATACCTTTCATTAATGTGCAATATCGTAAAAAATAAGTATGAAATGTTTATATAAAAACAAAATACAGCCAAATGCCTTGCAGTTCTTTTGAATTCTCTTCCTTTTCTCACAATACAAACTAATACTCAAAATAAAATAAAAAAATTAAAATGTCCGGTGGCGGCGGCGGTGGTGGTAAACTTTGGTGGATGGTTGCTAGCCCCTTTTTCTTGGAAAATCTAAGTTTTTTCTTATAAAAATCCAAGGGGTGCCTTGGTGTCTCTTAAAAAATGTGTCTTCATTCAATGAATCATCTAGAAGTTGCCTCCTCATAAGCCAATTGAATGATTTTTTGTGTCAATGGGCTATTTCCCACGTTTTTATCAAGAGTTGCTTCAAACACCTCTTCAAAATTGCGCTCCAACTAAATATTTTTTTAAGTAACTAACATTGGCGCTTAAGCGCGAGGTACTTGGCACTTAGGCACAGATCATCTAGTGCTTAGGCCCGGATCATCTAGCTCTTAGGCCCGGATAATCTGATACTTAGGCGCCAATCCTAGGTGCTTAGGCGCCAATCCTAGGTGCTTAGGCGCCAATCCTAGGTGCTTAGGCGCCGTAGTTCATTTTTGCACATCTCTTCATTTTTGCTCCAAATTTGATCATTTTTCACACATTTTAGCATTTTCATCCATTTGATTGTACCTATAAGAAAAATACACAAATGCCTTTCATTAAAGCACAATATTTAAAAAAATGGGTATAAAAATGTGTATAAAAACACTATATATTTTAGGTGTATCAAGGCCCCCCTATGAGTGAGTATTGTATTTCTTTTTTGGTGTTAGTTCTGGGGTTCCCTCTGCCTACCCAAACTTTGTAATCAACTTTTTTGATTAATACTTAGGGAGTCAAATAANACAGTAAAATTTGATCGGCTTCAAACCAACACTACGGACTTCCTTGACCTCTAAACTCTCAACCTTTTGAGGTTAGATCAGAGTAATGGTCATAGCACTCACATAGTGATTGATCAGATTGTACATCAACTCATATTCATCTTTCTCTACGTCTTCCAAGGAGATCTCGTATTGCAGTTTCTTATGTTTTATCATCATCATTTCATTCTCAGAACTTTCTTCATCAGAGGTTTCTTCCATTTCAATGTTTACAATTTGCCTAGTCTGTTCAACAATCAAGTTGGTTCTTCCTCGTCCACGTCCCCAGCCTTGATCTCGGGTGTATGTGCTACGAGAACCTCTATCACCTCATTGTGAAGAGACTATAGTAGATTATCGAAGTGGAGTTGAATGGCTTCTTCCTTGTGGCTCTTCTAAGTCTTCCACTTCATTTGGTACAATTTCACAAGAAAAGACGGCTTCTTTGGAGGTGCGTAGTGATCCACCTAAAAAATATAGTGTTTTTAGACACATTTTTATTCTTATTTTTGAGATATTGCAGTTTAATAGAAGTTATTTTTGTGTTTTACTTGCAGATACAAATAAAGTGGATGAAAAATGCTTAAAGGAGTGAAAAAGGATCAAATTTGGAGCAAAAAGGTGAAAAATGTGCACATTAGTTTTGGCGCTTAAGCGCTAGATCCGACGCTTAAGTGCCTATTAAATAGAGAAGGCTGCGTCTAAGCGCCAGAGGTCCCGCGCTTAAGCGCTAGTGGCAGTTACTAGACGAGTAAAGTCAGTTTTTGTAAATTTTGAAGAGGTTTTTGAGGCACTCATTGGCTTAATAGGTGGTTATAACCACCATGGACAAAAATTATCATGAAAGGATGCATCTCTTTGGGAAATACATTGAATTGGGACACATTTTGAAGAGTTCTTAAGGCACCACTTGAAAAACTATAAAAGAAAGAAGAGAGGACTTTGAAAAGAGTCATGAAAATACTTGGAAAGTTTAGAAAGTTCATCAATTTGGGGAGTCTTATAAAAGAAAGAAGAGAGGACTTAGAAAAGAGTCCTGAAAATATTGGAAAGTTTTGAAAGTCCTCATTTGGGGAGTTAGTTTGATAGAGATTTTCAGGCACCACTTTTACTTTTATTTTATCCTTTTTGTTAGTTTATTTTGAGTGATTGTAAAAAGAAGAGATTCAAAGGAACTTCAAGGTTTGGTGGAGAACTTGAGATAAGTTTTTATTTTTTTTCTTTGAGACTAATTTTGGTTTAAATTCAGACTTGTTGTTGGTTTGACAATGATTTATATTTTTAAACTAAAGTGTGGTTTTATTTTCTCCATGAATTCTGAGTAGTTTTATTTATCTTTCTTCTAAAAATGATAAGTAATTAAGTTTTGGATGGAAATTGTCGAGAGCATTTATCATTAATGTTGGAAGAAATTTTAATGATTTAAATCCATGCACTTCATTTACTTCTTGATTTGGCCAATCCAGATGTTAAAATTTGTTGTGAGAACATGTAAGAACTGGGCTAGTATTGTCTCAGTCAACAATTGAAAAGAATCACATGAGGTTGTATGAATGAGAATGTTGTTCATATGATAGTGTTCAAATAAATAGGTAGAATCACATGAGGTTGTATGAGTAAGAATGTAGTTCATATGATTGAGTGCAAATAAATAGGGAAATAGAAGAATCACATGAGGTTGTATAAATGAGAATGTAATTCATATGATTAAGTGAAAATAAATAGAGAAATAATTTTGAAGGGTGTAGAGTTAGAGGACTTTAAAGTGATAGGTTAAAGCCCCCAACTTGGTTTATTGGTTAAGGGTGTAGAGTTAGAGGACTTTAAAGTGACAGGTTAAAGCCCCCAACTTGGTTTATTGTTGTTGGGGGTCTGATACGAGATGTTAGCCCCCAGGTGGAGGGAATCGAGGGAACTCTAGAGTGAGAGCTAGTATTTTCCCTGCCTAGCCGATCTTCAGAACTATTCAAACTTTAAATTAGCCAATGTTCTTTATAACAACGCTATGGTAAAGAATATTATTGCTCCTATTTGGCACAACACAATTTGCATACTTCCACAACAGAAATCCTTTACTTATTATTGATTCATGATAAGAAGAAAGATATTTTTCTTATTAAGTGCTTCTCATCTACAAAACTCTAGTTATTTTCTTAAGTCTTACTTTTTGTCAAAATATCAAAAATACCAAAAATATTTGAATTTTTATTAGTACAAAATATATTCAGTTTAAGTAATTATTATTTTAAAAATAGAAAGTTTTCTAAAAGTGCATATTGTATAAATTCTCTGTGGGTTCGATATTCAGGTCTTAATCAAAAAGTCCTATATTACTTGATAACTATATGTATACTTGCCGTAATATCCCAATATATATAAATTAAAAGTTAAATTCTTATTTTTCTTCAGGATCAAGTTTTTCTTTTTTTTGCAAAGAAGGAAATATATGTGAAATATAATCTGAATTATTGTTGTATTTTGCATCTTAGCAGTATCAAGGGATCACATAGTAGGCGGCGCTTCATGAATGCCCACTTCATGAACTGAGAATGGTTGTAAATCCCCTTTAATACAACATTCTTGTCCTTCTTTGAAATACTTGATGCATTGATTTAAGGATGATGGAACCATATCATGCTCGCAAATCCATGATGTTCCAAGTAAAGCATTGAAATAGGTTTGTGCATCGATGATATGGAATTTTTTGGTTGTTACTAGTTCTCCTACTTTCATTAACAATGTAATCGATCCAAGGGCACTTTCTCCCTTCTGATTAAATCCTCTTAACATCATTTTATCACCTATAAGCTCTTGAGCTTCAATATCCAAATATGCTAATGTTCGCAGACTCATTAAGTTAAGTGATGCTACTGGATCTACCAAAACTCTGGAAAACACGAATCTGTCGATGATGACAGAGATGTAGTGGTCAATTGTGATCGATGGTACCTAGAAACAAGTCCTCATCTGTGAAGGTTATCCCAGGCTATTCTTTCAACGAGCGAACTTCATCCGAGGATGAGATAACCAACTGTGCTAAGCAAATCTCTAGGTCAAGTAAAGTTGTAACTAGAGACTCTTCTATCTCCTTTGATAGGATTAGAGCTTTGTAAATGCTTAGTTTGGTCGGCAACCTCCTAAGATGAGCTAACACATTATAATCAACTTAGTATAATCCTCTAATTTTCACCTTACTATGTGCCTCTTCCACTGGCAGAGGTGGAGGTAGCTCTTCTTTAGTGACTATTTATTTTCCTTTATCCACTTGAGCTGTTTTTAGAGGTAATACTTTACCGCTCCTTAGATTTACTTTTGTAATTTCTTCTTCCTGAGATAATGTAAGAAAAATTTCTGGTGTCTCTTCTTCATCAAAGAGATCCAAGTTGATGGAAAGTGGTGCACCGTGGCTCTCGAGGACTGGTCCCTCACTCCCGGTGCTATCGTAATCGGTATTTTCCAACATCTTCTTCATTCCCATTGACGGGTTTATCAGACTCAAGTATGATTTGAGGATTGGTTTGGGAATCAAGATTGGAGTTAAATTACAAAATAAGTTACTTTATCATTAAAAACAGTCAAATCATAGCCGAAATCATAATCATTATATTCATAATACCCAGTGAGGTAAGGAGATAATCATACATGGTCAGGGATTCGAGGATTTTCTTCCCCAAATCCAAGACAACCAATCTAACAGAGGCGGCCCCTATCCTACCCCCCGTGCTATCGGCCTTCACGATGTCACTCTTTTCTTTCTCTTTTGGTTGCGGTGGTTTTTCTGACAAAATTTCTAACTTTTGCTGAGCAGGCTGTAGACTCTGAATGGCTGCCTGAACTGAAGTAATCTGAATTTGATCCAGTATTTTCTTGGATAAGTTGCTTTATACTGTGCTCCATCCATCTTTTTCTTCATAGGGATCTACTGGAACGATTGGCTCAGCCGAAATCATATTCACAGAACCTTTCTCATGTTCTTTTAAATATTCCTTCAAGATTGTTATATTTCCTTCTTTTTAATTCCTCTCGAACCATTCCTAAAAAATAAAATAGTCCTCTATTGTATGTCCCAACATCTGGTGGTAGGGGCAGAAATTGGGATACTTCTTCTTCTCAATTGCCTCTGGCTTCTTCGGTTTTGGTAATATGAACTCTAGTTTTTTCATTAAATTTCTGAACATTTTTGGCACAACCTCATCTTTGAAAGAATACTCTCTTCTCTTTCATTCTGTAATAGTTGGACCTATTGTACCTTCTGCTTGGTATGGTCCTCCCTAGTATCACTATTGGTTGGATTGGCCATACTCGTGTATATTTTGTTGAGCATGCTATAACGATTGTTGAGAATTTTGGTGAGAATGCTCTGTTTGTATCTTTATCAGCTATTTTCCCTTATCGACTGTTACCACTATCCCTGACTACTTTTCAAATGCTCTGGTTATCCTGGATTTCTTCGCTCTATCTTGAGATCCCATTAGTTTAACTTCCTGCTGTAAATTTTTGGCTTTGCTTAGCAGTTTCTTGAAGGACTTGATGGTTATTCCCTTGAGCTTGAAAGCTACTGGCCCATGTATGCTTTTGAGTAGGATTTGAATCGCATGTTGTTCCTGTAGTTGAAGTTCACATTTCATGCTAAGGTTTCTCCACCTCAAGATGTAATCCACTAAAGTCACGTTGGGCCTTTGATTCTCCACAACGAGAAATTCAATAGAAACATTGTGTTCTGCTCTAGTAAACCTCTTCACAAATAGTTGTTCCAACTTGGAAAATGTCTTGACCGATCCATTAGGTAACTCGGCATACCAATCAAATACAATCACTCACAAGCTACTAACGAACTTTTGGAAGAGTAAGGCTTTGTTTCCTCCGATGTTAGCAAAACTGGCTCAGAAATGTGATATATGTTTCCTGGGATTTCCGGTCCCATTGAATGTCTTAAAGTTTGGTGACACAACCCTTAGGGTAGGGTACGACATCAAACTCTTTCGGTTAAGGTCTACCCCTCGAAATCAATGCACCTCCTTTAGATTGGGCTAGGGCCTCCCGAACTTGTTGTTCGACCATTTGCTTAAAATCCTTTTCCGGTATATTACTTGGTGAGGAATCTTTCTTTTGCTGGTCTTCTTCATTAGCGGAGGCAACTTCTCTTCGTTCATTGTTAATATAGATTATTTCAGTCTGGTTAACCCCTGGAGAAGTGACCTACTGTGACTGGGATTGTCCATTAACTGTAGTCATGGCGGCCATGGTGGCGGTCATTTCATCCATTCCCTTTTCCATTTTACTAATTTGTTCATCTATTAAGAAAATAGCCCTGCGCAAATCATCTGTGGTGTTCCCTTCGATAAGAGGTTGGACATCACACATAGATGAGGTAGCTCTGTTCTCGATAACATGGACATCCATGAATTTTTTATTGAGATAATCGTTGAAATTGAAATCCTCATCGTCATCTTCAATGGTCACACCATGTTCTTTGGATAACTCAAAAATCGCTCTGAGCCTTTCTACTTTCTCTTCAATTATTGCTTTTCGGATCATTTTTAGATATGGAGGATTTTCCTAAGTATCCTCCTCTTTTTTATCAAATCTTGGAGCAATAACTGCGATGATATTGGATAGTTTGGACTTTTGCTTTATTCCATCATTCTGCCCTCCAGGCTGACTAGACCGTATTGGTATGGCGACTTTGGATACCCACACCTTCTTTCTTGATTATGATGACTTGAAATGTGGTGTCTCAACAGAGGCATCGACATGTCGGAAAGAGGTATGCTCCTCGTAGTGCAAACCAAACACAATATCGGGTAATTTTTTATCTTTTCCCTTTTTAAGGCATTCTTATGGGTAACAACTAGTTGAGTTCTCAAACCCAGACGTGACTTAACTGGTCAACATCCTGCTGATCTTGGAGTGGAAGAGGTAATAAAATTTGTAGTAGTAACGATAGTATCAATTCAACTTCCTAGATGTAACCTGACGGGAATACATGTTGGAAAAGCTTCAACTCACTTGTGGGATTGTCGGGTAGTTCTTGCATCCTTTAGAATTTCTTTCTTCATTTGAGAAGATACTACACATCCCACTCATTTAAGTAGTTCAACCATCAAACATCCTGCTTTAGTGGCCAATCTCTGGAACATTATGTGAACTTTAGTGATAGGAGTGGGCTTCTCCCTCTCTCCGCTACGGCTATGAAGTGATGGTAAGGTAGTAACGATCTTTTGAATACTGTTGCGTCCATTAATATTCATCAGTTAGTGAAACCTACTCCCTAGCATAAGCGGATAGGTCTCCTGAAATCCAAGTTCCTCCTCGTGAGGAAACTCATCATCCAGTACTTTTTCTGAGATTTTGGCCTTAGCTCCCCTCTGAGCTTTTCAACCACGATTCTTTCTTTCAGATCGAGTCAATGACACAGACTTTAAACTCGTGTCGATTTTAAAATTTGTCAGAGAGAAAATAAATTCTTGAGTTTCATCTTTTATGATCATAATCTCATTTTCTTTAGCAAAAAATGGAACAACATACTTGGCAGATCCAGGAGAAGCGGCAATTTTCACCGTCTTACAAGATGAGGATTCCTGGGACAGTTCAAGTTCAATTCAGCAGAGGGCTCCTGAACTTCCATAGTGGCCATAGCGAGATGTCTATGTAAATGAAGAATTAAAGTAAGAAAAATACTATTTAATTAATTAAAAATTTTGTATGCATCAAATGGAAGTGAAAATATTTCCACATTGTTCTCCTCTGTTCACTGAGCAAGAGGGGATTTATTTATTTATTTTTGTAATTTATCTACATAAAGACAAGCATTTTTAAAGCTCTGGCTATTATATAAAGAAATAAAACTCCCATTTTCCTACTTAAGTGACGTGGTGCCACGCAATCCTTAGTGTCTCCAAACTTTCCATGCTGCGCGCTCCTATTCAACACTGCCACCTGAGTCAGCTATCACACGTCTCTACTGTACCGCTCGATCTTCTCACCTAGCACAATAAGAGCCCTCCATTTAGTAAACGTAGAATCCAATGGCTACAGGTCATCGCCCCCAAATCCATAGCTCGGGAACCATCCACATTCAAACCATAATACCTCTCTCAATCTTCTCGTCTTGTCTAGGAGAACATATCCATACGTTTAATTAAGCCTTAAATCAGTTCTATGAGCATGGAGAATCAAATGAGGCTTGATTTAGGGTTAGGTTTCATCACCTTCGCCCAAGAGGTGTGGCCTCAATTGGGTGCTTCTAAAAGCTTGCCTTGAGTCCAAAGAGCTCCTAGATGAAGCCTCAAGCCGTGGTGAAATGCTTAGATATGAAATTGACCAAGGCCGATTTAGGGGTTCAATAAAAGTCCACCCTAGGGTGGTCTGGTGATGAGGCTTCTATAGGGAATCTTCTTCTCTCACTTAAGGGATAGTGTGGGTGCAATTAATTTAAATTTGGTGGAGTCTAGAGGGATGTCCTACTTTGGGCTTAATTTTGAGCTGCAAAATTGAGCTCATGCAGTCGATTTGAGGGTATGAGGATGGTTGGATTGAACTTAGTTGGTCTTGAAGAAGCTCTATGATCAATTTGGCAGAGTCTCCCCAAGGAATTTCAAGCTCTCCCCCCTTGGCCGTGGAGGGTGAGTTTAATTAGAGAGGCTTGAGGGCTGCAATTGGGCCAACCATTGGGTGGCTATGGTTGCTTATGTGGAGGGCATAAATGTGAAAAAATTCAATTGGGATGTGGCATCTTAGATATGTTTAATTTTGGGTTTTAGCTAAGGAAGAGCTTTTCGATTTGGATTTTCCGGCGGCCAAGGTGGCTGGCCAGCCAGGCTCTGGTCACCATCTAACTCAGGGAGGTCAGGGCTTGGGTTTGGTGAAGTCAATTGGGGTTGGCCATGTGTAAAGGTCTTGGATTAAAGAGGAATGAGGGAAGGGTCATTTTGGGTCAAATTGGGTTAAGTCAATGTTTGGGGCTGGGTTCACTCACTAAGAATGGTTTGAATGCTGAAGAAAATCATATGATTCAACTTAATCATCATGGTGAGGTCTCTATCCAAGTGATTTTCCATAAGGATGAGGTTTTTGTGTTTCATGAAGTGGGTTAAAAAGGATCTTAAGGATATTTGAAAGTGGCATGTCCTCTTTCCATTAATATCATGATGAGGTGGCAAGGCTCTCATGGCTCACTTATGGCTTGGTAGTGGCTTTATGGCTTCTCATAGTGATATTTTGGGGGTTTTCTAATTCTGAGTGATATTTTGGGGGTTTTTTTCATGAGACCTAATATGGAATTATTTGATCATGAATTTAAAACTTAGGGAATGATTTTGATTAAATGGATGATAAAGAGAAAAGAAATTATCATGTGGTCTTTGGATTTGGGCTTTTGGAATTATAAGTGGTGGGCTTGAGCTTTTAAAATTAGGGGTGAATTTGGGCTAAACTTTGGGCTAATTTAATGTTGAATTTGCTATAGGAAGATTTCATGAAAATTTTGGAAGTGATTTCAAGTGATTTGAATTGTATTTGAAGGCCAATTTGGTTGATTTAGTCATATCGTCAAAATTGGGGCCTTTTGATTTGGGTAAAATTTGGCTTAAATTTTGTTTATATTAGGATTAGGGATACTAAATTATTTTTTGGAATTGAAACTTGGCAAGATTGAGGTCAATTGGGCCAAGATTAAAGCTAATTCGGAGAAATTGGGCCCTTAAGGGCAAATTGGGACTTTTGGTCAAATTGGGTACAATTCGTCAAATTTAGTCAATGTGATGGTTAAAAATTGAACTTGGAAATATTTGGGATTATTTTAGAATTTTTAGGAATTTTTGGAATTTTTTAAATTTTTGGGTCATGAAGGGCATTTTGGTAATTTTTCGTAATTTTGGGGGTATTTTTGGAATTTAGTGATTTAGGTGAATTTTGGAAAATTTAGGTAGTGGTGAGTGGTTTGAGATGATTTTTGGGCAAATTTTGGTATTTTGGGTAATTTTTGGATTTTTGGCAAAAATTAAGGTTGTAGGGGTATTTTGGCAATTTGATGATTTTGGGCTAGAATGGGCAAGTAAGCCAAGAAAGCATGCCAAACCAATAGAAGCCATAGGAGGGTTCATTGTGGATGCTCAATATTCTAGTTATAACCCTCTTAGCCAAAAATTAGGGGTATAGGTTCATTTATATGAGCTTTCCAAAAGGAATCAAGAGACCAAATTAAAGGGGTCTTGGGGTTTGAGGTATGTGAGAAGGTGTGTACAGGCTAGCCTAATCCAAGACCATACCACCCAGGGTTAGTCATAAGGCTTGACCATCTTATGGGGACCCTCTTTGAGCTCCTCCATACTGACCCCACCTACTAATTGCTAGAGGTCAGGACCAACATGTAGAACTTCAATTTGAGCAGAGAAAAGTATAGAATTTCTAATGGCGAGGGTTCCTTCTCTAGTCTTCTAAGGATAGTCAAAAAGAAAGTCCTATGGCTAAACCCTAAGCTACTAATACACCTAAAATATATAGTGTTTTTAGACGCATTTTTATACCTATTTTTGAGATATTGCGCTTTAATGAAAGGTATTTTTGTGTTTTTCTTGCACATACAAGTAAAAATGGAAAAAAATGCTTAAAAGAGTGAAAAAGAATCAAATTTAGAGCAAAAATGTGAGAATTTGTGCAAAAGAGTTTTGGGGCCTAAGCGTCAGATCCGGTGCTTAAGCGCCGGTTAAACAAAGAAGGCCGTGCCTAAGCATCGAGCCCCACGCTTCAGCGCTAGTGGCAGTTACTAAACGAGTAAAACCAATTTTCACAAATTTTGACGAGGTTTTTGAGGCACCCATTGGCTTAATAGGTGGTTGTAACCATCATGGACGAAAATTACATGAAAGGATGTGTCTCTTGGGCAAATACATCGAATCAAGACACAATTTAAAGAGATCCCAAGGAACCTCTTGGAAAACAATAAAAGAAAGAAGAGGAGGCTTAGAAAAGAGTCCTAAAAATATTGGCAAGTTATGAAAGTTCATCTCTGGAAGTTAGTTCGAAGAGATTTTCAGGAACCACATTTTATTTACTTTATCCTTTTTGTTATTTTGTTTTGAGTGATTGTAAAAGAGAAGAGATTCAAAGTAACTTCAAGAGTTTGGTGGAGGACTTGAGATAGGTTTTTATCTTTTTATTTTAGAAGTCTTTGGGTTTTAATCGAGACTTGTTGTTAGTTTGAGAATGATTTCTTCTTTTAAACTAAAGTGTGTTTTCTTTTCTCCATGAATTCAGAGTAGTTTTCTTTATCTTCCTTCTTAAAATGATAAGTATTTAAGTTTTGGATCGAAGTTGTGGAGAGTATTGATCTTTAATGTTGGAAGAAGTTGTGATGAATTAAATCCACACACTTCATTTACTTCTTGATTTGTCAAATCCATATATTAAAATTTGTTGTGAGAACATATAAGAACTAGGCTGGTATTGTCTCAATTAACAATTGGAAAGATTGAGTGCAAATATGATTGAGTGCAAATAAATAGGGAAATATTCATTGATGGGTGTAGAGTTAAAGGACTTTAAAGTGACAGGTTAAATCCCCCAACTTGGTTTATTAGTTTAGGTTCTGATACAAGAGTGTTAGCCCCCAGGTGGAGAGAATTGAGGGAACTCTAGAGTGAGAGCTAGCATCTTCCTTGCCTAGCCGGTCTTTAGAACTATTCAAGCTTTAAATTAGCCAATGTACTTTATAGCATCTCTAGTAAGGGTAAAGAATATTATTGCTCCTATTTAGCACAACACAATTTGCATACTTCCACAACAGAATTGCTATACTTATTACTGATTCATGATAAGAAGAAAGATATTTTCATATTAAATACTTTTCTTCTACAAAAACATTAGTTATCTTTTTAAGTTGTTACTGTTTCGTTAAAATATCAAAAATACTCAAAAATATTTAAATTTTAAATTCCTACAAAAATCATTTTTAGTTTAAGTAATTATCTTTTTTAAAAAAGAAAAACTTTCTAAAAAGTGCATATTATATAATTTTTAAATACTTGTCTTTTTGAAATAGAAAGTTTGTTTTTTAATAGTGCATATTGCTAATTTTTTTAAGTAATTATTTTTTTAAAAATAGAAAAAGTTTCTAAAAAGTGCATATTGCATAATCTTCTATGTGGGGGTTCGATATTCATGTCTTAATCAAAAAGTCCTATATTACTTGATAACGATACGTATACTTGTTGTTCGAATTTTAGGTCTTAATTAAAAAGTCCTATATTACTTGATAACGATACGTATACTTGCATAGTATCCCAATATAAATATATATAAATTAAAAAGTTAAATTTTTATTTTTCTTCAAGATCAAGTTTTTGGTTTTGTTGTAAAATAAGGAAATATAAGTGAAAAATACCATCAGAACTATTGTTATACTGTGCATAAGCATTAGGTCTCCGTGTATCAGCTATTAAAGAGGAAAATGGTAGACCTCAACCAGAAAAGAGGTCAATAAGTCTCCTTATGACTGTTTGGCCTTAGGGTTAGCCCTGGGTGGTGGGGTATTGGTCAGTCTTGCATTAACACACTTGAATCCCACACTTTCAATCACAACCTAGAACCCTTAACCAGATATTCTTAGCCTGATCCCTTACTCTTTTGGAAACTCATGTGGATGGTCCTCCAAACACTTAGCCTTAGGCTAGGGTTTGGCTAAGACCAACACATGGAGGATCCAAAATGAGATCTCCCTTGGTCTCATGGCACCATAAGGGTAGTTTTGTGATTAAATTTCTCATTGAATCCCAATTCTACCCAAAGTCCCAATTTTGGCGTTTTAGCCCCAAACTTATCCATAATTACCAAAATACCCATAGAACCCTAAATTTTTAAAAATGACCCAAATTCTCGAATTTTATCCAAAAAATCATCCCAAACCATTTCAAATCACCCAAATTGCTTAAAACTTCCCTAAATTTCCAAAATTCTTAAAATACCCTTAAATTTACTAAAATTACCAAAATGTCCCGCATGGCCCAAAAATTCCCAAAACCTCCCAAATCATTCCTAACATCCCCAAAATCAATCCTAACCACCCATTCGGCCCAATTTGACCAAATTGACTAATTTGGACCAAAATCTCAATCTTACACCTAAATGCCTAAAGTCTCCAAATCACCCGCAATTTCCACCAAATTGATTTCAAAATTTCACAATTTCAAATCCAAATCAATTTTCATTATGCCCCAACCCAATTGAAACCAAAATTTAGCCCAATTGAGCCCAATTCCAAGTCTAAATCTCATGCCTAATCAAAATGCCCCAAAATTAACCATAAACCAAAATCCCACAAATTAAACTCTTTAACCTATATAATTTTCTCAATTTTGGATTCTAAATTCTTCATGACACTCCCTTTGACCAAATTGAACTTTCAATTAGCCTTGATCTAGACCCAAACCTAGCTCAGACCCAAGTCCAAGCCAAATCCTTGATTTTGAACCTAACCCCTAAACCCACTTGGAGCCACTTGGTCTAGCCTAACTTAGACCAACACAACTGCCATTTGGACCCTAAGAACCACTCTAGAGTTTCCATGGACCAAGGGTCTCAAGATTTGGGGGATTCCTTCCCATTTGAGGTCAAATGACCTAAGCTTGAGCTCAATTGATTAAACCTCCATCTTGATCACCATTGAACCTCCCTCTTGGTTCCTTGATCCTTCAAGCCCCCCCTGGCCTAGTCGGCCAGCTTAGTGGCAGGAAAACTCAAAAAAAAGAAGGATCTCTCAGTGACCAAGCATCAAATTCACCCATCCACTTTGCCCAACTCCTAATGGCTAATTGCACTACTCAACCCTCCACATAATCACCATTTTCTAACACTTGGATTTCCCTGATGGCCACTGATCCCGAAACTACTTATATAAAACAATATAACTATGTCTTTAATTATAATTTTCACTTATATTTTCTTACTTTGCAACAATACCAAGAACTTGATCATGAAGAAAATAAGAATTTAACTTTTTAATTTATATATTAGGATACTATGCAAGTATACGTATCATTATCAAGTAATATAGGACTTTTTAATTAAGACCTGAATATTGAAACTACAAGAAAATACACAATATGTACTATTGAACAACAAACTTTTTATTTTAAAAAGAGAATTACTTAAACTAAAAATATTTCCACAGAATTAAAATACAAATATTTTTGGTATTTTTGATATTCTGACAAAACAGTAACAAATTAAAAAGATAACTTGAGTTTATGTAAGAGAAAACACTAAATTTCAAAAATATCTTACTCCTTATCATGAATCAGTAAAAAATATCGGAATTCTGTTGTGGAAGTATGCTAATTGTGTTGTACCAAAAAGGAGCAATAATATTCTTTACACTTACTAGAGATTTCATAAAGAATATTGGCTAATTTAAAGTTTGAATAGTTCTAAAGACCTGCTAGGCAGGAAAGATACTAGCTCTAACTCTAGAGTTCCCTCGATTCCCTCCACTTGGGGGCTAACATCTCGTATCAGAACCTAAAGTAATAAACCAATTTGGGGGCTTTAACCTGTTACTTTAAAGTCCCCTAACTCTACACCATTCAATTTATATTTCCCTATTTATTTGCACTAAATCATGTGAATTACATTCTCATTCATACAACCTCATTTGATTCTTTCCATTGTTGACTGAGATAATACCAGCCCAGTTCTTACATGTTCTCACAATAAATTTTAACATCTGGATAGGCCAAATCAGGAAGTAAATTAAATTCATGAATTTAAATCATCACAACCTCTTCCAAAATTAAATATCAATACTCTCCACAACTTCTATCCAAACTTTAATTACTTTTCATTTTAACGAGAAAGATAAATAAAACTACTCATAATCCATGGAAAAAATAAAACCACACTTTAATTTAAAAGTAGAAATCATTGTCAAACCAATAAGAAGTCCTGATTAAAACCAAAAGTAGTTCAAAACGAAAGATAAAAACCTATCTCAAATCCTCCACCAAACTCTTGAAGTTCGTTTAAATCTCTTCTCTTTTACAACACTCTCAAAATAAATTAAAAACAAAAAGGATAAAGTAAATTTTCTTGGTGCCTGAAAATCTCTCCAAACCTATCTCTCCAAAATCCTTAGAACTCCTCTTCTTCTAACTCTTTCCAAAACTTTCAAGCACCCCCTTCAAATGTCTCAACTTCCTTCTTTTATAAATCTCCAAAAGGTGCCTTAGAAACTCTTTAAAATGTGTCCACATTCAATGAATTCTCCAAAGGATGCTTCCTTTCACAAGTCTTTTAAACATACTTTCGTACTTAGTGGTCATAACCACCCACTTAAGCCAATAGGTGTCTCAAATATCTCTTCAAAATTTGGCCAAAAGAAGCAAACTGCCAAATAACGGCCTCTGGTGCTTAAGCGCTGGGCCTCTGGCACTTAGGCGCGGCCTTCTTTGTTTAACCCACGCTTAAGTGTCGGATCTGGCGCTTAGGCGCCAAAACACTTTAGCATAATTTTCACCTCTTTGCTCCAAATTTGATCATTTTTCACTCCTTTTAGCATTTTTCACCTTTTTACTTGTAACTGAAAGAAAAGCACACAAATACCATCTATTAAAGCGCAATATCTCAAAATTAGGTATAAAAATGCGTTTAAAAATACTTTATATTGTAGGTGAATCAGTCACCATGGCTAGGGCTATTTAAACCACCCCTCTCACGACCATGAGGAGAGTGCTACCAATTTCTTAGGGAGAGTCATCTAAATTTCTCACATAGCTCTATCCAACTTTCTTAAATTTAACCCCACCATTTCTAGCAATTGGAACCCACTGGCAAACACTAATTTTGAGTTCAAAATCCAAGGCCTTTTCTTTCACTGCATTAAATCCCCCAGACTTCATATTAAATCACACTTAAGCTTCCTCAGACCAAACAAGGAATTTCCTCATCAAAACTCCCCTCTGTTGAGCACTCTAACCCACTCTTAACCAAAGACAACACCACTTGTTTTTTGAATTCATGCTTATACCTTATACCAGAGGAAACTAACACTTTGAGGAGGTTTGATGGACTCTACTAAAGCTTCCAAAAGCACCAAATTGAGACCTTTCCTCTTGGATGAAAAAATCCATTAACTCTAAATATGCCCTCAGTTTCATTAATTTTGAAGAGAATGTTTATTTCATATGCATCTAGCCATATGGATATGTTCTTCTAAGCAAGATGAAGCTATAGAAACAAATCATGAGTGATTTGGTTGAGTATCAAGCAAGATCACGGTTATCAGTTTAAGTCACTTAAGGGCAATGAATGGATGCCATCCATTTGCGTATTCGTTGATCCAACGACAGAGAGGAAGTCAGATGAGCAGATGATTCATTAAGTGCGGGTCGACTCAGTGCTCACGCAAAAGGCGGTGTCAAATGGTAGTGCGTCATGCAGTCTTTCGGAGCCATCGAGGATGTGTCGGATGTCACTATGGCTTAATAAAAGTTTATTTAAATTAATTCAAAAAATTTAAAAATTATAACTTCATGTAAAAAAATCATAAAAATAAAATTAAAATACCCACTTGCTCAGTGAATAGAGGACAATGTTATGAACTAGAAATAAAAATTATTTGTCATGTAGTTTATTTTTCATTAATCAAATACTCTCTATTTAATTTTAATTTTAATTAAATAAGCAATATTCACTATGACTTGAAATTTTAGGGGTTTATTCCCCATGAGAGGAGGAATGTTATATGATTTTTTCAAAGTCAGAGAACATCTCTAACTTTGAAACCCTAATTTTCAAGCCAAGTTGCCTATTTTTGCTTAAAATAATTATATAAATTAAATTATAATTTAGAAAAACATAGGACGTGTTGTGGTAGTTTTCTTATAGTCAGAGGACTCTATGAAAAATATAATTATGTACAGTACTATAGCTAATTAAGTCATTTTAAATCATAATATATATATATATATATATATAATATTATTAAAAAATTACAAAAAAAGATTCCACACTATAAATAATGATGAATTTAACTAAGTGTAAAAATTTGAAACCCATTTGAAATGATTTGATCACTAAAGCTTATTTTTTAAGTAAAATGGAGTACATGCATTCAAATAATTATAATAAATTAACTATAATTAGGAAAATTATGAAAAATATTTTTTCGAGTCCCTTGTAATCAATGGCACTTAATAAAAATAAAATTTATTTTAAATAAAAAGTTCATTTTTAAGCTATTTTTTAAATTAAAATTAATTAAAAATAGCTAAAAGCTGCAAAATTATGAAAATGCCCAAAAAAGTTTTGATTGTTCCCTGGTCACTTGGGACACTTTTAAATGTTTTTTTCTAATTTTTCTAATTTAGTTATATATTTTTAAATGCTAAAAATGTAATTTCCTTAATTTTCCATTAAAATAATTAAAATAAATAAACTAAAAATCATAAAAATGAAAAGTTTAATTTTCTAAATTTTTTGGAATTAGAGAGACTTAAAATATAAAAATGTGATTTTTTTTAAAAAAAATTATTTCTCAATTTAATTATTTACTAAAATCATTAAATAATTATAATATTCAAACTATAATTCTAAAAATCATGGAACTTTGTCGAGGTGGTCCTCCGACCAAGTTGAAACTCCAATAATTTTCCTATGGACAGAAACTTTACGTTGATTAATTAAATAAATTAATAATGAAAATTTCTATTTTTAAGCTAAAATAATTATATAAATTAAATAAAAATGAGAAAAATAATAGTTTCTCCTCTAATATTTTAGTTGACCCATGAGTGGGGTAGCATAAAAAATTCAAAACCATTTGAGTTGTATTTGATGAGTTATGAAGTTGAGAGTCTCAAGGGCAAAATGGTAGATCTGGATTTTTGATGCCCTAATCAAATTTTAGGTTAATCAAAGGGTAAATGGGTAATTTTTGTCATAATAATTTTTTTTTTGATGTTTGAAACATAATGGGTTAAGAGATGAAACCAACTTGTCACATTTTTCACAATAAAGGTAGAAATATAATTTTATAAATTGTTATGACCTGGAAGTTAATTTAATTGGTTGATACTAAGGTAGTGGGTTTATGCTAGAGATATAATAATTCACTTCTTTGAAGCCACCCAGTTGGTGATTAGATGATAAACATGATTTTACTGAGGATTGAATTTCATTTCATCTGACATTTAATTATTATAAATCTACCCTGAAGATTGGATTTAAGGGCTTAGGTGATTTATGTTTGATACTTAAAGTTGTTTAATGAGGTTTAGAAAAGAGGAACATGATTAATGGTCGGTACAAGATTCTTAATTACTTAAGCTTGCCCTAGGGGCATCTACTTACATAACTCTTAAGTAAAATATCAAGTTTCTGTCAGAATACCTTACTCTTGGGATAATTAAGATATTGAGGTTAACTGAGCATAGGGTATATTAATTTATTGAAACTAGGTTTAACTTCGGATTATTAATTGAGTTATGTAATAAGTCCAAATGAACTTGAAACAATTCAAAATGATCTAAAAGTTGTTTAGGGTTATGCCCTGAACACTTTTATGATCTTTTGTATATTTTGAAGAACTATTAGCCATACTATTATTTGTTCAAGAAAATCATCCTTTAAAACTTTCAGGGACCCACCAAGTTATTCCTTAGGACCCAATAATTCACCTAAATCAAGAAAAATACCCTACACTACATATCTTATATTAATTGATCAAATGCTCAAGGATTTGAGTCTTCTCTAAGGTATTTAAATCCCGGTGAGCAATTGGGGATTTTTTTTTTTGCCACATATGGATCATCATGCTTGTGTAAGTCTGAGATCTAGGTGGCTAGGGCAATGACAATAATGTTAATGTGTGGTAAAATGAGGGATACAATGTGGGGTTTTAGAATAGTATCTCCTATCTCAAGGACTTTTAGTAAAAGGAGAGGATAAGGACCGATATTACTATTCGACAAATCTTGAGAAGATGACTGCCCCCAATACTCTTACTAAAATTAAGATTTAAAAATATAGTAGTCCAATTTAGAAAAAATATTCAGTAAATGAGACCAACTTAAAGTTTAGTAATTTTTAATATTAAGAAAGATGAAAATATGAGTTCCTATATAATTCAAAAATATTGTAGATTCTGCAAGTTTAGAATTTAGTCCTTTTATTATCTCCACTTAAAAAATTTTATTATGAATAATTTTACTTACTATCTTATATTTTTAAGCTTAAGATTTTCTCAAGTCTTATACTTTAAAAATATCAAATGTGGAACAAATTTTTGATTAGGCACTAATCCTCAAGCTTCTCCTCCCCTACTTTTTTTCTTTTCTTTTTATTTTTATTTTTCTTTTCTTTTCTTTTCTTTTTCTTTTTCTTTTTCTTTTTTCTTTTTCTTTTTCTTTTTCAAGGAATGATTACTATATTTGGATAGGCCTTTAATGGTTTTAAATTTCACTTCTCCTTTCCTAAAGCAAAGTCCTGATATAAATCTTTTACTTATAATTATAATAATAGTTTTCAAAATTATTTTTAATAAATAAAATTTAAGTATTAAAAATAAAAGTCTAAATTTCTAAATTTTCCAAAAATACAATTTTCCTTACTAAAGATAATTACTTATATTAAACATTTTCTACACTAAAAACTTTTAACTTGAAGTTTTTCCTTATTACTAAAAATTTCAACTAAATTTTCTTACTCTTTTCTAAAATCAAATTTTACTTCCCTAATATAACTTCTTATACATGATCATTTTTCTTTTAAAATCAAATTCACTTGTAGCACATCGGAGATTAAATAAAATTCAAGTTTTGAAAATATTTTTCATTCCCCCCCACCCCCAAACTTAAATTTTTAACAAATTAAACAGTTTAGCAGTAGTTATATTAAAGCAGGAATGAAAATTGAAAGAACATGTTTACAATAATTTTTATATCCTAAGTATACAAGTATAAAACTAAAAACAGGAGTAAAATTAATTTTTGATTAATTTTCTATCATTTTCATTTCAATTTATCATATAGAGATTCTGTAGACTTCTAAGTAGTGGGTACAAACATAAAAATAAACTAAAATTGTAACTTTGACTTCATAGTCTCAACATAAAAAAAACACACTAACAAGATAAAAGAAACATACGGGGTAGCAATTTTCTAAGTTTAAAATTTTAAAACTAAAGTTAGCAAAATTTTCAACGTTACAAAAGACATAGAATCAAGTTTAATCCTTAACTAATTAACACAGTACTAAACACACAACAACAGTTACTACCCTAGCATTTTAAAACAAACTACTAACAAAACACAACATTACAATACAATTAAACAAAATAACAGTCTCATACATCACAAAATCTAAACTAACACACAGACATACATGTCTCAGTGCCAAAGCATAAACACATAAATGCAAATGTAGCTATTCAAACTACATAGTCCATATCATAATTCAAACATAAAATTAAATCTCATAGTCCTACTCATCATTCTTAGAATCACTGCTATTACAAACATCTACAGGCTCATGATCAGGGTATCTAGGATATGGAGGAAAATACACTCCTTGGTTACCCCTAATGAGACTCTCCAAAGATGAGTGAAATTTCTCTTCATAATCACTTTTTCTTCGATTATACCTATCAATATGTTCTGTAAAATGCTCTAAATTTTGAACCTTATCAGCGGTAAAATTAATAATGTCCATCAACCTCTATAATAATTGATCTTGGGTCTCAGTAGACTCACCTAGAAGTAGAAGCACGTGAGGTGGATGGTTTAAAATCTAGAAGCAGCAGAGGTAGAAACAACTGACATTTTCATTCCATAGCTCCTTGAAAATCCTCCTCTCCAGCCAAAAATAGAAAGTTCAGAATAAGTCTTCACATTCACCTTTGTAATAGGCTTTAGAGGCAATAGTACTTCCTTCCAGCTATCATATCTTACTCCAGCCTACTCACATAAGGAAAAGATCAAGGAAGCAAATCCCAGACCTACAATAGTATCGGTAGTGGTAGAACTCATGATAGTCTGACATATCAAAGCTCCTATGTTGATGAGCTTTCCTTCCTGGATACAATAATTTAACATCGCTCTGTCCCTGATAGCTTCACTAAGATGATTTGTAAGTAATAGATGAGCAGAAATAAAATTGTGTCATGCCTTCGGAGGTGCACTTAACTTTGACATGGCAAAGTTGACTCTCCTCTCATTAGTGATCTTCCAGAGTCCTCTTCCCACAGTCAAATAAGAAATAATCTCATCTAGCTCCATCTCACTTGGACTATAAATTGTATAAAAATATAAGGTATCCGGTGGCAAATGGTAGAACAAATTGATTATCTCCGGTGAAAAAGGTACCAACTTTCCTCAAACCATGACTTTATCATATTCAGCTTCAGGGAGGTTTGGATAGAACTCCCTAATAATAGAAATAACTGCAACAGTAGAAAAACAATAGAATCGTTCTCACTATTGGTGAACGATCAGATATTTTACAGATCCACTTAGATTCTTAAAACAACGCTCCTGAATAAGCTTTCGTGATTGCAACACATCATTATACCTATCTTGAGCCTTTGAACTAACAAATTTGCACGAATCAAAATAGCTCTTTCCTTTACTCCTCTTCATTATTGGTGCCATTCTACAATTTTATAAAATTCCAAAAATTACTCAAAAAATAAGTCTAAACTACTAAACTAAACTTCCAAAAGCTTAAACTACACTTCTTATGCAATTTCCATAGATTTTTCCTCATTTTTCACCATGAATACTGAATTTTTGAATTCTTCCAAATGAACTCAAAATACATGGTGAAAATCCAAAATTTTTGCATAGAAGTAAAGTTCTTACCTTATGAAATTCAGATCTAGCAATTTTTTCTTGATTCCACCAAGAAATCTCCACTTAATAGTGTGCCTTAGCTCTCCAAAATTATGATTTCGAGAGGTTGAAGGTGACAGGAGGGTGAAAAATGGCAATTTTTGGGTTAATTATTCACTTTTAAATGTTTGCATACCAATTTTTTTGAATCAGTGCTTAAGTGCGGATAAGTGGCGCTTAGGAGCCGGCCTCTCGGGTTACATCGCGCTTAAGCGCGAGATGTAGCGGTTAGGCGCTAGTGCACAGTTTTTGAGATTTTTAAATTTAAGTAAAATGCACTATTTACCTAAGTATTCCACCCCTAAATGGTCTCATAACACTTAATTGACTATATAACTCAATTCAATTTGAGGCTAAAAATAACACTAATTTTCACACAAACAAACGTATATTTTCAATCACAAATAATTACAAATGCATATAACACTTAATTCTCACTCCAAATAGTCTTGGATGAGAAAATTTTTGAAGCACGAACACTTAACAAATATTTACAATTAAACATATAAAAGCATAAACACTAAAAAGCAAGACTTATACACTAACACATAAACACAATGACTCCTAACAAACAAACTCAGACATAGAACTTAATTCCACTCTTCATTTGATGGGATAAACTCCAGTCTTTTCATTAGTCTCACCTCGGACAATCAGAATATAAATTTGATAAAATGGACGGTGGTGACGTGCTCTGATACTATCTTTTTCAATCCATTTTTGTTTAAGAAACATTTCCTTATCCGCTTCCTCTATATAACTAGTATGAATAAATTGCATTTTCAATTGCCATCCAATATGCTCAAGATGTGCATGAATCTCAATTACCTTGGTCTCAAGTAAAGCCATAGTAGTCTCAATTTTGTTGATATTTTTTGATATTCCTTCGATAGTAATGGCTAAGAAACCGTTATACATCTCCTGTGCACTTTGACTAATGAATCTCTTCCTCATGGCCTCTTCCTTTTTCTTCAAATCCATCTCCCATGAAGACATTTTCTCTAAATCTCTCTTTCTCTTAGACTTTTAGGGCTGAAAATGATATGGGGTGAAATTCCTTCACAAAACACTTCTATTTATAGGCCTAAATCCATCAAATAACTTCTAGGCACGCCTAGGAACTAGCTTGGCACATTTTTACAAACTAATTGGTAGTTAAAACTTCTAGAATCTTGATTTCATACATGGTTTTTAACTGCCACGCTTAAACGCCGAATATTGGCGCTTAAGCGCTAGTGCACATTTTTCCACCAGTCAACTTAATGTCCAAATTCTCAATCTAACATGTCTAGATCACTAAATAAAGTCTTAAAAGCAATACTAACAGATAATAGCTCAAAAATACTAGCCCAATTTTTCTTAATCACACAAAAACAATATTCAAATCAAAACACACTGATAACTATGGGTTGCCTCCCACAAAGCGCTCGGTTTAACGTCATCAGCCCAACGTAACCAGTGTTTATTCTGGTTGACCCAACATAATTCCTTCATTAAATTTATTATGATCCCCTATAAAATAAGGTTTCAGTCTATGACCATTCACTTTAAATATTTTATTAGTTTTAGGATCTTTGATATCTACAGCTCCACAAGGATAAATTGTCATCACAAGAAATGGGCCCATCCACTTGGACTCAAGTTTGTCTGGATATAATCTTAACCTTGTATTATATAGAAAAACTTGTTGCCCTGGCTGAAAATTTTTAGTAAGAATCTTTTGATCATGCCACTTCTTCATCTTTTCTTTGTAAATCTTAGCACTATCATAAGATTCATTCCTTATCTCTTCAAGCTCATTAATTGCAATAATCTTTTCTCACCAGCATCTATCAAATTATAATTGAACTCTTTAATTGCCCAATATATTTTATGCTCAAGTTCAACTAGTAAGTGACAAACCAAATATTAGCCTATATGGGGACATTCCTATAAGAGTTCTATATGCAGTCCTATAAGCCCAAAAAGCGTAGTCAAGTTTGACTGACCACTCCATTTTTTTTGGATTCATAGACTTTTCCATAATTCTTTTAATTTCCCGACTGGATAATCCAACCAAACCACTTGTTCGAGGATGATAAGAAGTACCAATTCTATGAATTATATGATATTTCTTTAATAACTTCTCCATTATGGAATTTTTTAAATTACCTCCTACATCAGTTATTATAACTCCCAGCACCCCAAATCTACAAAATATGTTCGTTTTCAAAAATTTTGCCACACTTTGAGTATCACATCGAGGTAAAGCAACAGCTTCTATCCATTTGGATACATAGTCCACTGCTAACAAGATATATAAATTGGTATAAATGGTCCCATGAAATCTAATCCCCAAACATCAAATATTTCAACTTCTAGTATATAATTGAGGGGCCTCTCATTTCTTCTAGAAATATTGCCTACTAGTTGACATCTGTCACAAGTTTTGATATAAGTATTAACATCTCTAAAAATAGTAGGCCAATAGAATCCAGATTGCATTTTGTATGTTATTTTATCAACACCAAAATGTCCCCCAAAATCAGAATTATGACATTTTTGTATTTTGTATGTTATTTTATCAAACCAAAATGTCCCCCAAAATCAGAATTATGATATTTTTGGATAATTTCATAAGTTTCTTCTAGTGGTACACATCTTTGAATAATCAGATCCATTCCTTGTTTGTATAGAAATGGGTCATCCCAGAAATAAGTCTTAGCTTCAAAAATAAATTTCCTCTTTTGTTAGTATGTCATTCCATAGGGTATAATATCACTAACGAGAAAGTTCACAATGCCGACATACCACGGAACATGCCACTAATTAATATTGAACAATTTTCATCTTGAAATGTTCATTAATTTCTTTTTAAATATAGAGTGGTTTTTCTAATTCAAGCCTGAACAAATGATCAACAATTTGATTTTCAGTCCCCTTTTGATCTACTATTTCAAAATCAAATTCTTGCAAAAGAATAATCCATCTTATAAGTCTAGGTTTAACATCTGTCTTTTTCATTAGGTACTTAATAGCAGAATGATCTGTATGCATTACACAATGAGTTCCAATTAAATATGATCTAAGTTTATCAAAAGCATATACTATTGCTAATAACTCTTTTTCAATTGTTGTATAATTAGTTTGATTTTTACTAAGAGTTTTACTAGCATAGTAAATAACTTTGAAAATTTTAGTATATCTTTGTCCAAAAACAGCTCCAACAGCATATTCACTAGCATCACACATCAGTTCAAAAGGTTTTCCCCAATCTGGTGAAAAAATAATTGGTGCAGAGACTAATTTTTCTCTTAATAACTCAAAAACTTTTAGGCACTCTTCATGCAAATTGAAAATTATATCTTTCTCAAGTAAATTGGATAAAGGCTTAGCAATTTTTGAAAAGTCTTTAATATATCACCTGTAAAATCCAGCTTGTCATAAAAACTCCTAATTTCCCTTACATTTGTTGGATAAGGTAAATTAGTGATCACTTGACTTTTAGCATGATCTACTTCCATACCATCTTCTGATATTTTATGTTCTAAAACAATTCCTCCTACTACCATAAATTGACATTTTTCCCAATTAAGGACAAAATTTGTTTCTTCACAGCACTTAAGAACTTTAGTAAATTTTCTAAATAGAAGTCAAATGAAGTTCCAAACACTGAAAAAACATCCATAAATACTTCAATCCCTTTTTCAATTAAATCACAAAAAATTGTCATCGTACATCTTTGAAATATAGCAGGGGCAATACATAAACCAAAGGGCATTCTTCTAAAAGCAAAAGTACCATACGGACTGGTAACAGTTGTTTTCTTCTGATCCGCAGGAGTTATTTGTATTTGGTGATAACCATTATATCTATCCAAAAAATTTATGCCCAGCTAGTCTATCCAGCATTTGATCTAGAAAGGGTAATAGAAAATGATCTTTCCTTGTGGCAAGATTTAATTTTCTATAATCAATGCATATTCGCCACCCTGTAACTTGTATAGTAGGTATTAACTAATTATGTTCATTCACAGTCACAGTTTCTCCTCCTTTCTCAGGAATGTAGTGAATTGGACTAACCCATGCACTATCTGAAATAAGTAGATATTTCCAGCATCTAACCACTTTAAAATTTTTTTCTTAACTAGTTTCATAACAGGATTCAATCTCCTTTGAGGATCAGCAATGGGTTTGCAGTTCTCTTCCGTATGAATTCTATGCATACAAATTGAATGACTAATTCCTTTAATATCAACTATTTTCCATCCAAAGGCTTTCTTAAAATTTTTCAAAATTTTCATCAATCTTTCTTCTTTTTCCATCGTTAACTTCGAGGATAACTGGTAAAGTAGAGGAATCTCCAACAAAGGCATATTTTAAGTGATTAGGAAGTAACTTCAACTCAAGTTCTGGAGGTTTTTCTATCAATGGACAAAATGATTTATCTTTTTCTATAGTGTCTAGAATTTTAAAAATTTTTCGAACATTGTTTGAATCTTCCTTAAAAAGATCTTCACTTTGATCTAATTCCTTTTCTTGCTCGTGTTCCAAATTTTTTTCTTCAGATTTTTCTTCAAATTTTTCTTCATAAGTAGTTTTCAAATGACATTCAATCAGATATCTTATAACGTTCATTCTATAGCATTTATCATCTTTACCATTTACAGGATATATCATCGAACTTGAAATGTTAAAAGTAACAGTTTGATCATTGACGCACATTGTTAATTCCCCTTTTTGCACATCTATGATAGCTCTTCCTGTGTCTAGGAAAGGTCTCCCAAAAATGATAGGTATCTCTTTATCTTCCTCCATATCTAGCACAATAAAATCAACCGAAAAGATAAATTGATCTATTTTCACTATGACATCTTCTATAACTCCTTTACAGTATGTTATCGAACGATCTGCTAACTACAGAGTTACAATATTTGGAGTTATTACTCCTAATCTCAATCTCTTAAATATTGATAATGGCATAAGGTTAATGCTTGCACCTAAATCACATAAAGCTTTCCCATAAAAACTGTCTCCTATTGCACTTAGAATTGTTAAGCTACCAGGATCCTTAAGCTTTTTAGGAAGCTTCTTCTGAATTATAACACTACACTCCTCACTAAGTGCAATAGTTTCATTATCTTCAAACTTCCTTTTCCTGTTGAGAATATCCTTCATAAACTTTACATGGCTTGGCATTTGTTCTAAGGCTTCAGCAAATGGAATATTAATTTTAAGCTCCTTAAAGAATCCCAAAAATTTTGAAAATTGCGTATCCAACTTCTGCTAACGAAGTCTCTGAGGAAATGGAGGTGTTGGTTTTTCTAAGTTAACTTTAAGTGGAGAAATAGGTATTTTAGAATGTTTTAGAGCGTCCTCCTTTGATTCTTCAATTTCTTCTCTCTTTACTTCAGTTTCCTTATGAATCCTACCTTCCAACTCTCTTCGGCTTCTAAGTTGAACAACTTTTACTTGCTCTTTATTTTGGTCTTTCGGATTTGTTTATGTATTGCTATAAATTTTTTCTTGGGATCTATTACTTAATGAATTTGCGATTTTTCCAATTTAATTCTCAATATTTCTAATTGTAGCTTCTTCAAATTGTAACTGATTTCCCTTTTGTAAAACCACTTCTTCAAATGAAAACTTCTTCTCCTTAAATTGTGTATTTTTGTTGAAACCTGGAGGTTAAGTAGATCTATAATTATTATTCCATTGGTTGTTCATGTTTTTCAATGGGTTTCTTTGATTGTTCTCCCATTGCTAATTATTACCACCCGTAGTGTTAATCCAATTAAAGTTGGGATGGTTCTTCCAACCTGGGATATAATAATTTGAATATGGGTTATTCTGTTTGTTATTTATAGAATTCAAAGTTTCTAATGATGCTTGAGAATCTACCATTTTGCCTAATAAATTCTCTTCAATCATGGAAATTGGTTCAGAAAAATTCATTCCAAATTGGTCTAACTTTCTTGAAATTGCAGCAACTTGATTTGCTAACTTAGTAGATGCATCAGATTCATGAATATTGGCTACTTTCTTTGGATTCACACACTTAGAAGGCCATTGAAAATTATTGGTAGCCATTTCTTCAATTAAAACATAAGCGTCATTAATGAACCACCAGCAACGACATCGATAATAGATCTAAGAGATCCAACTAATCCATTATAAAAGTTTGAATTATTAACCAATCTGGTATAGCGTGGTGTGGACACTTTCTTAAGAGTTCCGTAAATCATTCTTATGCTTCATAAATAGATTCCTCTTCAAACTGATTAAAAGATGTAATATCATTTCTAAACTTTACAGTTTTCGATGGTGGAAAATATTTAACAAGGAAATTTTGTGCTAAATCACCCCAAGCTATGATAGATCTAGGTGCTAACAAATTCAACCACATCTTATCTTTATCCCTCAGTGAAATGAAATAAACTAAGACTTATGACATTATCTGATACACCACCATATTTAAATGTAGCGCACAATTCTAGAAAATTAGTAAGATGTAAATTTGGATCTTCAGTTGGTGATCACCCAAACTGATTATTTGACATCATTTGGATAATAGCAGGCTTAAGCTCAAATGAATTAGCCACTACAATAAGTTTTTGAAATACTCTTCTAAAGGTCTAAACTCTTGATGAATTTCAACATTTTGATTATTTTGGTTTGCCATTTTTGTAATTTTTTAGATTTTTCAAAATTTTTGATTTTTTTAATATTTCTGATTTTCTTAATAATTCATTCTAATTTAGAATCATGGGGCACTAGTCCTTCAGAACCTGAACTATGCATATACTAACTAAAAATAAAAATAAAATAAAATAAACAAAATAAAATACAATAATTGTTAAAGTTTAAATAAGAATTTTAAAAAAATGAATTTTGCTTTTAAATCATTAATTTCTCCCTGTCGGCACTATTTTTTTGGTGTGGAGTTTGCCCGTAAGAAGCTATCGGTCATCGGAATTGAAATCCCGTTGCCTGCTTCGGAAGGACGTTAAAAAAAAAAAAATTTAGTTTTGAAAAAGATGAAGTCAAACTGACCCCATAATTTTCATAGTTTAGATGAAAGAGCACTGTATCTCAAATCATGTATCTATCCCGAAGGATGAACGCAAGAATTGAGAGTGAGGCTCGATCAAATAAAGTAAAGAAAGTTATGACATCCGTTTGGTCTGCGAAACCAATGTATTGGCC
>JXCR01144028.1:472006-500661 GCA_002079205.1 Phalaenopsis hybrid cultivar | reverse complement strand
TGGGTTTTAATGGATTTGGGTTTAGACTTAAGTTAAGCATGTAGGGCTAAACTTGGGTTAAAATTGAGCTAGATTTGGGCTAAGCTCAAATTAAATGTTTTGTTTGGTGTAAAACATAATTATGAACAACTTTTATGAAGGATTAAATTTGTTTTGAAGTNTGTAAAACATCATTATGAACAACTTTCATGAAGGATGAAAGTTGTTTTGAAGTTGATTTGATGGTTAATTTGAATGGATTTTGATGGATTTGGGTTTAGATCTAAATTAAGCCTTTAAGGGTTAAATTTGGGTCTAACTTGAGATATCTTTGGGCTAAGCTCAAATTCATTGTTGTTTTTGGTCAAAAATGACCTTATAAAGGATTTTCAACAAAAATTGGATGCCAATTGGAGGTCTAAGGCATTCAATTGTTGAGATTTGGGGTGTTAGCCAATATTGGGGCTAATTTGGGGATTTTGTCAAAGATGGTCAAATTAACAAAATTGGACCATGGTGTAGTTAGAAAAAATGAAATTGGGAATATTTTGGATTTATTGAAATTTTTTAAGAATTTTTTAGAATTTTTGGATTTTGGGTCATGGAGGGGTATTTTGGTAATTTGGCCATTTTTGGAAATTTTTGTCAGGTTTGGCCTTTTTGGATTTTGGGTCATGGAGGGGTATTTTGGTAATTTGGCCATTTTTGGAAATTTTGCATTTGGATGTATTCAAGATGTTTGAAATGGGTTTTGATCAATTTTGGGTATTTTGGCAAAATCTTTGGAAATTTTAACAAATTTGGATGTATTCAAGCTGTTTGAAATGGGTTTTGATCAATTTTGGGTATTTTGACAAATTTTAAGAATATTAGCCAAATTTGGGTCCCAAGGGCAGTTAGGTAATTTGGAGGTGCCTAGGGACAAAATATATTAGCCAAATTTGGGTCCCAAGGGCAGTTAGGTAATTTGGAGGTGCCTAGGGGCAAAAGCATTAGCCAAATTTGGGTACCAAGGGCAGTTAGGTAATTTGGAGGTGCCTAGGGGCAAGAGACTAAATTTGGGTCCCAAGGGCAGTTAGGTAGTTTGGAGGTGCCTAGGGGCAAAAGACCAAATTAGGTTTTGGGTCCCAAGGGCAGTTAGGTAATTTGGAGGTGCCTAGAGGCAAAAGACCAAGTTAGGTTCACATAGAATTGGATAGATATCCATTCTAAATGAACCATGGATTAATGTATTGTGAAGATATTGCGAATTGGATAAATATCCATTCTAAATGAACCATAGATTAATGTATTGTGAAGATATGGCGTATAATTGAATAGATATTCATTCTAAATGAATCATGGATTAATGTATTGTGAAGATATGGTGTCTTTAGTTCCAAGTCAACACTCTAAATGAACCATGAATTAATGTATTGTGAAGATATGGTGTACCCTAGTTCCAAGTCAACACCCAGGGTCAATCCTAAAGCCAAGTAATCCTATAGGGACTCTTCTTGAATTCTCTTATAATGATCTTACCTACTAAATGCTAGAGGTTAAGATCAATATGTGAAACTTCAAGTTGAGCAAAGAGAAAGGAGAATTTCTAATGGTGGGGTACCTCTTCTAGTTTTCTAAGACTAGTCAATAGGAAAGTCCTATAGACCTACTAAATGCTAGAGGTTAAGATCAATATGTGGAATTTCAAGTTGAATAAAAAGAAGAGTTTTGAATTGATCTTACCTTCTAAACATTAGAGGTTAGGACCAATATATGGAATCTCAAGTTGAGCAAAGAGAAGAATTTTGAATTTCTAATTGCGGCATTTCTAGTTTTCTAAGACTAGTCAATAGGAAAGTCCTATGGCTAGACCTAGGCTACTAAAGAAAGGAACTCTAACTTGAGTAAATAGAAGAGTTTTGATTTTTTAATTGTGGGGGTACTTTTTGTAAGTTTTAAGACTAGTCAATAGGAAAGTCCTATGGCTAGACCTAGGCTACTAAAGAAATTTTCTAGACCCCAACCAAAAGTGAGGTCAACACTCATGGATATGCCACTCTGAATGCTCAAGTCACTTGAGTTGTCGTTAATGAGTTATGAGGTGAAGTACCCTAAGGGCAAAATAATTATTTTAGATTTGGTTCTTAATCATAATTTATGATTAATTAAGGGAAAATGGGAAATTTCAATCTTAATGAACATGTTTGGATGATTGAAATACAATGGGATAAAATGGTAGAAACTCACTCACCACCTTTGTACAACATCAACAAAATCATAATCCTCCTAATCTTTATGACTTGGAAGTCAATTAAGATCAAATGATTCTTAAGTGATCAGCTTAAGCTAGAAAGACCATAATTTACTTTTTTTAAGCCCAAATTTGAGGATGATGTGATCATGCAACAAGAATACATATCATTTAAATCAAAATTTTGATAATTACTATTCCACCTATAATGAATTTTAAGGGCTTAGTAGTGACATAGGCTTGATGTCTACACTCAATTGGTCGGATTTAGAAGATAACATCATTGGAAATCAACATTTTTAAACACTACAAGCCTTACCTTAATTGTGGGAACCACAATCTTAAATAACCTAAACTTGACTTAGGGTCACCCACTCATATAACTTTTAAATGAAACATCAATTGATTAATTGGATATCCTATCGTTGGGATAATTAAATGGTCAAGTTTCACTGAGCAACAGGGTAGTCACACTTTAACCTCGGATGATTAATGAAAGAATATGACAAGTCCAAATTGAACTCGGAATATTTCAAGAGATCTTAAAAATGGTCCAAGGTCATGCCTCAAGAATTTTGAAATTTATTGTACATTCTAAAGGGAAAATTAGACTTGCCATATTTTTGTTCTAAAACCATCCAATAGGAACATCTAAAATTTAATAAAGTCATAACATGGGGTTTGGTAGCTAAACCTTCATCTACTCCTGCAATTTAAATTCCCTGTAAAATTATATACATGCCTTGCAAATACTAATCTTTCAGGTTTATGAATGAATAGAATTGATAGGTATGTTTTTAGATTATTGCATTTACCTTTTCATACTTCTTACCTTGAGCTTGCATGTTAAACAATGATGTCACCCTACATGAAAACCAAAACTGCTAGGATAAGCGTAAAACCAAAACCAAAACTAAAAATTAAAGAAGATAAAATTTACCTCCACAACATTCAAAATATGAGATAGTTAAAAAATTAATAACAAACATCACAAAAGAAAAATTTCAACTAAATTAAAATGTCTCTATTGGATGATCGGGAATCCCTCGGAGGAGGTAAGCTACAGTTGCTAACGAGATTTCTCATAGTCTAAATGAAAGTATGGAACTCATTAAGTTGAGTTTAGTAATTATTTTGGACTAAGTGAATCCAAAAGAAATTAGTGGTGCTGGAATGGGGGAACCGTAGGATCCTAATCAACGTCTCTCTAATCAACTTTAATATGCCCCATAACATTTAAATATCCATGATCTTTAGGGATATCTGATTTGACATTATAACTTGACATATTAGAAAACCTAAACTTGCCGCGACGAGGAGCTTGGAGCTAGCATTGTGGACAACACAACCATCTTCAACAACAGAACATGTCTACATCAGCTAAACCACTCTTTCTTTAGAACTAAATGACCAAGTCATAGGACTTCGAGGTGGTTTGCTTATGCAACATAAATCCTCAACATTTTCTCTAAGCTTTTGTATAGCTCTGCCGTACAATTTAAGCCCTAACTCGTCTTAGGATTCTGAGGTTATCGTTCGTTACGACTTAAATCCTCACATCTTCCAAGCTATTTGTGTGACCGTTTCACATGAATGTAAGCCCTAACAAATAAAATTGGCAAGACAAAACATTTAATAATTCTAATTTCCAAAACTGAAGCCAAAGAGTAGGATAATTTTGGGAAGTCACTGATGCACCAAAAATATATGCACTTTTAGACCTATATTTTATAGTCATTTTTGGTGAAATTACGCTTTGAAGGAAGGTATTTTCATGTTTTCTTGGAGGTTGTTGATTTTTAGGACTTAAAGAAGAAATGAAGCAAAAACGATAGAATTTTGAGTTAAAATGGAGCTTTAGAAGAAATGTTCAGTGCCGACGGCACCAGACTAGGCTCTGATGGTGCCATTTGACAAAGAGCATAGATTAATTAAATGGCTATTGGCGCTGTCAGTGCCAGTGTTGGTCTAGGCCTGATTTATAGAAGTGTTGATGAATTTGGATGCTTTTGAAGAGTTTTTGGATGCACCTGTTGGAAAACTGAAATTAGGCTCTATTTAGAGCCAAAATTGATCATAAAAAACCTATATTTTTTACTCATTTTTGATGCACCAAAAATATATGCACTCTTAGACCTATATTTCGTACTCATTTTTGGTGATATTGCGCTTTAAAGGAAGGTGTTTTTCATATTTTCTTGCAATTTTTTTATTCTTAGGACTTGAAGCAAAACTGAAGTAAAAAGGATCAAATTTGGAGTCAAAATGAAGCTTTAGAAGAAATGTTGATCACCGACGACACCAGACTGGGTGCCAAAGGCACCATTTCACAGAGTGTGCAGATTAATTAAATGGCTACTGGCACCGACGACTCCAGAATGGGCATCGACGACAGCAATGTTGGTGCAAGCCCTATTTCTAGAAGATTTGACAAATTTGAACACTTTTTGAAGAGTATTTGGATGCACCTATTGGAAAACCGACATTAGGCTCTTTTTAGAGCCAAAATTGTTCAGAAATGACACCACTTCGTGCCCCTTCGCCCCTCGTCACATCCTTCAATCGCTTTTCATTCTCTTTCACGCTATTCCACATTCTTATAGCCAACTAGAGTCCATTAATCATTTATTTTCTTTATAGTTTTTAGTTTTTGTTGTGATTTTAAGTGTGAATTCTCCTCTAAGAGTGTTGGAGAGGGAGAGAAGTAAGAGATTTCTTCTTTCTACATTTCCTAAGAGAGGCTATAAGGGATTTTCTTTGAGAAAGAGTTTTAGACAAGTGTTGTTTGTTTATTATTGTTGTATGAACTTTCATTCATATATAAACTTTGTATTTTGTTGTATCTTTCTCATCAATATTGAGTAGTTTTCTTTGTCTTTCTCTATACTTTGAGATATACTTTCTTTTATATATGAAATTTGTGTTTTGTTGTATCTTTCTCATGAAGTTTGAGTAGATTCATTTATCTTTCTCCCTACTCTGAGATATGATAAAATAAAGAGATAATTTGGATGTGCCAATGTTAAAATATAAAATAAATTGTGATGGTTTTTCAACTTCATTCTTAAGTTAATTTTTGATCTGACCAATTAAATTGTTAAAATATGTTGTGAAACATATGATTCGGGAAATAGAGTATGAGTTCTACAACAGAGTGAGAATCACATTTAATTCCGCGAAGGAGTATTTTATTCATGGAATTAAGTGAAAATAAAAAGGAAAATATACATTGTTGGGTGTAGAATTGGAGATTTTTAGGGTGACAAACTAAAATCCCTTATTTGTTCTTAGTGTTTAAGAAATAAAGCAAGAGTTAGCCTTCAAAGGAAGGCAAGTGGGAGCTCTAGAGTGAGAGTCAATATCCTTCTAGCCACACCACAGATTTAATGATTAAATTTGAGCTTAGCCAATGATTTTTTATAACACTGAATCAAGGTAGAGAATTAAACATGCTCCAATTTGGCACAATACATATCTAAACCATTTATCTCATCTAATTTTACCAAAAACTCATTGTATTGGGAAAGATGCTTTTTGATATTAGAAAACTTCGTCACATAAACATTGTCTGGTAGTTACTTATTTAAACTTTGCATTAAAGTTTTTCCAGTAGTTAATGATTTAGTTCTAATAGTATCTCAAACATTCAAAATTAGTGACAGTAATTTTTTTTTATTTGAATGAATTTCCTAGTTAATTTATCATTTCAAATTTAAACCTTCCTTGTGGGATCGATATTTTGGACTTAAGTAGAAAGTCTTATATTACTTGAAAAATGATATGTATACTTGCGTAGAATCGCTGCATTAAGTGATTAACATTCGTATTCATAAAATACCACATCAAGTTTTTGGCATTGTTGTAAAGCAGACTCAACTTTATAAATTTTGCACAACTATATTTTTTGGGATCAAGTATTTTGCGTCGTTGCCAGAGAAGGTAACATTAAATTNGGGAGCTTAGCTGGCCAATTGAGAGCTTAGCCCCACTGCTTAGGTGTCAAGCAGAGGGGTCCTCAGCTTAAANGAAAGATGGCACTGTAAACTATAAAAAGCGTACCTGGCGAGTCTTCTCATTCCACCACCTGAAACACAAAACACATAAGAGAGCATTTTATATAAAGCGAAAAAGTAAGGTTTTAGTGATCTACCCAACCTTACGTCATATCTTGGTGGGTCCCTATTAATTTGATTGAGGATGATTTTCGTTAACCAAAATATATTAAGTTTAGTAGACTTCTAAGGTACCCAGCAGATTGGAGAAAGAAGCAGGTCCATGCTTCCCTCTCACTGCCTGGTGAAAAGTCTCGAGCTCTTTTAAAACTTATTATGTTGCTTAATAAATCATATTGTAAATACATTTAATGCTCAACAAACATTGATGTTTAAATTATCTCTAAGAGTAAGGTAATTATCACTTTAAATTTAATTTGGGGATTATGTAGGTGAAGACCCTTAAAGGGGCAAGTTAATGTTATCAAGACACTTGCCAACTTTTTAATTTGGGCTTGTAGTGTTTCAAAGGTGTTCAATTTTTAATTATGTTCACTTTTCAAATCCTCATTTAGACATATTTGATTTAGCCTAGGTCACTACTAAGCCCTTTAGACTTTTGATAGATGTCTTAGTTATATTTTGAAAGAGCTTGAATTTTAAGTGATGATGATTCATTTTTGAAAGTCATTTGAACATCAAATAGGGGTGTTAAATAAGTGAGTTATCAACACCCAAAATCATACCCGTAAGTCTAAGGTAATTTAATTGACTAGACTTCCAAATTTTTATAATTTAAGGATATTACAAATTTATCCTTTAATTAATAAAAGTGTGGTTGGTTTCTACCAATTAATCCCCTTATGTTTCAATCATCCAAATATGTTAATTGGGACCTAATGTTACCCATTTTCCTTTCTCGAATTAAGTCTAAATGTTAATTAAGGCTAAAGTTCTAAAATTACACTTTTGCCCCTAAGGCTATAGTACTCATAATTCATCAAATTTAATTAAAATGACTTTAAAATTTTTATTCCACCTCACCCATGGGTCAATTAAGACATTAGATGATACAATATGATTTTTCAAATATTAATTTAATTTATATATCTATTTATATGCAAGAAATAGGATTTTTTAAAGATAATTCCCTAACTTGACCAAGGTAAAACTTAATCCCTTGAAATTTTTTCTGAAGGTAGACTTAGTCTAGAGAATCATTGGGACCAAATTTTATAGTTTTTTGAGTTTTATTTTAATTATTAGAAGTATTTCAAATTCTGGAGTATTTATTAATTATAAAATACTATAAATATGGAAAATTATATTTCACATTTTTATTAAATCTCTCTATGGTCACGAAACTCAGAGAAACAAATTTCACTTTTTTTATTTTTCTTTGAATTGTTAGAATTATTTTAGTGAAAATCCATTTTTAGCTTTAAACTTTATTTTAAGCTTAAAAAATCAATATCTTCACTTAGATTATCAGGAAAAATATTCCAATTGTTCCTAAGTGCTTAGAAAATAATTAGAACATTTCCATATATTTTATTATTTTCATCATTTTTTAATTATTTAAATATTAAAGAAAGACTTAAAAATAGAATTTTTATTTTAATTAAAAATTTATTTGTAGAAAATTTCTCTAATCCAGGGAACTCCCAAAACAAATTTTTATAATTTTTTTAGTTATATTTTAATTGTCAAAAATAATTTTAGTCTTAAAAATGACATTTAACTTAGAAAATCATTTTGTTATCAAATGAGCTCCAAATATTTTTAAATTTTTATGGGGAATTCTCTAAATTTCAAATTATAGTGGAGATTAAGAACCAATTCATTTAGATGTTTGTATTTCCCAAATTAATTTTCTTTGTGTTTTAGGGTTTTTTGAGAGTTAAGCGTGCTCTTAATGACTTGACCCATGAAAAATTTTCCAAAGGGTTCTTTGGTCACAATAAAAATTTCAAAATTTTCATAGAATTTCCTAAGCAACATGCTAATTATTATGATTAATTTTTGGAAATAATATACAAAAAATGAAAAATATGGATCTCTGTCTAGGGGTCTGCTCTGACTTTAGCAAAATCAGAGAATGTTCCCAAAGACAGAGGCAACAACATACCAAAATTTCAAGCCATGGTGAAATGTCTACAAGCATGGTGAATCAAAATACTCAAAATATTGTTTAATTAATTAAAAATAAAATATGCATCAAATAAATTTCAAACCATTTTCACATTATTCTCCTCTTTTCACTAAGCAAGAAGGTATTTTTATTTTATTTTTAAGATTTTTCTACACCAAGATATGAATTTTTTAAGTCAGGGATAATTTTTTGATTTATTTATTTCCCTATTTATCTACTTAAATGCGAGGAGCCACCTCATCCTAGGCGGCTCCGAACGATTACGCGACGCACTCCCATTCATTGCGCTTTCCATCTCGGCATGCCACGCAGCCCGCGGTTCATGCACCGAGAGTTCGTCCAACTAGATCTCGTCCGTTGATAAGATAAACGCACGATTGGACTGCTCTCCGTCATCGTCCCCAAATAGGCTAACCTGTGATCGTTAACATTAAAACCTTAAGATCTCACTCATTTCTCAACCAAATAACCTCGGGTTTGATCTTATGGACTCGTCTAGATGTGACAAACACATCTATACGGTCACCTTGCCATTAAACTAACCCTAATCAAATGGAGAATCAAAATATGCTCATGAAGAGGAGAAGTTCAATACCTTTGCTTTGAGAAGGTAAGCTTCAATCAGAGGTGCTCGGCACATTTGTGGAGGTCCAAGGAGGCTAGAAATTGAGCCTCTAGTTGTGGTGAAAGGTCTAGACCCAAATTTGATCAAGGCCGGATTTGGGTGTTGGTCTTGAGCTATCTTAAAGGCTCTGTATGCAGGTAATTTGATAGGGCTTTATCTTAGTTCAGTGTGGTGATAGTGTGGTTGAGTTTAATTTGGATTTTGTGCACTGTGGAGGTGTGGTGGAGAATGTCCAATCTTCGGCAAGGATTTAAGCTCCAAATTAAACTCCGGCAAGGGGAATTAGGGCAATGGAGTGGTTGGATTGCACTGTTGAGGTCTCAGGAAAGCTTAGGGAGTAATTTCAGAGGCTATCCTTAAGAAATTTTTAGCACACCTTCATGGCCATGGAGGTGGAGCTGTTATAAAAATAGCTTAGGGTGGCTCTGTGGGCCAATGTATGGGTGCAAAGTGTTGCCTATGTGGAGGGCAGAGAGGCTCTATACTTCAAATTAGATGAGGTGGGTTCTAGGTTTGAATTGGGTTTGGATTTCTTGAGGGTGGCTAACAGTTTTGGTTCCGCCAGTGTCTAGGCCGGCTGGCAAGGCTAGGGGAGGTGGGAAGGAGGTCAGGTGGGCTAGGAGAATATGTCATAATAATTTATTTGGGCAGGTGTTTAGTTTTGGCAAAAATTCCTTAAGCTAAAGCAATTTTGGAAATAAATCCCTTGATTTGGTGATCCTTTGGTCCATGGCTCATTTGGATGATTCCACGGGGTTTAGCCTAGTCAATAAGGTCCAAAATTTTGCTGTGGTGGCTTTGTCTTAACCAATTTGGCTAGATTGGGTCAACCTTTTATGAAGGGGTCCATGTAGTTGAATTTGGATTAAAATTGGTTTGGGTTTGGCTAGCAATGACTTTGAGCCCAACTTATTGATTGAAGTTGTGTAGATGACTGTAATGAATTTTTTTGGTGAATGATTGAAGTAATTTTGAGTTCAATTGGAAGCACAATTTGAAGGATTTTGAGATTTTGGTCAATTTGGGCATATTGGACTAGACTTGGGCTTAGGTTGGTCTAGACTTAGAACTTGGCTCAATTTAATGGTCCAAATGATCAAAGGAGATGCTATGAAGAATTTTCATGAAGGAATGGAGTGGAAATTTTAGGGCTAAAGCAATCAATTTGGTGGAATTTTGAGATATGGCCAATTTAAGGGAAAATTAGAGATTTTTGGATTTGGGTTGAAATTAAATGAAATGAAGGCTTCACCAAGGCCAATTGAAGGTCAAGTTTGATGTGTAGGATTGTTATGAAGAGTTTAGGATTAAAATTGAGACTAATGGAGTAGGCCATGGGGTTAAATTTGGTGGAACCAAGTCATAGGGCCAAAATTGGGGGTTTGACTTAGATCAAAGTTGAGCTTAAAGAATGGGCCAATTGAGCTTGAATTTGGTTTATATTGGTCATATAAAAGGTGAATCTAAATTTAGGATTCAAATTGGGGGAAATTGGGACCAAATTGATGGACATTTGAAGTAAACTTGGGGAAATTGGGCTGTTAAAGGCAATTTGGGGGTTTTGGTGAAAATGGTTAAATTGGGTCATGTGTTAGTTGAAAAAATGAAATTGGGAATATTTGGAAGGTTTTGAGAATTTTTGGGATTTTTTGGAATTTTTCAAATTTTGGGCTAATGAAGGGCATTTTGGTAATTTGACAATTTTTTGGTGATTTTGGGTAATTTGGTTGTTTTCAAAAGGTTTGAAATAATTTTTGAACAAATTTGGGTATTTTGGGCAAACTTGGAAATTTTGGCCAAATTTAGGATTTCAAGGGTACTTAGGTTAATTGGGGGAGTTTAGTGGAATTGGGGTCCTCTATGTACTGACCGATGAATTTAGTGGAGTTGAGTTTAGTTTAAAAGGCCAAGTTGAGTATTTTTAGTAGAATTGGGGTACTAACCACCATAAATGAGATATGGACCAATGCAAACCCCGTTTGGGTCCTCTATGTACTGGTCTTAGCTAAACCTTAGCCTAGGGCTAGTGGGTTTAGCGGACAATCTACATGAGTCTCCCAAAGGATTAAGGGATCAAAGTCAAGAAATTTTAGGTATGTATTTGTGAGTGAGGTGAGTACCTTAGCTCTAGAACAACACTCAGGGTTAACCCTAAGATCAAGCAGTCCTATGGGAACTCTCCTTGGGCTCCCTAATAATGACCTCACCTACTAAGTGCTAGAGGTTAGGACCACTATTTGGAACTTCAAGTTGAGTAAAGAGGAGTTTGGAATTTCTAATGATGAGGTTCCTTTTCTAGTTTTCTAAGAATAGTCAACAGAAAAGTCCTATGGCTAGACCCTAGGCAACTAAAGAGGAAAATATAAACCTCAACCAAAACTAAGGTCAATAAATTGACCCCCAATAAGTGTGGTGTGCTAGGCAAGCATAGCGCGTTTATTGGCATTGACCGATGTGATCAACAAAACCAATACAAAATCTTAAGTCAATATATTTGGAAGGCAGTGTATAATTATGTGTGTTATTTGTTTCCGCTGGGGAATTAGCAAGTGAATATTTGACGAAATCAAGAAGTAAGAACTCTCGCTGGGGATTGGAGAGTTGATTTTTATTTCTCAGATTTCAGGTGTTCATAGAGGATGGGAATCAGTATGTAAGTGCTGGCCCCCGAGGTGGAAATTGAAGTTTAGGTATTAATTTCAGAAGAGGGTCGGGAGTTAGGGACCAACCTCGAAAGGAAAGAAATCATAATTTAAGGATTGATTCCAAAATAAGAATTGAAAGTTAAGGATCAATCTCAAGAGAGACTCAAAAGTTAAGGGCCGACCTTGAAAGAAAAGGAATCAGAACTTAAGGGTTGATTTCAAAATGAGAATTGAAAGTTAAGGATCAATCTCAAGAGAGAGAGTTAGAAGTTAAGGACCGACCTCGAAAGAAGTGAATTAGAAGTTAAGGACTGATTCTAAAATGAGAATTGAAATTTGATTATCAATCTCAAGAGAGAGTCAGAAGTTAAGGATCGACCTCGAAAGAAGTGAATCAGAAGTTAGGGACTGATTCTAAAATGAGAATTGAAAGTTAATAATCAATCTCAAGAGAGAGAGTCGGAAGTTAAGGACTGACCTCAAAAGAAGTGAATCAGAAGTTAGGGATTGATTCTAAAATTAGAATTGAAAGTTAATGATCAATCTAAAGAGAGAGAGTCGAAAGTTAAGGACCAACTTTGAAAGAAGTGAATCAGTGTTAGGGACCGATTCTAAAATGGGAATTGAAAGTTAATGATCAATTTCAAGAGAGAGAGTCGGAAGTTAAGGACCAACCTCGAGAGAAGTGAATCAGAAGTTAAGGACTGATTCCAAAATGAGAATTAAAAGTTAATGATCAATCTCAAGAGAGAGAGTCAGAAGTTAAGGACCAACCTCGAAAGAAGTGAATCAAAAGTTAGGGATTGATTCTAAAATGAGAATTGATGGTATTGATTCAAAAGATACGTGTCGTTGTGAGAAGGTTTACATTCTTGAAAAAGATTTGGGAAACTTTTGTGAGGTTTTGTGTAGAACGTAAAGCTCCACGAGGATGTTAAAAGAATTAATGCAAACAAAGATAGTTGTGTAGCACAAGCAAAGAGTTAGAGACCTCAAAATTGAGAGAATCAACTCAATAGATTTATTTTCTTTTCTTATTGTTTTGTTCATGTTTAATTTTCAAAATATGTTTTCAAAAATTTAATTTTAGTTGTTTGATTTTTCAAAAAAAATTTGTTTTGTTGTTTTCTTGTTTGTTATTTTTATTTAAATTTCATTATCGTCAACCTTTTTTGTTTCGTTGTTTTGTTCTTTGTTCTTTAAAATCTTGAACCAACGCATGGTCTGTGGCTTTTATCCATCGCACAAAAAGGCAATTGACAAAAAAAGATAAATTTTTGAAAGAAACTTCATTAATCTGTTCCAATAAATTTTACAGATTGAAAGTAGGCCAAAGCCTCAAAAAGTACAATATGTTAACTGCATCAAAGTACATCTACAAATGTTCCATTCCAAGTATATATCATAAGCTGAGCATGTCTAATACATATCATATTTGTTGTAATGTAGTGCAGTAAAATGGAAATGAACCCTCTGAATGTCTGTTCTTGGTGTGACAAGCTCCTGATCGAGCAGACCTTCAATGCCACGATCCAAGACAAGAGTTCCCTTTGCATGTACTTTGAGGAACAACCCTCTCATAGTTTGTATGGTAGTAGTTCCTCCAATTCTGGATCTGGTTGAAATCCATATGACATTTTACTGTTGTCCATTCATCGAAAGGTCACGGTCACCCTACGGTGTCGCATCCTCGAAATACAGTGTTTGGAGACGTTCACCCTATTTATTTTAAGGAATAGCACTGAACCAATAGGCAGCAGAATTTCTACAGCTCCTCTGATTTTCCAAAACCAATGATATCAATTTCTTTTCCAATTAGGATGTTGCTTTTGCTCATGAATGAGACCGTGTAGAAAGGTCTCACAAAGTTATGATGATCAATGTGTGGAGGTATGCAGTCTCCATCATTGAATATGTTGATGATGAAACTATTAGGGATGCAGTTAGCTGGCAGTATACTCCATCTGAACATTCTTTTAATCATCCATTTTATCATTGAAGGAAGTAGATCCACCTGATCGTGTTTGAGAATCCAAGGAGGATTTCCTTGCCTATCATTGGTAAAGTTGTAGCAGCAGCCGCACTGGATTGTAATCCTCCCCTTTCCTCTCATGCACTTTCTCGGCTTGGAATAGATTCTTTCCATAAGCAGGCCTACTTGACCTTTATCTCTCAGATCAAAAATGTAGTCGAGAATGTTTCGTTCATTACGTTTTGAGAAGACTATGGCATATAATTTCAATCCCTCTAATATGTTGATGAACCTCCCTTACACTTCTTCATAGCATTCAAAGTTTCTTTTATTCACTTTGCTCATTTTATAGTAATCTATCGTACTGAGAATCGGCAGTTGTCGAGGATATTTCCTCATTTCAGCGTCAGCGGGAACCCAAGCAGGTGTTGATTCTGGCGCTAACGAAATGTGTGACTCGGCATATAAAGGGACATATGGCTCTGGACTCCATGGACCATATTGATCTGATCCCAGCGAGACATACGACTCCCACATCAGGTAATTTGTGGTCTGAGACCCATCATCGGTACATGCGTACTCCTCTAAGAGGTTGTAGTGCTGTAGGTGTAGGACATTACAGTTCGAGCATTATATAATTTCCTCTGTAGTTGACGCTCGTGCATGTATTTCAACATTGCAGGTCGGGCAACCCGTGCAAAGTACATATGAAGCTGGTGGTATTTTCGGCTATGTATCAAACCCGGACTCCACATCTATAACAGGCAAGCTGGAAGAGGTCTTTCTCATGCCTGGATCATAAATGTTCCCTTCAGGAAAAGGGGTAATTAAATTCTCTGCCTCTTTCTGGCATCTTCTTTCTTCTCATAAGAAAGCCCTATGCTTTTGGAGGCTAACATTTCTGTGATGAGTTCTTCATGGCAGAGCATCCGGTAGTCTCTTATTAATGACAGCGACTATGCCCCTAGTCGGAGTAGCTATCATGGACGGTATGCGGCTGGGCCCCTCCATCGGGTCTTGTTGTACCATCACATTCTTTCCCTTCATTTTGAATTGTCTTTGGTGGTCAACTTTAGCAGTGAGGACAGCTCTTCCATTTCTTGTCGGCTGACGACATCCATTACAGGCCCCTCATAATCCATGTCAACTTGACTGAATTTCATGTCAAAGTCTATGGTACCGCCCTGTGGCACCATTTCCTTGTTGAGTGAGAGGTTCCAACCATATTTAAAGGCAATGATCAGCCTCTGGCCTGACATTCCTCTATAGACGACAGGAAAAATGTTAGTGAGCTGAAACTTAACGTGAGCAAGAACAAAATAAAGTATTTATTAAAGGAAATTTAAGTTTATTTTGGTGAATAAGTCATTTATTTGTGTATTTATTTTTTTTAATTTAGTAGGATATTAAGTTTAAAAGAGAAAATTGAAGTGTGTAATTTTCAAAAATTTTCATTATGTTGAGGTTAATCTTATTACAAAAATTTTGTACCGGGTCATAGAAATTTGGCCACATAGATAACCCAAAACTATCCAAATTTTAAAATTTCAAATTAAGCAATGGCAAGCAATGTCAGTTTGCGTAGTATGTCTTCAGGTATCGTCCGTTGATTGGTAGCATGGGTCTTTCACCCCGGAAATCTACTAATTGGTAGGCTCCTCCTACATAGACCTTTTCAATAACAAATGACCCCACCCAAGTTGGCTCAAAATTTTCACCTATCTTGTGATGTGCAAGAATTGGTCTTTTGAGCATGAGTACGAGGTCACCATTTTTGAATGTCCTTGGGCGGATCAATTTGTCATGAGCTTGTACCATCTCTACTTAGTAAAGTTCCAAGTGTAGTTGTACTTCAAGTCATTTTCCCTCATAACTCTCCAGTTTTTCAAGTCTGAGTTTTGCACTTTCTTCTGTTGTGAGTTGGTTGGCAACAGCGACTGAGAGATGGCATCTGAATTTCTAATGGTAGCACGGCCGCCTCGGACCCGTACATGAGCATGTAGGGTGTACACTGAGTGGGAGTCCTAAACGTCGTTCGGTAGGGCCACAACTAACATTTTGTTGTGTCAATCCCTTTTGTTTTCATCCAGTGTTTGCTTTAAAATCTATACCAATGTCTTGTTGAAGGCTTCAGCTAGGCCATTTTCTCTGGGATAGCAAATTGTAGAGTATCTCCAATCTATCCCGTGTGTTTTGACAAAATTGTTGATTTTTATGCTTTTAAAAGCTGTCGTATTATAAAAAATTATTCTTCATGGTACTCTAAAATGGTATACGATTTGGCTTTTGAAGAATTGAAAGACACGTTGTACCAAAACCTCTCATAACAGAATTGCCTTTGCCCATTTGGAGAAGTAATCTGTTGCGGCAAGTATAAACCTGTCTCTTTCGGAAGATGGAGGGTCTATCGGACCTATTATGTCCGTGCCCCAACACTCGAATGACCACGAGGCAACGGTTGGATGTAGCACATTCGGAGGTTGGTGTAAGACCACCCCATGCATCTGGCACTGGTGACATCTTCTGGGTGTATCCATGCAGTCATACATCATTACTGGCCTACAATGTCTGAGTCTTTTGATTTTCATTTTCATATTCGGCCTTGACTGGTGAGCGCCACACAATCCAACATGTACCTCTTTAACAATATTTCATGCTTCGGCTCTGTTCAAACATCATAGCCACATCTGGTCGAACGATCTCCTATAGAGGACGTCACCTACTAGAGCGTAAGACATAAATCTATTTGTAATGTTATGTGCCTCAGATTTGTTCTCTGGCAACTTTCCAGTATGCAAATATTGTATTAATGGCTTGCGCCAATCTTCATTATATTCACAACCGTAAATATTGTTTCTTCTTCTTTTCTGATCGTGTGTAGGGTTTCAAGGTCGATCCGAGACAAAACTTATCTTCCTTGTGTTGTGATATCAATGGAATCCTCCGGTGGACACGCCAGCTCCTTTGCAAGTTTCGCTAGACTGTCGGCATGAGCATTATCTCCCTTATAAATCTAGTAGAAAGTTACATTGGGAATCTGCTCTAGCAGCTTCATTGTGTATCGATGATATTCTACTAGTCTTGGTTTTAAAATCTTGTATTGTCTGACGACTTGCTGGATGACGAGTTGTGAGTCATCATAGATTACAATGTCTGTTATATCCATTGAGATTGCCAACTCTAATCTGGTGATTAAAGCTTCATATTCTGCATAATTTTTTGTGCATGGCTCTATCAGGTGGTATGAGAACCTCAACATACCCTTATCTGGAGTGATAAAGATCAATCCAATACCTACTTTGCCTGTTATAACTTTGTCTGATCCTTTATCTTTTCTGGATAACGAAGCTCCGTCGAAGTACATTTCCCAGCATTGCACGCTGGAGATTCCATTTGTAGTACCTGTTCATCTGGTAGTTCATCATTAAGAGGGGACCCAGTTGGAAGTGGTTGTGCAACGAGAAAGTCTGCTAAAATCTGTCACTTAATAGCACGAAGGGGAAAAAAATTTATATCAAATTGAAATAAAATCATTGACCATCTTGCTAGATGTCCGGAGAGTGTTGGTTGGGTCATCAAATATTGCAACGGAATAACTTTTGAAATTAAGTTAATCTTACGAGAAAGCATGTAATGTCTAAGATTTTGGACGGTAAAAAATTAATGCTAGACAATGCTTCTCGATAGGTGGATACCTTATCTCCTTTGGTATCAGACGGCGACTCAATTAGTAGAGTGCGTTTTCTTTTCCTTCATCATTGACTTGGGCTAAGAGGGCTCCAAGAGAGTCGTCTAAGACCGCGGTATAAAGTATCAACGATTTCCCTGGGATAGGACCTTCGAAAAGAGGAGGTGTTATTAAATATTGCTTAACATCCTCAAATGTCTGCTGGCATTTCTCTTCCCAAACAAATTTGGCATCCTTTTTAATTAATGTCGAGAAGGGTTGACACCAACCTGAGAGATTAGAAATAAAGCTTCTTAGGTATGCAACTTCCCTTGGAAAAAACGTAGTTGTTTCAAAGTTTTAGGTGGAGGCATTTCCAAGTTAGCTTTAATCTTATCTGAGTCGATCTCGATTCCCGGATAACGAACAATGAATCCTAGAAATTTCACATAGATAACGCCAAAAGTGCACTTTACGGGATTCATTTTAAGGTCATATCATTGTAACCATTCGAACACGATCCTCAAATCGTACAATTGGTCTATTTTTTGTTTGCTCTTGATGACCAAATCATCCACGTAGCATTCCACTTGATTGAATGAGGCTGTCAAAAATCTTTGTCCTTACACATTGGTATGTTGCTTCAGCATTCTTTAAGACGAACGACATCACTGTGTAATAGAAAATTCCAATTGGTATTCTGAAGGCTGTAAGTGTTGCATTCTCAGGAGCCATCTTAATTTGGTCGTATCCCGACGATCCGTCCAAGAGGGAGAAAATTTTGTGTGTTGAAGCCATATCCACCATCATTTCTGGTATTGGTAGTGGAAACTCATCTTTTAGACATGCTTTGTTCAAATCCCTGAAGTCGACACAAACACGTATTTATCTATTTTTCTTCTTAACAGGTACAATGTTAGCCAACCACGACGGGTATTGCTCTTCTTTTACAAATTTTGTGTCTATTAGTTTTTTCACCTCAGAAATTACTTGTTGCTCTATTTCGACGCGTATTCTTATAGGAGCTTGTTTCACTGGGCTTATATTCTTGTCCACCTCAAGTTTATGAACCGCAACCTCTGGTGACAGTCCTGACATTTCATCATAGCTCCATGTGAAGCAATCTTTGAATTTTGTTAGCAATTTGATGAGTTGTAAAAATTCTTCATCGTTGATTAGAGAACTTATAAAATGTGGGTCGAAGTTGTTCTTCCGTCCTGAGGTTAATTTCCCTTAACTCATCAATAGTTGACTTGATTTCTTCTTCAAACTCAGGCGGAGCATCTTTAATTAGCTGTTAGTAGAGTCATCCTCTACATTAAGGCAATCCTCTTCCGATTCACTAGTAACAACCATGCACAATTCCAAATCATCGACTGGTCTGACCATACCAAATCTGAGACCCTCTTTCTAGTTTGGAGTTCGACTTTTAACATTCCATAATTTTTTAAAAAGTGGAACTTCATCTTTTGGCATTTGTATGGGCAAGTGCCCGTTGAATTAACTTCTATACACAAGGCAAAAAGTAACTAAAAGGCAATTCCATTAATTCATTGGGATCATCAGCTAAGTTTACATGATTCTCAAGATTATTAAAGGTAGAAGCGCGATAAAAATTGATCGGCTATGAACTAGCACTATGGACTTCCTTGACCTCTAAACTCTCGACCTTTTGAGGGAGGATCAGAGTAAGGGTCATAACATTCACATAGTGGTTTATCTGATTATACATTGTCTCATATTCGCTTTTCTCCACATCTTCTAAGGATATCTCATACTAAGTTTTCTTCTGTTTTGTCATCATTATTTCATCTTCAGAACTGTCTTCATCACTATGGTTGATGTTTGGCCTAGTCCATTTAATGATTAAGTTGATTCTTCCACATCCATGTCCCCGGCCTCAACCTTAAGTGCACGAACTAAAAGAACCTCCACCAACTTGTTGTAAAGGAGTGGTGGAAGAATGTTGAAGCGGAGTTAAATGACTTCCTTTTTGCTATTTTTCTGAATCTTCACTTTTATTTATTGCAATTTAACGAGACAAAATAGTTTTCTTTGAAGGCTCATAGTAGGCGACATCTTTATGTATGCCAACTTCATGAACTGAGAACGGATGTAGATCTCTTTTGATGCAATGTTCTTGTCCTTCTATGTGGTACTTAATGCACTGGTGTAGAGATGATGGAACCATGTTATGTTTGTGAATCCATGGTTGACCCAATAGAGCGTTGAAAGAGTTCTCGGTATCGATGATGTGGATTTTAGCGGTTGTCGCTAGTTCTCTAACCTTCATAAGCAATGTAATTTATCCAAGGGCTCTCTCCCCCTTTTGGTTGAATCCTCTTAGCATCATTTTATCGGTCGTAATTTCCCGAGCTTCAATATCCAAATAGGCCAATGTCCGTAGACTCATCAAGTTTAAGGATGCTCCCGGATCTACTAAAACTCTGGACAACAAAAATTTGCTGATGTTAACAAAGATGTAAAGCGGTCGGTTGTGGTCGGCGGTACCAAGCAGCAAATCTTCATCTGTGAAGGTTACCTCAGGCTATTCTTTCAACGAACAAACTTCATCTAAGGATGTGCTAGCCAACTAAGCTAGGAAAATCTTTGGGTCAAGCAAAGCTATAACTAGAGACTCTCTTATCTCCTTTGATAGGAACAGAGCATTATTGATGCTTAATCGAGCTGATAACTTCCTAAGATGAGCTAGGATGTTGTAATCCACTTTGTAAGATCCTCCAATTTTCTCTTGGTTATGTGGTTTATCTACTGGTGGAGGTGGAGGTGGTTCTTCTCGAGTATATATTTATTTTCCTTTATCTGTTGGAGCTATTCTTGGAGGGTAAAACTCTCCTGCTCCTTAAGTTCACTTCTGTAATTTCTTCTTCTTGAGATACCATTGTTGAATCTTCCAGTGTTTCTTCTTTATCTAAAAGAACTAGGTTGATGGCAATTGGTGCACCGTGGTGCTGAAGAATTGGTTCCTCACTCCCCATACTATCATAAGCGGTATTATCAATGTCTTCTAATATCTTGTTAGCGAGTTCATCGGACCCAATTACGATTTGAGGATCAATTTGGGAATTGAGATCGAGGCTAGATTAGTTAAAATCAGGTACGTTTTCACCATAAGTAGTTAAAATGTAGCCGAAATCACAATCCTTATATTCATAAGACCTTGAAGGGATAAAAAAATAATCATACAAAGTCAGAGGTTCAAGCATTTTCTCCCCCAAATCCGAGAAAACCAATCTAGTAGAGGTAGCCCCTATCCTAACCCCTGTGCTATCAATCTTCATAGTGGTTTTCTTCTTCTTCTTTAACTTTGACGATGACAAATCTCTTGCTGAAATCTTCATCTTGGGTTTGGCAGGCTGAAGATTCTGAACGGAGGCTTGTTTTGAAGCATTTTGGATTTGGTTTAATATTTTCTTGGATTATTTTCTCCAAACTTCATTCCGTCCATCTTTTCCGATCTAAGCAAAATATTGTTTGGATGATTCTTGTATTTGGTTTAGGACCCTCTTGACCTTGTCCCAAGTCGTACTCCATCCATCTTCTCCAGTATATGGATCAATTGGAGAGAATGACTCAGCCGAAATCATATTTATCGAACCTTTTTAAGTTTCTTTTAAATATTCTTTCGGGATTGTTATATTTCCTTCTTTAAGGTTCTTCTCGAGCCAATCCTTAAAGATTAAACATTCTTCTATAGTATGCCCAAGCAACCTGTGGTATGGGCAATAATTTGGTTGATTTTTCTTATCGACCTCTTTGGGTTTCTTTAGATCTGGTAGTCTAAACTTAGGCTTCTTCATCACACTTCTGAACATTTTGGATACGGCTTCTGTCGGCACTATTTTTGGTGTGGGGTTTGCCCGTAAGAAGCTGTCAGTCATCGGAATTGAAATCCCGTTGCCCGCTCCGGAAGGCCGTTTAAAAGTTGGGTTTTGAAAAAGATGAAGTCAAACTGACTTCATAATTTTCATAGTTTAGATGAAAGAGCGCTTTACCTCAAATCCTAGAAGTCAAACTGACTCCATAATTTTCATAGTTTAGATGAAAGAGCACTTTATCTCAAATCCTAAGACGGGTTAGGGCTTAGATTGTACAATATGGTTGTACAAAGGCCTAAAAGATATANGTTAGGTTGGGAGGATATCGGCTGCCACTCTAGAGCTCCCACTACTCCCTCACCTGAGGGCTAATAATCTTGTATCAGTTTCCAATCAACCGAACTAAATTGGGGATTTTAATCCATCACCTTAAAATCTCCAATTCTGTATCCAACAATGTATATTTCCCTATTTACTTGCAGCCAATCCCATGGATGACATGCTCACCCATGAAATCAAATGTGACTCTCCCTATATTGTAGAAATCATATCCCTTTTCAGAACATATGTTTCTCAATAAGTTTTAACATTTTAAATGGTCAGATTAAAAAGTAAATGAAGATGAGAGTTCAAATCATCACAAATTACTAACATTTAGAACTGTAGAAAAAAAAAAAATTCTTCACAAAACTATATCTCAAAGTAGGGAGAAGGATAACGAAGACTACTCATAATTCATGAAAAGGATATGACAAAACCCAGATTTCATATATAAAAATAAGTTTACAAAACAAAAGAAATAAAAGATACAACTTATCTCATAATCCTTCCCAAGAAAATCCCTAGATGTTCTTTGCAAGCCTTTCTCTTTTTATAGTCCCACTCTATTCTCTCTTAGAAGTGTAATGAAGAAGAAATGTCTCACCTTCCCTCTCCTCTTACAACCCTAGAAGAAAATCTCCTTTTCTCTCCTCTTGCCTCTCACCCCAACTTTCTCTCTTTCTCCTTTTCTCATCCCTCTCTTCGCCCCCCTAAAGCCTTCTCTTTTATTTTTGGGCTGCCTCCTTTGAAAAGAATCCCAAATTCCCTAAAAAAGTTCCATCCAAAAGTCAACTCTTTTGAATTCAAAAGATATGTCATTTGATCCAAGAGACATCCCTTCATAAAATAACCTTCCAAAGTGTCTAGATGCATTGAATTACTCAAATAGGTGTGTATAACAAGTGTCCCTTTGAAAATTAACGTAAAATTTGTCTCGAACCGCTTTAAATTGTAAAAAGTAGTCTTTAGGGCGTCATGCGCCAGAATCCCAAAATTTTCTATTTTGGCTCCAAATTTTGTCCTATTTGCCATTTTTGCTTCAAATGCCTAAAAATGATATACCTGCAACAAAAACATGAAAATAACCTTCTTTAAAGTGTAATATCACTGAAAATTAGAATAAATTATGTACTCAAAATAGTATATTATTTTGGTGTATCAAAATCACCAAACTTAAATGTTACTTGTCTTCAAACGACACTTTTATTACATAAAAGCATATGACATAGGATAGAGATTAAATTATAACTTCTATACTTTAGTTTAATAAGTATAATAACAAAACTTAAGAAAAACCTTTAATAACTTAGATTTAAACTCTAAGTTTAGGAATACTCAGTAATCAAATTTAAGATTTCTGAATCTCTATTCATTTCAAGAAGAATTGTAATTTGTCATATTAAGAACATTTAGAACATTCATATGAAATAGAACTTCATAAAAACTTTACTAGGAATGCTACTAATACTCCATTATAAGTTTAGAAAATACAATGAAGCTTCTTCCTTAAGTTGATTCAAGTGAAGCCAATTTTTGATTAGGCATCTCCTCAAGCTTCTCCTCACTTATTTTCTTTTCTTTTCTTTTTCTTTTTCTTTTCTCTTTTTTTTTCTTTTGTTTTAGGATCTTTTTAATCCTTTATTTCCTTTTTCTTTTCTAAGTGAGGATTACTATATCTGGATAGTCTTTAATGATTTTGAACTTCACGGTCCTCTTCTTAAAGTTAAAACTCTATACCTTTTTTCAATTTATAAATTCATATTAGTCTATGATTTTTCATAAAGTCTCATTTTTTTCTTCTTCATGAAACTCAAAAATTTTTAACACTTCAAAAATTCAATTTTGTTTACTTTAAAAAGAAAAACATAGTCTTATCTTATCATACCAAATATCTTTAACTTTAGAATTAATCTTCATTATTAAAAACTTTTTACCTAAATTTACCACAATATTTATAAATAGAAGTAAAGTCATTTAAAGTTAAATCTTAATATCCTAAGCCAAGTTAAATTAAATTTTAAAAATATAATTAATTGAGGACAAAAAAAATTTAGTATACTTCTTTTCAAAATAAATTTTTCTTTCCCCAAAACTTAAGTTTTAAGTGATTTTAAAAATATTTTTAGTAAAAAATTTAGTAGGTGAAAGAAAATAGTAAATGCATGAAAATAAAATTGACCTGCAGAAGATTTTTTACTATGAAACTGGGCTGTGGTTTACTACAGGTACTAACTATAAAACTACATACAAGCTTTAAAGCATTAAATAAAACATAATATATTCTAAAGAACTTATTGGGAATTAAAAACAAAAATACAAAAACTAAAAAACTAAACTGAAAATACTAAAAATATAGAAAAAATGAAAGTCTACAGTTACTATTACAGATTCTGTTCACAATACAACATAAACGTTTGTACTACAACAGGTTCCAAATAAAAGTAAAACACATTACATTCACAAATAATAAACAAACATCAAAACACACTAAACTAAACTCATAAGAATCATTCCTCATCATTATCAAAATCTTCTTCTACTTCTCCTTCTTCTTCTTCAACATGAACAGGAGCATAGGGAGTGAAACTGGGGCAAGAAGGAAAGTCCATAGTAGGTTCACCCCTAAGATGTCTTACCATTGCATTTTCGAAATCAATATCATATTGAACTCTCCTCTACTGATATTCATAATTATAAGCATTTCTTGCTTCTATCTCTCCCAACTGAGTTTGAATATTAACTATTTTCATTTGTTGAATCATTAATTGGTCCATAATACTTTCAAGTGATGTAGATTTAGAAGTAGCCATCCCTGCAGCAGATGTAGAGGGCCTATCCCTTCTTCCACCTCTAGATTCAACAAATAATTCCACTCTCTCAATCATATGCCTCCCAATCGGATTATGTGCTATAATATTTCTTCATTTCTATGGGATCTATTCCTGATTGTTCACATATATTGAAAATCAGGGTAGGGTACTCAAACCACAAACAGTAGAACTACCAGCTTTACTTTGAGAATGTTGAACTATAAGTGCACCAACATGTATTGCTTTCATGTTCTGAATGCAATAGTTTAGTATTGCTCTACCTTTTGTAACATCAATCAAATGATTTGTTGGCAATAATTTGGCAGAAATGCTGAATAATCAACATAAAAGCAGGGAAGTTAACTATCTTGTTATTCTTAATCTTCCACTCCCCACTTCCTTTAGTCAAAAATGCAATCACTTCATCCAGTGATGAATCAGTCATCATGAATGCAGCATATTTATCAAAAAATACACCCCTCAACCCATGAAAATATTGATCCAATCAACAGTAAATTCAACTTGTTTACCTCTAACTAGGATGTGATCTTCATTAGTGAACCTCAGGTTTGCATAAAACTCACGAACCATCAGAACAATTGCTATAACAGTGAAGTAGTAGAATGTTTCCCAGTTTCTGGGTAGAATCAGTCTCTCAATCTAGCCATCCGGGTTTGTAAACTCCTGTTCTTGGATCATTCTTCTTGTCTCTATTTGAGTATTGTAACTGTGTTGGGCTTTGAAACTAACAAATCTTTGTACATCAGAATCTTCGGACGGCCTACCTCTCTTAACTCAGAGAGCCATTTGAAAATTCTATTAAAATCTAAATAAATTCAAATAAATTGCTAAATCAAAAATCAAACTCCTGAAGCAAGATTATTTGGTATGTAACTTTTCACCATGGGTTTTCTTAAAACTTTTTTATTAAAAATCCCAAATTTTGGATATCCCAAATACATGGTGAAAATAAAAAAATTCTAAGTTAAAGTGAAGCTCTTACCAAGTAAAGATGAAATCTATGATTTTTAGCCTCTAAATCCTTCTCTTTCACCCACAATATGATTCCCTAGACTAAGGTCTTAAGGTAGGAGACAACTTAAGCAACAAAAATGGATTTTTTCCATGCAATTTTATAGTTTTTTAGGCTATCTAGCGTGTTCAGACCTTTGGTGCATCATGCACCAAGGCACTGTAAATTGACGCATCATGCGCCAATCTGACACATCATGCGCTAGAGCTTAAATTCACCAGGTTTTGGTTTTTATGAAAATTTTTTCCGTACCGCTTTATGTCAACCCCTATTAGACTCAAATAAAACTTAATTAGCATAATTAAACATCACACTAAAACCAAACTTTCATAAAAAATACAAAACTCACATTTACATATAAATTCCGCACTACTACAAACTAACATTTTTTAAGCCAGCAAACATCAAATTCAGTGTTCTAAAGCAAACCAAAATCCCAACCCTGAAATCTAAACATCAAAATTCAAAACATAAACATAGATAGTGTTCAACAATAGAAAGGAAATGCAATCCAACACAACAAAATAACTAAACCAAATAAAACTAAATAGAAGTTCCGTGCATAAATTATGTTAAAAAAATCTTCTTCACTATCGTCCTACTGGATATCTCCCATAGATTGATAGTGCACATACAAGTTATAAAAGAGTCGAAATGGAAATTCATCAGTTGAATTTTCCTCAATCCAATAATGTTTCTTGAACATATGTACCAAACCATCTTCAATACACTCTGTATGTTCAAAATGTTCCTTTAGTCTCCTATCCATATGATCCAGCATTTCAGTAATATTCCCAATTACATGCATGAGATTCTGCACCTCTTTTCAATCTTCTTGATCTTCTTCAAAAGTGCGCTGGAGTTGTAGTAGGTTTGAACATTTGATGATATCTTAGATTCTTGATCTATCAACACATTTTTATCATTTTCATCTCCCATTTTAATATAGGTGCAATAGACTTCTAGATCCATCGGCTTCCAAGGAAGAAGCACTTTTTCCCAACTTTCATAAGGTATTTGCAATTGATTGCACAATAGAAAAATACTGGATGGATGTCCAAGTCCAGTTGCAGATCCATTGACAATCAAACTCAAAACTGATTTCATAATAATAACTCCAATATCAATAGGTTTTCCAGTTTGAATACAATAGTTCAAAATGCCACTCTTCTTAGTTACCTTACAAATTTTCATGGTAGGCAATACATTTGATGCAATGAAGAAGTTCCAGGCTTTTGAAGTACAATTTAACAATGATAATGAGAAAATTACATGTCCATGATCTCTGGCCTCATAATTTGCATCTTCGTCTGTAAGGTAGTGGTAGAGTTCATTCATATTATCTCTCATAAGGGTGGGTAAAATTTTCATAATGACAGATAGGCACATTTTCAATCATAAACATCTCGTTTTTTCTTGAAGGAGTCAACTGCACAAATCTTCCTCGCAAGTAGATCATTCTTTGGTTGATCCCATGAAGATTTGCATAAAATTATTTTACTACAGGAACAACAACAATGACAGTAGTGTAGCAAAGCAATTCCCAGTGCCTCTATGCAATAGTCTCTTCCACTCGAGTATTCAGCGTGTTGAATCCTCGATTCACAAATCCCCTTTTCTTTGATAAGCCTTTTCTTCACTAGAACTCTGTAACTTCTGCTCATCAAAGCTGATGAAATTTCTCCAATTGAAATATCCAAATCTAGTGGAGCTTTTAGAGTGGGAAGCCATAGGATTTGAAAAGTGGTGACTCTTCTTTCATCCCCCCCTAAATATGTTTTGGAGTCACTTTTTAGAAGTTATATGGAGAAGAAACCACCAAAAACCACCATTTGACATTTTTTAATCATTTTTTTACCACGACGCATCATGCACCAACTCTCTAGAATTCAGCGCTTCATGCGCCAATTTGGCGTATAATGCGTCAGTTCCAAAAACTTCACCGTTTCGATTTTGATCCATTAAATTCTCAATTTTTTCTTAAATTTAGGTAAATAAAGATGTTTCTAAATATCTCATCAAATACACGAACTACATAAAGACCTAAAGATAAATATATGTGAAATATTTTAAATAAAACAAACTCAAAAGCAAAATAAACAACGATAAATATGGGTTGCCTCCCAAAAAGCACTTGGTTTAGTGTCATAAGCCCGACATTCCAAGTCTTATACTGGTTGACCCAACATTACAGTCTCTTTAAAAGCTAATCTTTGAACATTAAAATATAGTTTTAATCTGTGCCCATTCACTTTAAATATTCTTTCATGCTTGGGGTCTTCAATATTAATTGCCCCATAGGGATAGACTTTTATAACTCGAAATGACCCTTTCCACCCAGACTTCAATTTTCTAGGAAATAATTTCAATCATGTATTATATAATAAAACTTCCTATCCTTGTTAAAATTCTCTTTTTATTATCTTCCGATCATGCCATTTCTTATAAATCCTATCATTATCGTAAGATTCATTCCTAATTTCCTCAAGCTCATCTAATTTTAATAATCTTTTCTCACCAACATATTTCAAATTGAATTCTCTTATCACTCAATAAGTTTATGTTCTAATTCAACTGACAAGTGACAAGTCTTACAAAAAATTAATCTTAATGGGGACATTCCTATAGGTGTTTTAAAGGATGTCCTGTATACTCATAATGCAGTATCTAATCTCATAGAACAGTCCATTTTATTAGAATTACCACTCTTTTTCAAAATTCTTTTAATTTAACGATTAGATACTTCTGCTAAACCACTAGTCTGGGGATGATAAGCAGTTGTGATTTTATGCATTATATTATATTTTTCCACTAATCTTGTAATTGTTACAGTTCTAAAATGAGATCCTCCATCGGTAATGATTACTCTCAGCATTCCATATCTTGTAAAAATATTTTTTATTAAAAATTTTGAAACACTCCGAGCATCACATCAAGGTAAATTGATTGCTTCAATCCATTTAGAAACATAATCTACTCCAGTCAATATATAAATATTTTTTAATGAAGGTATAATTGGTCTCATAAAATTCAATCCCTATGCATAAAAAATTTCAATTTCCAAATAAAAATTTAGAGGCATTTCAATTCTNGTATTAATTTTGAAAAGATTTAAAACTTTAAGTGGTCATTATCAAGATCATTTTAATTAAGGGAGTGAAATCATTAGTTTCGAAGGTCATGCCCTTAAATTCAAAAGTCATTTTATGCTAATGAAGTTTCCAAAATTTTGATANTAATGAAGTTTCCAAAATTGTGATAATTATGGGAATTATTCTTTTATCTTGTAATTTGGCAAAGTGAAGTGGGTTTCTACCAATTAAGCCCAATTTTGATTATAAATCATCAAATGAGAAATTACTCATTTCCAATTTTGATTAAGCCTTA
>JXCR01144028.1:460308-471996 GCA_002079205.1 Phalaenopsis hybrid cultivar | reverse complement strand
CCCAATGGCCAGCCAAGCTCCCCATTGGCCATTTTCTATAAAATCTCCCCCTCACGGCCATGANAACCACATCGTTTTTATGGTTGGATGCTTAAAGGCTCTAAAATCGTTGAAGCCTTCAACAACAAATTATAGTTGTGAGTTCTTTGATCGTTAACCTCTTGTCACCAGAACTCTATTGGTAACCTCCAAAATAGCACAAGATAAGAAATTTATGTTGGGTGTGATATGATTAAGCCACAAAAACATATTCGAGAGATTCAAAGAAAAACTTTGACCAAAAGTGCACAAAATAAGAAAACATGAATAACACATAAATTAACATGGAAAAAACAAAGAATGGGGAAAAACTATGAAGTTTGCCCACACCAGGAAATTCACTATGAAAAAAAAGAAATGAATTGTACAAATTACATCACACTCAAGTCTCTCAGCAATTTTAGAACACATACATAAGAGAAAATTTAAAACCAACCACTTTCCAATTGACAAATTTGAAACTATAAAGTGAAGAACGGTTCAAATTTGGTTATTGTCATTGGGGCACCATGATGGTTGCGCTACAATACATTAAAGGGCTTTGTGGTGATGCATTCGAGTGCTGCAGTGTTATGCTCTTGGGTTTTGAACCTGAACTGGGTGTTGCGACATTGTCTTCTAAGTGTTGGGGTATTGCTTGGCATTTAGGTTATGTGTACAAAAAAATATGGGAGCAACATCCTCAAAACTAATATAGAGGGGGCGCCCCTGTATCTCCCAGCAAACTCACCATCAAGCTTGATCATTGAAATTGAAGGCTCTGTGTGAACAATTAGTTAACACAATTAGACTCGACATAATAACAACCTCTCACTTCGAGACTGATCACAATTAAACATTCTTCTAACTATAACATCTTCATCATTATGAATTATATTGTAGCTCATTCCTATTTCAACCTTCGTAAACTCTAATTGAAACTAGGCATTGCTTCAAACCATCAAATCAAACTAATATAGAGGCAACACCCCTCTGAATTATGGTTGGACTGCAGGTTTTAACATTCTCTTCTGTGTGCTAGAGCATTGCTCACGTTGTATACACAATTTTTTTTTTTTGGGTGGTGGGGGGGGCAGCTCCCATGAACCTAATATAGAGGCGACACCCCTCTGAACCCCTAACAAACTCATCATGAAGCTTGATCGACGAATTAGATGACTCTGAGTGAATAATTGATTAGCACAATCACACTCCATATAATAACAATTTATAACCTATAAATCTTAAATCATGTTTCCTCCTCTTTTTTAGCTTGAATATGCAAGCTCACAAACTTATCTTTCTCCCTCACAAGCTGTTAGAGCCCATCAAAGCCTTCCATCAGTACCACGATTTCCTTCTCCAACAATCTCGAGCCCCAGAGGTGAGCCCAATCTTTAAAAGTTAGTGACTAGTCATGCTCGAGCATTCCACATGAGCTTGACTTAAGCTAGAGAGTTGGTAAACCTCAATCTCCAGTTCAAGACAGGCGTTGAGAAACCAAGTTCCGCTAACTCAAGTTGGCTCAACTCATCTACAACCCTAGTGAGCTAGCCTTGTGGACCCTGAGATTATTTGAGGCCTTAAACAAGCTTACCAGAGTCCAGTTGTCAAAATAATTGGTGTAGGGCCTGAATTGCATGTAGGTAAGCTTGTGAAAGTGCCAAAAAGAGAAAACATTAATAATAGGGCCTCATTTATTTGTACCATCGAGAAAGGGAGAAGTATGGGCCAATCTTATGGTATCAGTGTGTCGCTGAGAAATAATGGATGGCTTGGTTGGTTAAGCGTCGCTCTTCGTCTTCTTCCTCTTTACTAAAGCTGCTTCTTCTTTCTTGTCCATAACCCGTGCTCCTCTTGGCTTTCCTCCTTCATTGCCCCCCATCTCTCTCTCTCTCTACACGAAAAGATTGCACTTATTAACCAAAAACTCCAACTTTATCTTCTTATTCTAAATAACAGGCAAGCACGTAGTGTAGTTATAAGCTGCCTGTTTCTTGTGATTTTAAGCATTGCCTATTTTTTAAACTCAGCTCTCTCTCTCTCCTCCCGAAGTAAAGGAGCCAGCTTTCTCCACCAAACTCTTCCTTCGATCTCCACTTATTCGTTCTACTAAAGAAGCGCTTCAATGAATTCTTTCCCCTTACTGCGACCTCTGCTCTAGTACTCGATCAAAATTGCATCTTTTTCAACTCATCATGTCGGATCAGGGGAGCCCCTCCGAGCAGGACAGTTCCCCTTCATCCTCCTGGCCGTCGTCTTCCTCCTCCTCCTCCAACCCAACACCAACTCCAACTCCAAAACACTCCTCTGATCCCAATCAATCCGGCACCGAAAAGAAATCGCGCGACAGAATCAAACATACTCTGTACCGCGGAGTAAGGATGCGGAGTTGGGGCAAATGGGTGTCTGAAATCCGACAACCAAGAAAAAAATCAAGGATTTGGCTCGGAACCTTCCCCACTCCCGAAATGGCTGCGCGCGCGCACGACGTTGCAGCTTTGAGCATCAAAGGAAGCGCAGCCATTCTCAACTTTCCCGAGCTGGCCGCCTCGCTGCCTCGGCCGGCAACCCTCTCGCCGCACGACGTACAGGCTGCTGCAGCTAAGGCGGCCAACATGGACCCCTCGCCGCCGGCGAGACTCTCTCCGGCTTCTCCGCTATCTCCCGACGAGCTCGGGGAGATTGTGGAGCTGCCACGCCTCAGCGCCGCCAGTTTTCTCGACTTCGCCGGGGTTGAGTTCGTCTTCCAAGAGACCCTGCATCCATGGCCGTTTTCGTGGGCCGAGACCGCTGAGGATTCGGCTCTGTTTTCTGATTCGTTTTGGCCGACCAACAGCTTTGAATCAAACTCGAAGAATTAGTGATTAATAAGATGTCTTTCGAGCGGGGACCGAAGTAGTGCTGGTGAAATCGCTGGTTCTCTCTCTTTCTCTTTCTGTGTAAATCTCTCCTTCTCTCTCCTCAACGAACATTCTTTTCTGAGGTTAGAAAAAAAATTATGGGAGCCTTTGTCAGCATGATGTACGTAGTATGCACACAGATCTGCATATATATGTAGAGGTTATTTGGGAGATATTGAAAGTTTATGAATGTGTTATTGGGGTTAATACCCTCAATAACCTGACAAAATTTCTAACAGTCAAAAATATAAGCATGGAACCACAGAATGTATTGATAGGTTCCAATAATTGAGTTATTGGAATGTTATTTTATGAAACACGCACGCAGAAGTACGTGCATATTCAGTATGTAAATAACACTCCTCATATTGAGAGTGAAGGTCACAGGCAATCCTAATGTAAATCCGATAAATCCATTTCTTTATGAAATTTGATAAATCTGAATTTGCGGACGAAATGGTTGTGGAAAAGACGAAACGGGGATAAATTAGGATTAGTGGAGAATTGGATTTCATTTTCATTTCTGCTTTTTTTTTCTTTTTAGATTGGCTGGATTTCAGTTAAATTCATGACTAAATCCTGTTAAAGCTGTGCTACCAAACACCGCCTATATGTAGATAAGATAGGTACATATAAATATATATTTAATTATATGTGATGACATTTGATGTTATTATGGTGATATTATAGTAAAATATCACTACAATACCACCAAATATCATTAAATTCACATGCATGAATTATGCACACAATATTCACTCATGCTTATTTCTTCTTCAATGAATTAATGGAGTAAATATTACGTGTGAATAATACGCATGCAGATTGATGCTACTTTGGTCATACTGATCAGAACACCACCATAACACACTCAAATCTGCACCCATTCTATCCGCACATAATATTTCTTCAAATCATTGGGTTTGATGAATGAAGAAAGTTGGAGGGAAGAGTTCATGTGAGCATCGCACGCTATCTTTGTGCGGAATCTATCATTTTCTATGAACTTAAATATGCATAGTATGTCTTCCATGATTTGCTGCAAGGGTGAATCAAAAATATCTTCATAACTTAGTCTTTTTTGGTATGGAACGTACAAAAGGTTTAGGGCACTTCATATTATTTGCCTTTTATTTACACCTACAATGGCTTTGGCTAGGGCTGTCAAAACGGCTCGTTGTTCGCAAATAGCTCGTGTTCGGCTCGTTAAGAAGCTCGTGTTCTGCTCGTTCGCTAAGTTAAAGAGTTGAACACGAACAACACGAACAAATATTTGTTCGTTCATGTTTGGCTCGTTTGGCTCGAAATACTCCTAATCAATTATATATGTCTTTGATGAGTAGTATTTTTAAAAAAGTTTAATTGACTACAAGGCTGTAAAGATTTATAATCAATTAAAAGTATTAATGAAGAAAATAGAATAAAAAATATTAAATTAGATTCAAATGATGTTTTAAATGTTGTCCCAATCCTTAACATTTTATGACTACGTGATTAGGTTGTCAAAACGACTCTTTGTTCGTGAACAGCTCGTGTTCTGTTCGCTAAGCAAACAAGCCGAACATGAACACACATTTTGAGCTCCAAATATAAAAGAGTCGAACACGAGCTTTACACCCCTAGCTCTGGCTATTTTTTGCTGAAATTAGAAATCAGCTGGAGGAATTGCTGTATGGTTTTATGATTAGGGATCATTTTCTTGGTCCATGTCTATATATTACCAAAGTGTTTATATATGTAAATATGAAAATTTGTTTGTGAGATATGTAAATACATAAATGTTGTGTGGTGCACATGTAAATTTCCCTTAAAAAAACAGATTAAAATGATTTGAATATGAATTTGTGGATTCCACTCGTACGTGAATCTTAAACCAAGCAGCATATAATTGATGAAAAAATATGAATAACCATAATATTAAGTACAATAAATAATAAATAATTAAAATTGAACAAAAGTTAGAAAAATAGGGTGTGCAACACACGTGCTTTTATGTTTAACATGTGTTCGATATCGTGTGATTATTTATAGTGATGTTTATTTATAGTTCAAATACTTTATTGCATTCGTGATAGCCCGTAGCCCCAACAACTTGCAGTCTGTAAAATCCGTAGTTGGGACGACCCAGACGATCGATCCTACATTGATGCCCGACCCAATTCAACCGACTGAGTTGACGATGCTAACAATCTCCCTCCCACGTTTAGCCACATCCACTTGGCTATATTTGTTCGACCACCTCCACTCAACCACCTGCATGCAAATAGAAAAAAGCTCCCAAACAAAAAAATTCTATGATGACATTTCAAGAAAAATCACTCATAATCCTCCTTTTTCATGAAGTTTTTTCCTTAATATGCATATAAAGAGTTTGCCACAAATACTCAGGAAACTTAACCCTCCCAAGGAAGTTTTCAAAAAGTAAGGGTGAAGTGGTCTACGCATTTTGGACTCTACTCGGCTTTTTGAGCCACAATGTCCAAGTATCAATAAAAATCTATCTCCTAACCCGACACATGTCAAGGTCTAGAGACAAGATCCGTGATGAGTAGTGTACAAATCACCCTAATGAGTTTGGATAGCTACATACACAAAAACTGCGATAAGATATGCTTAATACTTCTCGTGTAAGGTGTGGCTCGTCAAAGGCGATGACCTAATCGAGTGATCAAGAGATGGGTGTTGTATAACTTGGGTTAGGTGATAGCATCTCAAACTCAAGCCATCAGCTTTTCCAGCCTCATTTAGTCACTCAATTTTATAGCATCTTCCAAAATTCACCACTCATTCTTAAATAAATTTTTGATCCATCTTTGGCGAGACGAGCAATGTTAGTTTCATTTATATAATTATCTTATTATTTTCGCAGCTACCTTTCAAAGACATAAGAGAATTAAGGAATTAAAATATGCATAATAAAAAGTGTCAGACGAAATTTCTCAAGGGGACAACCCACAACCTAGATGGCCATCAGTATGTACGTCTCACACCGTGGACAATAGGCCCTGCACTGATGACTTACTAGTTTCAGCCAACCATGAGCTAACCTTGTCGACCGGAAGAAAATTAAGCTTAGCCAGTTGGGTGAGAAAGCAACTGCACGACATGCTCATACATGTAAATTATTAGTGGATGATATGAAATACATGTAAATCAGGGTCAAATATGTAACTTCATATATTGCACCATCTCCCCTATAAATAGTGGATCATTTTATGAATAAAATGGATTCGAGGGGCCTGTAAAAACTCCAATTACCTCATATTAATGCCCAGATTCCAAGCAGAAGGTGCCAATCCAAGAACAAGGCACCTAGGTATTAATCCAAGGCTCTTAAGGGTCAATATCCAGCCATAGATAGAGTGTATGGCTCATAAGCACTAATATAGTGCCCAAATACCAGTCCTAAGAGTCCAAATGCCCACTCAAGCCTTGCAAAACAAATATCTTGGCACCAAGGTGCCAATCCCAAAAGCCTTGGCATAAACTAAAGTGCCCACTTCAATCTAGCAAAATGAAGAGCTTGGCACCAAGATGTTAATGCCAAGAGCCTCAGCCCATATAATGATAGTTCCAAACTAAGAGGAAGGTACCAAGACAACATGCTTCTATGATAAAAANTATTAAATAATAATAATAATATTATTATTATTATTTAAATCTCTCCGTGCAATTTTCGCCGAACGCGCATTGCAGTGAAATGAACGTCGTCCATAGGTGAAATCAACGTTTCGGACACGCTCGCGCGGTCCATTTCGTTATATGAGGTCTTTCAGACCACTTTCGTCGACGGTCATGTCAAAATGCATCAAATTAAATTTGTGTTGATTTTTTTTTGTTTTCGATCGACCGTTTTGGAAATTGATCATGGGTCAATTAAATTGATTTGAATTCATTTGAAATTGGATCTAGACATGTTGAATTTGAAATTAAGGTGTTTGATTAGTCATGGAGCTCAATTTGGAGATTTTTGTCAAAATGAGTGAATGTCGTCAAATTAGACCCAATGGATGGTCAAGAATAGATTTTAGGGGTGTTTGAGATGATTTTGGAGAATTTGAGAATTTTTGGTTCATGAGTGGCATTTTGGTAATTTTGGCCGCCTTTGGTCAAAGTAGTCAAAATGTTGATTTAATGGCTCGAGGTGGTTCATAATGAAATTTAGAGTCAAACGACAGTGTTCGAGGTCATTTTCGATTAATGTGGAAAATTTTATGATCCCCGAAGTATTTTTTATGTATTTGTTATTTTGATGTCGAAGTGTCAAAAAGTTATCCAGATGTATGACAATATTACAGTCAAAATTCTCAAGAAGACATAAGGAATGATTTGGTGTGATTTTTAGGATTTATTGGTGACTCTCGGAGATTTTTAAAAATTTGATATTTTGGGGGTCTAGAGGCATTTCGTTAATTTTTGGGAAAATTTTGTATTTTTACAATTTTTAGGTTTCAAATGGTCTAAATGATAATATCAAATTGTTTGAAGTGGGTTGTGTGATTCAATTGCATTTTTGGGGAATTTTGTAGAATCAGAATATTCAAATGGGGCATTTTAGGGTAAACTTTGTTCAAATAATTTTGGTCATCCCCATGGGTGTAATGACTACAACATTGTGATATGAAAATGCAATATTTATGATGATCATGGGGATTATGAATGATGATGCAATGTATTGGAGTCCAAAGAGGTGTAGGACAGTGCAAAGCTTTCCTATGGTCCAAAGGTCCTATAGAAATTCTCATTAGGGTTCCCTTATGTAATCTTTAATCTTTGTATTAAAAAAATTATTAATACATATAGAACCAACATAAAGAACAAAGATTTGGTTGAAATGTCTAAGAAGAATGTGAGTTCCATTTCTAAGATGCTAAGATAGTCATAAGGAAAGTCTTAAGGCTAGATCCTAGTCATTAAAGGAAAGACTCAAAAGTTTCACCCAAAAGTGAGGTCAACAAATGGACCCCCAATAGGTGTGGTGTGCTAAACAAGTAAACCGCGCGTATTGGTGTTGACCGAGGCGATCAACGAACCAATCGAGAAAGGTTGAAGTTTACTTTCCTTTGAAAAGTATATAACTTAGTAAGGGAGGAACTGCGCTAGTATCCACCATGGGTAGCTTAGTGAACACCCACTGGGGATATAGAAGACGTTGTCCGCTAGGGATGAGCAAGAAAGATATTTATCAAAGGTTAATTTGTGTGTGTATTTTTTTTAAAGTTGTGAGGAAGAAAAGCACAGAGACGCATCTTCAAGTCAAGAGCTAGTCAAAGACACAACTACACTTGAGGAATATGGTCTCAGTGGTAGCAAGTGTCAAAAGAGAGTATAGGATGTCGTGTACACTTAAAGATGTCTTATACCTAGCTCAGACATATGTATAGGTTCAACATATACCCGTTAGGGGAAGGAAGGTATGAATCTAGAAGTATTGTCGTGATTTGGCCGAAATGTGGTCATGACCTGACCGGTATTGCCGTAATTTGGCAATAAATTGTCGTGATTTGGCAGAGAGTTGCCGTGTAATGACAAAAAGTTTTTGCATAGCTTCGGTGGGGCAGAAAAGAGTGTGTTTTTCATTTGGTGTATGCGTAGTCTGTGCCGACGTAGCGAAGTATACAAATTTTAGTCTGGTGTGTGCGTAGTCAGTGTCGACGTAGCGTGAATGAATTTTTCATCTGGTGTGGGTGGAACAGGTTCCCCAAACGCGTTGTGAGGTCTCTTTTACTGTTTCGATTTTATCACATTAGGAAGGAATGCATTAAGACTGATATCCAACCCAATAAATAGCAAGTGTCGAGAATGGGTGGGGACAAAGCTGCCCTGGGTGCCGAGAAAAGATGAGGCTATGAAGCCCATCGTATGTACTGAGAAAAGATGAGGCTCCATCGTATGTGCTGAGAAAGGATGATGTTATGAAGCTTATCCCAGTTGTCGTGAAAGGATGAGGCTATGAGGCCTATCATATGTGTTGAGAAAAGATGAGGCCATGAAGACCATCGTATGTGCTGAGAAATGATGATGCTATGAAGCTTATCCTGGGTGCTGAGAAAGGATGAGGCTATGGAGCCTATACTAGATTGCTGAGGAAGGATGAGACTATGGAGCCTATCCTAAGTTGCTAAGGAAGGATGAGGTTATGAAGCCTATCCCAGATTTCTGAAGAAGGATGAGGCTATGAATTCTATCCCAAATGCCGATGTTGAGAAAGGTAAGGCTATGAAGCCTATCCCAAATACTGAGAAAGGATGAGGCTATGATGCCTATCCCAGGTTGCTGAGGAAGGATGAAGCTATAAAGCCCATCCCAGGTGTTGAGAAAGGATGAGGCTATGGAGTCTATCCTAGGTTGCTGAGGAAGGATAAGGCTGTAGAGTCTATCCCATGTGCTGAGAAAAGATGATGCTATGGAGCATATCCCAGGTTGCCGAGGAAGGATGAGGCTATTAAGCCTATCCCAAATGCTGAGGAAGGATGAGGCTATGAAACCTATCCCAGTTGCTGAGAAAGGAAGAGGCTATGGAGCCTATCCCAGGTTGCTGAGAAAGGTTGAGGCTATGAGGCCCATCCCAAATGCTGATGTTGAGAAAGGTAAGGCTATGAAGCTTATCCCAAATACTGAGAAAGGATGAGGCTATGATGCCTATCCCAGGTTGCTGAGGAAGGATGAGGCTATGAAGCCTATCCCAGGTGCTGAGAAAGGATGAGGCTATGGAGCATATCCCAGGTTGCTGAGGAAGGATAAGGCTATAGAGCCTATCCCATGTGCTGAGAAAGGATGAGGTTGTGGAGCTTATCCCAGGTTGCCGAGGAAGGATGATGCTATGAAATCTATCTCAAATGCTGAGGAAGGATGAGGCTTTCAAGCCTATCCCAAATGTTGAAAAAGGATGAGGTTATGAAGCATATCCTAGGTGTTATGGAAGGATAAGGCTATGAAGCCTATCCCAAATGTTGAGAAAGGATAAGGTTGTAGAGCCTATCCCATGTGTGGAGAAAGGATGAGGCTATGGAGCCTATCCTAGGTTGCCGAGGAAGGATGAAGCTATGAAGCCTATCCCAAATGCTGAGGAAGGATGAGGCTATGAAACCTATCCCAGTTGCTGAGGAAGGAAGAGACAATGGAGCCTATCCCAGGTTGCTGAGAAAGGATGAGGCTATGAGACCTATCCTAAATGCCGAGGAAGATGAGGCTATGAAGCCTATCCCAGGTGCTGAGAAAGGATGAAGCTATGAAGCATATCCTAGTTGCTCCTATCCCAGGTTGCTGAAAAAGGATGAGGCTATGAAGCTTATCCTAGGTTGCTAAGAAAGGATGAGGCTATCAGACCCATCCCAAATGTTGAGGATGGATGAGGCTATGAAGCCTATCCCAGGTGCTGAGAAAGGATGAGGCTATGAAGCCTATCCAGTTGCTGAGAAAGGAAGAGGCTATGGAGCCTGTCCCAAGTTGCTGAGAAAGGATGAGGCTATGAGACCTATCCCAAATGCTAAGGAAGGATGAGGCTGTGAAGCCTATCCCAGGTGCTGAGAAAGGATGAGGTTATGAAGCCTATCCCAGTTTGCTGAGAAAGGATAAGGCTATAGAGCCTATCCCAAGTACCGAGAAAGGATAAGGACGAAGCCTATCCCAGGCTATTGAGGAAGGATAAGGCTATGAAGCCTATCCCGTGTGCTGAGAAAGGATGAGGTTATGGAGCCTATCCCAGGTTGTTGAGACTGTTGAGACTGCTGTGAAATTTGTGAAATTGTAGTGATTGTGAAGTTTTGCAGAGAATTTATAAAATTTGTAGAAGTTTGTGAAAGAGTGGAGATTTGTAGTAAACGTGAGATATATGTAAATGTGAACAGTTTATGGTGCCAAAAGACCAGAAACCGATAAAAAACTATCATTTGACCATTTTGTATTGTGCTTAGAGAGCTTTTCAAGCATTTTGAAAAATTTCATTTTCATTGTAAGTATTTGGTTTTTTTCAAAACATTTGTGAAAGTGTAGAAAAATGTGATGTATTAAATTCTATTGTTGATGATGGTTTTTTTTTAAGGTTTATTATGAGTTTTAAGTTTTGAACCCAGTAACAGACAACATCTGTATTCATGTTTCTATGAAACAAGTTCTTTTTTTCAAGACGTCACGACGTATGCCACCTCCCAAAGTACCGATAAGAGTAGCTCCTCTTCTTAGGTATTATCGGAAAGGTTCACTTTGAGTATACACAAAGGCATGTTGCTTTCAGGACTACATCGACTGAAAAGGTTGTAACTTTTGCAGTTTCATTGCAGTTGACATTGTAATAATTATCACTGTAGTAGTTGTTGTTTCTTCATTACCACTGACTTCATTGAATGGCCTTTTGAAGTTCATTCACGGTGTTCTCTTTAGCAGAGTGTTAAGCTTCACACGAGGATAATGTGGCTCTGATCTTGATGACGTTGACTTCTTTATTGCTGATCTGACTTTGTAGAGGTTGTTTGCATTGTATTTGAGAAATCACTTTAATATTCTTTGAATTGTTTTTGGAGTTGAATTCTTCATGGTGCTGCAGAATATGACTTCAGGTTCGAATTTCCATTAACTGCTAATAGCATAGCCTTCCACCTTAAGCTTCCCCTTTCTGGGACTAAATGGGTTTTAAAACTCAAGACATGTGATCAAAACATTTTTCATTTCCCGAAGATATTTCAAAGCCCGTTTATAATTGTTGACNATAATTTCAATTTTCTCTTCGAATCAGTTCAATACTTCTGATTCATAATTGATCCAATAA
>JXCR01144028.1:438908-454933 GCA_002079205.1 Phalaenopsis hybrid cultivar | reverse complement strand
TCCACAGAGCCTCTACCATAGCTCTCAACCAACACTCAAAATCGGCTGTGGTCGAAATCATATATAGGACTTTCATCAGAGCCAGAGACCTCATCCCTAAGCTCTTTGGAGTATAACGAAGGTGTGAAGAATCTCTGATTGAGGCTACACCTCTCGGAGCAAAGGTATAACCTCCCTTACTCTCCCAAGCCTTCGCGAGCTCTATGTTTACAATGGATTAATTTCATAGCATGTTTACCATATAGATATGTTTGTCTCTTCAAGACGAACATTTTAAAAAAATAATCACTAAAATCCATTGAGAAATGAGGGAGATATTAAGCTTTTAATGTGGACGGTTCTCGGTTAAGGCTATCGGGGACGATGAACGGATGTCGTCCATCCGCGTGTGTATTAAATGGATGATGGAGATCAAGCCGGATGATCATCCAAAGCGATATAGCGCGACGCGTGACTTTTCGAATGGGAGCACGCCGCGTGGCTTTTCGACAGATCCGAAAATCCAGTCAGCCCGCGTTTGAATAAATAAATAGGGGTATTTAAAAAATTTAAAAAATAGCTATTAAACTTTTAAAATCCATATCTTTGCATAAAGAATTCATAAAAATAAAATAAAAATACCTTCTTGCTCAATGAACAGAGGAGATTCATGTGGAATAATTTTCACATTAATTTGATGCATAAATTATTTTTCAAAAATAAATTAGGGTTAGGGGTTTTTCAATTCTCCATTCATCCTCTGTCTAGGTGAACAATTTGGACATTTTTTTAAAGACATGGGGGATCTCTAGACACAGATCTTAATTTTCTAAGTTTTTTATGCATTTTCTATTCAAATAATTATCGAAAATTGCACGTGATTTAGAAAATTCTACAAATATTCAAGAGTTCCCTATGGCCTAGGAAATAATTTTATGATTTTTAAAAATCAAAATATCACTATTTTGAGCAAATACCAATTTTCTTAAAATATTTAATTAAGAGAATATAAAGATCAAAAGCATTTGATTTTTATTCTCCACTATGATTTATAAGTCAGAGAAGTCACCATAAAAATTTTAAAAGATTTGGAGATCATTTAATATTTTTAATTGATTTTTAAATATGACCAACAAATTTGAAATTTAAATGATTTTTGAAAATCAAAATATAACTCCAAAAAAATATGAAACTTAGTTTTTTGTGTTCTTTGATATTAGAGNTTCGTAGATTAAACGGATGTCATAACTTTCTCAAGTTTATTTGATTGAGTCTCACCCTCAATTCCTGTGTTCTTCTTAGGGATAGATACAGGATTTGAGGTAAAGTGCTCTTTCATCTAAACTATGAAAATTATGAGGTTGGTTTCGCAGACCAAACGGATGTCATAACTTTCTTTAGTTTATTTGATCGAACCTCACTCTCAATTCTTGCATTCATCCTTCATGTCATAACTTTCTCTAGTTTATTTGATCAAACCTCACCCTCAATTCCTACATTCATCCTTCGGGATAGATACAGGATTTGAGGTAAAGTGCTCTTTCATCTAAACTATGAAAATTATGGGGTCAGTTTGACTTCATCTTTTTCAAAACTGAATTTTTTAATGTCCTTCCGAAGCGGGCAACGGGATTTCAATTCCAATGACCGACAGCTTCTTACGGGCAAACCCCACACCAAAAATAGTGCCGACACTTATGCAACGTAAATCCTCACCTTATCTTTAGGCCTTTGTATATCCCTATTATATAATATAANAATTATTAAGCAACATAATAAAGTTTAAATGGATTCAAGGCTTTTACCAGACACAAAGAAGGTTGTATGGACCTGCTCCCTACTCTTAACCTGGTGAATACCTTAGGGATCTATTAAATTTAATATGTTTCGCTTAACAATATTATCCTTAAAATTTAAGGCTCCCAATACACAACATAGAGTTAGGAAAGTTTCCAAAACTTTACTTCCAGCTCTATATACATAAATGCTCTGACATGCATTTTGAGTTGCAGGTGGTGGAACGAGAAAAAAAACTTGAGGAATTTCAATACACAGCATAGAGTTAGGAAGGTCTCCAAAACTTTACTTTTCCAGCTCTGACCCTCAATACACAACATAGAGTTAGGAAGGTTTCCAAAACTTTACATTTCCAGCTCTATATACATAAATGCTCTGACATGCATTTTGAGTTTCAGGTGGTGGAACAAGAAGACTCGCCAGGTACACTTTTACAGTTTACGGCTGCATTTTGAGTTGCAGGTGGTGGAACGAGAAGACTCGCCAGGTACACTTTTACAGTTTACCTCGCATTTTGAGTTGCAGGTGGTGGAACGAGAAGACTCACCAGGTACACTTTTACAGTTTACCAACATTTTGAGTTTCAGGTGGTGGAACAAGAAGACTCGCCAGGTACACTTTTACAGTTTACAGCATTTTGAGTTGCAGGTGGTGGAACGAGAAGACTCGCCAGGTACACTTTTACAGTTTACCGCGATTGGAAGGTTTCCAAAACTTTACTTTTCCAGCTCTATATACATAAATGCTCTGACATGCATTTGGAGTTTCAGGTGGTGGAACGAGAAGACTCGCCAGGTACACTTTTACAGTTTACAGCATTTTACGGTCTGTTTCAGGTGGTGGAACAAGAAGACTCGCCAGGTACACTTTTACAGTTTACAGTATTTTATAGTCTTTCTTGTACTTTCCTACTGCACTTTTTATGCTTGTATTTACATACATGCATGAAAAAATAAAAAAATAATAATAAAAATTGCATAAATCACCCCCACAACATGTCAAAAATANTATATATATATAGTTTTAGAAAAATATGAAATCAAACTGACCCCATATTTTACACAGTTTAAATGAAAGAGCGCTATACCTCAAACCCTATATCTATCCCAAAGGATAAACATAAGACTTGAGGATGAGGCTCAATTAAATAAAATGAAAAATATATACATCCGTTTGGTCTGCAAAACCATTTATTTGCCGGCAAGTTCCCTTATTTAATACAAAGAATTAAATAGAGTTTATTTTAAGCTGGGTTCGAACAAGCTTCCTATAAGGGCAAGCCCCTATAGTTAATTACATCTTAAATGACCGAAATCAATTAAGAAAATTCTCGATAAAAATAAGAAAATATTATCTTCAAAGAGTTCAAAAGGATTTGGACTTTTCAATGAAATTAGACAAAGAGGTGTAAAATAGGAATGACTCAAATTTGGAACATTTTGTTGTAAAGTCAAAAAAAGGAAGAACTAGGGGATGTCACAGATTCGGGTGAGAATCTTGGTGAATTCCCAAGCTATCCTATGGTTTGACTTCAATTTTGAGGATAAATTATTTAAATGCTTCATCCTGCAAATTTTATTAATTTAGGGCTTACATTCATGTGAAATAATCACACAAATAGCCTGGAAAATGTGAGGATTTAGGTCGTGATGAATGACAACCTCAGAATCTTAAGACAAGTTAGGGCTTAGATTGTACAACAAAGCTGTACAAAAGCCTAAAGATGAGGTGAGGATTTATGTTGCCTAAGCAAACTACCTCGAAGTCCTATGGCTTGGTTGTTTAACTCTAAAGAAGGAAATTGGTTTAGCTGATGTAGACAGGTTTTTCTATTAAAGATGGTCGTGTTGCCCACAGTACTAGCTCTAAGCTCCTCGTCGTGGTGAGTTCAAGTTTCTATTGTGTCAAGTTATGGTGTCAATTCAGATGTCCTTATGGTTGTAGTTCTTTAAATGTTATGGGGCATGTAAAGTTGATTAGAGCGACACCGGTTAGGATCCTACAGTTCCCTCATTCTGGTATCACTTTTTTCTATTGGATTCACTTAGTCTAAATGAATTTACTAAACTCAACTTAATGAGTTACATACTTTTATTTAGACTGTGGGAAGCCTCGTTAGCAACTGTAGGTTACCTCCTCCGAGGGATTCTCGATCATCCCATGAGACGTCTTAATTTAGTTTAAATTACTATCCTAGCAGTTTTGGTTTTAATGTAGGGTGACATCATTGTTTAACATGCAGGTTTGTGTTTTTATTCATACATGTAGGTGAGTAAGTACAGTAACGTACTGAAAAGTAAAGTACGAGAAACAAAAAAAAATGCAGGTAAGTAAATTACAATAAAAACGTACCTGAATGGTCTTCCTGTCATCTTCAACTGAAACTCAAAATGTATGTGAGAGCATTTATATATTAAAAGCATTTTATGTAAAGCAAGGAAATAAGGTTCTGGTGATCTACCAAATCCTAAATCATATCTTGGTGAGCCACAATAAATTCATTTGAGGATGATTTCATTAAGCAAAACATATTAAGTTTGGTAGACCTCTAAGGTATCCAGAAGGTTAGGAGGAAGAAGCAGGTTCATGCTTCCCTCTCACTGCCTAGTGAAAATTCTTAAGCTCATTTAAACTTATACATAATAATTCATCCTGCAAATTGCTCTAGTGTTCAGTGAATATCGATGTTTCAATTATCTTTAAGAGTGGGGTGATTATCATTTGTCATTTAATTTGAGAATTATGTGGGTGAAGACCCTTAAAGGGGCAAGTTAATGTTATTAAGACACTTAGCCAATTTTAGTTTTAACTTGGGCTCGTAGTGTTTTAAAGGTGTTTAATTTCTAGTTACATTTACTTTTCTAATTCTCATTTAACCAAATTTGATTTAGCCTAGGTCACTATTAAGCCCTTAAGACCTTGGTGGATACATTAGTAATTTTTGAACTAAATTGAATTTTAAGTGATAGTAATTCATCATCAAAACATTTGAATGTCACTTAAACACCAAATAGGGGTATTAAATTAGTGAATTATTAACATCCAAAATCATACCCCTAAGTCTAGGATCATTTAATTTGATAGACTTCCAAATTTTAATAATTTTAGGAAATTACAAATTTATCCTTTAATTAAGAAAAGTGAAATTGGTTTCTATCAATTAATTCCTTGTGTTTAAATCACCTGAACATGTTAATTAAGATCAAAGATTGCCCATTTCCCTTTCTTGAATTAAGCCTAGATGTTAATTAAGACCAAATTTCCAAAATTATACCTTTGCCCCTAAGGCTCTATTACTTCATAATTCATCAAATTTAAATCAAATGAATTTGAAATTTTTATCTTACCTCACTCATGGGTCAATTAAGACATCAGAAGAGAAAATGTGATTTTTCAAAATTTGATTCAATTTATATAATTATTTACATGCAAAAATAGGATTTTTCAAAGAAAATTCAATAACTTGACCAAGGCAAATCCTAATCACTTGAAATTCTTACTAGAGGTACACTTAAACTAGAGAACCACTTAGATCATATTGCATCAATTTTTTTAGTTTCATTTGAATTATCAGAATTATTTTAAATTCTGGAGTATTAATTAATTATAAAATATTTTAAAAGTGAAAAATTAAGCTTTACATTTTTATTAAATCTCTCTAAGGTCAAAGAACTGAGAGAAATAAATTTCATATTTTTATGATTTTTCTTTGAATTATTAGAATTATTTTAGTGATAAATAAAGAAAATTCCTTTTTTAGTCTTTAAAAATTGTTTTTAAGCTTTAAAATTCAATATGTTCACTTAGAAAATTAGGAAAAATATTCCAATTGCTCTTAAGGGCTTAGGAAATAATTTAGAACATTTCCATGAATTTTATTAATGTTGCAATTTTTAATAATTTTTTATTATTTAAATATTTAAAATATGCTTAAAAAATGAAATTTTTATTTTAATTTCAATTTTATTTATAAAAAATTACCCTGATCACATAAAACTCCCAAAAACCAATTTTATAATTTTTTTAGTTATATTTTGATTATTATGATTATTTTGAGTGTTAAAAATGTCATTTAACTTAGAAAATCAAATTAGGTTATCAAATGAATTCCACATATTTTGAAATGTTTATGGGGAGTCCTCTAAACTTTAAATTATAGTGGAGAGTTAAAATCAAGTCATTTAGATGTTTATTTTTTCTAAATTAATTTCCTTTGTGTTTTAGGGTTTTGTGTAAATTAGGTGTGCTTTGAATGACTTAGCCGATGACAAATTTTTCTTAAGGTTCTCTAGTTACAGTGAACCTTCAAAAATTTTCTTAGATTTTTCTAAGGAAAATACTAATTATTATAATTAATTTTCTAAATCATATGCATAAACTTGAAAAATATAGATCTCTGTCTAGGGGTCTCCTCTGACTTTGGAAAAATCAGGGAATATCCCCCATGATAGAGGCAACAACATGCTAAAATATCAAGCCATGGTTAAATACTTGAATGCATGGAGAATCAAGACAGTATTTAATTAATTAAAAATATATATACATCAAAGAAGCTTCAAACCATATCCACATTGTTCTCCTTTGTTCACTGAGCATTATGATATTTTTTTTTGTGAATTTTTTTATGCAAAGATATGGTTTTTCAAAGTTATGGGCATTTAAATAAATAGAAAATTCCTTATTTTTTTTTATTTAAGTGACGTGGCGCCGCGTCAACCTATGGCGGCTCTGAAGCTCCACGCGACGTTCTCTGGTTCGACACCATCGTCCAACTCAGCGTTGACTCCGCCCACGGTTCAAGTATGGGCGCTGTCCAGCCCGATCTCGTCCATCCATACGATACACACTCAATTGAAACACTCCCCGTCATCATCCCCGATATCCAAAACCCGTGACCGTTAACCTTAAAACCTCAAAATTCACTCCTTTCTCAACCAAAATTGTTCGATTTTGATCCTATAGGCTCGTCTAAGTGAGACGAACATATCCATACGGTAAACATGCCATTAAATTGGATCTATGCAAGTGTGGAATCAAAACAAGCTTGGGATGATGGGGAGGTTTATGCCTTTGCTCTGAGAAGAGAAGCTTCAATCAGAGGTGCTCAACACGTTCGTGGAGGTCCAAGAAGCCTAAGGATGAAGCCTCTTGCTGTGGTGAAATGTCTAAACTCAAATTCGATCAAGGTTGAATTTGAGTGTTGATCAAAGTCTAGGGTAGAGGCTCTCTGTGAGGGGACTTTGATGGGCGAACTTCCTCTCTAAGTGTAAGGATGGTCTGGGTGAGTTTAATTTGATTTTTATGGAGTTTCAGAGAGTGTCCTATTTTTGCCTTAATTTTCAAGTTCAAAATTAGGATTGTACAGGGAGAATTAGGACAAGGGGACAGTGGAGCAGAGCTTCTCTATGCTATGGGGGTGTTTGGAATCGATTGGATAGAGTTTCATTAAGGTTCGTTGGATTGGGACAGCTTGGATGGGCTTAATTGGGTGTTTTACCATTTTTGGCCTTCTCGGGTTGATCTTTTTTAGTGTCCCAAGTGGTGGGTGGCCAAGGTTCAGTCACTTCTTGGACCAGGGAGGTTAGGGGTGTTTAATTATAATTTACTCCCATAGGCAAGCAATGATGGAAGAGAGTTTGTGGTTAAGGCCCAAAAATGGGAATGAATCCATTAATTTATGGATCCATTGGTCTATAGATTGTTTGGGTGGGCCAAAAGAGTTTAGCTTGGTCAATAGTGTGTGCTTAGTGGCTGTGGGGTCATCAATTTGGTGGCTTTAAGATGGCTAGGTCAATTTTGGTGCATGGGTTCAATTTGCGTTCCAATAACCAAAGGTTGGGTTTGGGTTAGGCTAGCCATGACTTTAAGCCCAATTGATTGATCAACATTGTGTAGATGATTGTAATGAAGGTTTTTGGTGAAGGATTTAAATGATTTTGAGTTCATTGGGGGTTCAATTTGAAGGATTTTGGGATTTTGGTCAATTTGGGCATGTTGGGCTAGACTTGGGTCTAGGTTGGTCTAAAGTTGGGTTATGTCCAAATTGATTGTTGAATATGGTCTATGGGAACATCATGAAGAGTTTTCAACATAAATTGGGTGTCAATTTTGTGGTTAGGGCAATCAATTCGGTGGAATTTGGGGACATAGCCAATTTAGGGAAAATTTGGGAATTTTTAGACTTGGGTTAAAATTGAATGCAATTGAGGCTTCACCAAGGCCAATTAAAGGTTAAGTTTGATGTTTAGGATTGTTATGAAGAGTTTTCAACATAAATTGTGGCAAATTAAGTAGGCTATGGGATTCAATTTGGTGGGATTAAGTCATAGAGCCAAAATTGGGGGATTCACTTAGATCAAAATTAGGCTCAAAGCTTGGGCCAATTAGTCTTGGATTTGGTTTAGTTTGGTCATATGAAAGCTTAATTTGAGTTTAGGATTGAAATTGGGGGGAATTGGGACCAAATTGATGGACATTTGGGGTAAATTTGGGAAAGTTGGGTCATTTAAGGGTTTTGGTCAAAATGGTTAAATTGGTCAAATTGGGTTTAATTGGAGCTCTAAATTAGTTTTGGAGACATTTGAAATGATTTTGGAGGTTTTGGGAAAGTTTTGGGTGCCAAGGGTATTTTTGTAATTTTGGCAATTTTGAGGGTATTTTGGTAAATTTAGCATTTTTGGTGGTTTTGGGTAATTTGGGTATCTTCAAATGGTTTGAAATGATTTTTGAACAAAATTTGATATTTTGGGTGAATTTGAGGATTTTTACCAAATTTGGGGTTCTAAGGATATCTAGTTAATTTGGGGGATTTTTGGGAAAAGGCCAAGTTGGATATTTTTGGTTGAATTGGGCTACAAACCACCATATATTAGCTATGGACCATTGGAAATCCCATTTGGGTACTCTATGTACTGGTCTTAGCTAAACCCTAACCTAGGGCTAGTGGGTTTAGGGGACCATCTACATGAGTCTCCTAAAAGATTAAGGGATCAAAGTCACAAATTTTTGGGTTTAATGTTGTGAGTGATTATGGTTGAGAGTGAGTGTAAGTGAGTGAACAAACTCTGGACTAACACCCAAAGTCAAGCATAAGGTCAATTAGTTCTATGGGGACTCATCTTGAGCTTCTCATACTGACTCCACCTACTAAGTGCTAGAAGTTAGGAACAATGTGTGAAACTTCAAGTTGAGCAAAGAGGAGTGTAGAATTTCTAATGGTGAGGGTTCCTTTTCTACTTTTCTAGGAATAGTCAACACAAAAGTGCTATGGATAGACCCTATACTACTGAAAAGAAAAATTTAAACCTCTACCAAAAGTGAGGTCGACAAAGTTTCACACCTATCTCAAGAGATGGGACTCATAATTTAGGTACTGATCCCAGGAGCATTGTGAGTGCGGAAAACTCTTGGAAAGAGTGAGGAAAGTTTGTAGAATCTTTTGCAGAGTGTGAAACTTTGTGAAAAAAAATGAAGACTTATGAAGTTTATGCAAAGTGTGAGTTGTATAAATTTGTGCGGAGAATGGGGGATGTGAGAGAGACATATACTGCGGAATCTCAAGGAAAATTCACCATTTTTTATCATTTATGTTTTTAAGATTATCAAATTCAATTTCTTTTATTTCCTTTAATTTTGAATTTTAATTTTCATTTATTATTAGATTTCTTTCTATCATTCTTTGTTTGTTATAATTTAGGACCAACATGTGGTAATGTGAACTTTCATCAGTTGCATAAAAGAGACAAGTTAACAATATATGTTAAAATCTGAATTAAATTTGGTTAAATTTGCTTCAAACATGCAGTATGACTAATCATATACTAAAACTATCCAAGACAATATGTTGAATACATTAGTGAAAGATATAGTATCATATAACATACCCTCTCTGCTCTAATGCATTGCAAATAGTAACATGTGTTTGTCCCCTGGGGTAAGCTCGTGATCAAGCTAACCTTCTAAGCCACGCTTTGAGACAAAGATCCTTTCACGTAGACTTAGAGTTACATCTATCTCTCATATGGTCATAATTCTTATAACTCTGGATCTGGTTGGAATCCATATGGTATTGTATTATCATCTATTCTTCACAATGTAACCAAGACTCTACGGTGTGACACTCCAGGAATGCAATGTTTTGCCAAGTCTGCTTCATTTTCTTTTAGAATCAATACTGAACCAACTAGTACTGGAATTTCAACTAAGCCTCTGAACTCAAACAGATCCCATATCTTTTACAGTTTAAATTAAAGAGTGCCTAAGAAATGTATGGCATCCCTTTGGTCTGTGAAACCATTTTATTATAAGCCAACAAGTTCACCAATTTAATATGAAAAATTAAATAGGGCTTATATTAAGCTGGGTTCGGAAAAGCTTCCTATAAGGGCAAGCCCTATAGTTAATTATATCTTAGATAACTGAAGTCACCTAAGAAAACTCTCCATAAGAATCAGGGGTATTATCTTCAAGAAGTTCAAAGGATAGGACATTTTAATGAGATCGAACACAGAGGTGTGAAATGGGAATGGCTCAAATTTGAAACATTTTATTTTTAGAATCCAAAGGAAGAAGAACTAGGGGATGTCATAGATGCTAAGAAGAACCTTGCTGACTTCCTAGTATACCTTATGGTTTGGTTTCAATTCAGAGGAGACATATTTGAATGTTTCATCTGCCAATTTTATTAATTAGGGCTGCATTTGTATGAAATGATCACACAAAAAGCCTGAAAGATGTGAGGATTTAAGTTTTGACAAACGACAACCTTGAAATCTTAAAACAGTTATGGTTTATATTGTATAACAGAGCCTTACAAAGGTCTAAGGAAAAGTTGAGGATTTATGTTGCACTAGGCGGACAACCTTAAAGTCCTATGGCTTGTTGTTTAATTCTAAGGAATGGTTTAGCTGGTGTAGACATGTTTTGCTATTGAAGATGGTTGTGCTGCCCACAATGTTAGCTCCAAGCTCCTCGTCATGGCGAGTTTAAGTTTTACAAGTGTCAAATTGTAAAGATTGAGAAAAGCATCAGGTTCAGAGGTCAATTTATCTAATGTGTCAAGTTTTGATGTCAAATCAATTATTTCCTAAGGTTATTTAAATATTATAGTGGGGGAGGGGGGATTAAAGTTGATTAGAGCGACACTGGTTAGGATCCTACGATTTTCTCATTCAAGTATCACAATTTTTTTTAAAACTTACTTAGCTTAAACGAGTTGTGAAACCCATTTGAACCAGGGAGATCTCATTAGAAACCAAAGGTTACCTCCTCCGAGGGACTCCCGTAAATTCAAAAGGCTGTTTAAATTTAGTGAAATTTCAAAGGATTTATGGTTACCTATGAAACAATTTGTTTTAGATTTTAAAAATGTTGATTAATTTTTGAAAAGTTATTTTGATTGATAAGTACAGGAAAGTACTCAACCAAGCAGTTATAATATTGCAGAAAGTTAAAACAAGAATAGTTGAAGGTGTAACTAAAAAACCCCAAGTTATGACTTATTAAGTCCCGAAAGATCATAATGGAAGATTCTAAAACAAAATATAACAAGTCCAATTTGTCCATTAGAATATTTAAGAGATTTCAAAGTATTCAGGGGATGACTCCAGACTGCTTTGAAGATCTCTTGAGATATCTGAGTTCATTTTGAACTTATCATATCGTTTCATTAATCATCCTAGGCCAAATTAAAATTACCCCATTACTAGGTGAACTGTGGCATTTTAATTATCCCGAGGATAGGATACTCAATTGGTCAATTGATATTTCCCTTAAAAATTATGCAGGTGAATGCCCCTAAGGCAAGTTTCAGTCACTAAAGATTTGATACCCACCACTAAAGTTTGGCTCGATAGTATTAATCATCAACAACACTATTTTCTAAATCCCATCAAACAAGTTTTAAAATTAAGCCTAGATCACTGTCGAGCCCCTTAATGAATCTAATGGGAGAAAGATTGGCAAATGTTAGAATTTTAATTTAGGTGATATGGATTTTGATTAAAAGAAGTCAGAACATCATTAATTATGGACTTAATCATAAGTGGAACATCCTCTCCCTAATTTAAGCCCATCACTTGAGAATCATTTCATTTTGATCAACTTCAAAGTTTTGAAAATTTAACAATTTGTAATTTTATTCTTATCATGGTAAGGTGGTAAGTTGGTTTCTACCTCTTACCCATTATATTTCAATCATCCAAACATATTCAATTATGATCAAAATTGCCCATTTCCCCTTTGATTAATCCTAAATTTTAATTGGGTATCAAAATCTAAAATTATCACTTTACCCTCAGGGCTCTTCACCTCATAACTCATGAAGCATAATTCAAGTGACTTAAGAGATTTTTAGAGTACTTTACCTATAAGGTAATTAAAACATCAGAGGAGAAAAAAATGTGGCTTTTCAATTTTTAATAATTACTTTAGCTTAAAAAAAATTAAAAATAAATTATTTAATCAATCAAAATAAAGTTTTTGGTTTATGGAAAATTTATTAGAGGTTTCCTTAGGTCAGAGAAATACTTAGCGAAATTCCATGATTTTTTTAATTAAATTTTAATTATTATTTTATAATTATTTAATGATTTTTAGTTATTTAATTAAATGAAAATATGTTTTATTTACAAAAAAATATTTTTATATTTTTATTAAACCTTCCTGAGTCCAGAAAGCTGAGTGAAAAAAAAATTATATTTTATGATTTTTAATTTATTAATTATAATTATTTTAATGAGAAAATAGAAAAATGCATTTTAAGTCTTTAGAAATTTATTTTAACTTAGAAAAATTAAGAAAAATATTTTAATGATTTCTAAATGATCACGAAAATATTAGGAACATTTCGAAATATTTTTATATTTTTGGGAATTTTTTAATCATGTTTCATTATTTTTAATTCAAAATAAAGCTCAAAACTCTAATATTTTATCAAAAATTAGTTTTATTTTTCATAAGTGCTCCATATCACAAGGAACTTAGAAAACTACTTTTCATAAATTTCCTAAGTGTATTCAATTTAATATAATTATTTTTGTGCAAAAATATAATGTTTCTTAGAAAATCAACTTTAGTGCTTAAACTTAATCAAATAATTTTCAAATTTTTATAGTGGGTTAACATGATTTTTACACACAATATGAAATTAATTTTGTTGATTTTTTATTAATATTTAATTTAATTTAATTAATACAAGATATATGCACTTAATCAAATAGAGATATTTACAAAATTATTCAAATCCTCATAATATTTTTCCTAGACTTCTCTAACCACAGAAAACCTACTAAAATTTATCCCATAATTTTCCAAGTGATATCTCAATTTAAATAATTAATTTAAGCCAAAATAGCCATCTTAGCTTAAAAATTAGAGTTAGAAGCACAGATATGTCCTCTGACCTTGAAAAAATCAGAGGACATAGGCTCTATCATGAGGAACAACCCTCAAAGTTTCAAGCCCGGTAAGCAATGCTTAGCCATAATGAATTGAAATACCACTGGGAGTATTTAATTATTTAAAAATTAAAGAGTAAGCAAATAATTTTTATTTTTGGTTCATATTATTTTCCTTTGTTCACTGAGGAAGATGGTAATTTTAATTTATTTTTATGATTTTTCCAGGCAAAGTTATGAATTTCTAAAGATCTCATATATACTTAAATCATAAAAAACCTAAATTTTATATTCATCCCAGTCAGCGCCATGTAAACGCGCGACAACTCTGAAGTTCCACGCTGCGTCTCCTGATTTAGCACCGTTGTCTGACTTAGCAGTCATGCGTCCCACTGTTCACGGTTTTTTTCCTCATCCAGTTTGATCTCGTTTGTCCGTGCGATACACACACGATCGGACGGTCCTCCATCATCGTCCCCGATGAACCAAACCTATGAGCTGTTAAACTTCTAGACCTAAGATGTTGCTCCATACTCAATAAAATCACATGAGGTTTGTTCATATAACTTCATCTACTCAAGAAAAATACATCCATACGGTTATAATGCTATGAAATCAAACTTCACTTCACATTTAGTGAAAACTGAGCTCATGATTAGGTTTAATGGCCTATACCTTTGTCTGAAAGGGGAGACCTCAATAATATGCTTATGGAAGCCTGAGTGGAGTCCAACAAACCTCTTGAATGTATTGGTTTCCTCTGGTGCAAGTTCTAAGTAAAAGTCAGTGAAATGGGGTGCGACCTTGGTCTAGGAGTGGTTTGGAGAGCTCAATAGAGGGGGATTTCAATGGGAATCTCCCTCTCTTACTCTGGGGAAGCTCAAAAGCAGTTCAATTTGGAGTTTAGGGGAGTTCAAAGGATGGACAAAAATTATCCTGATTTTGGGCTCATAAAATGGGCTCAGCTTGTGGGGGAAATGGCCAGGAGATGGTTGTAATAAGCTTAAGGAGCCTTGGAAGAGCTCTGGAAGCAATTTGACAGAGTTTCCCCAAGGAAAATGACTTTCCCTATGTTTTTGGCCATGTGAGAGGAGTTTAAATAAAATGGCTTAGGGTGGCTGCCAATCCCAATTAGTGGGTGCAAAATAATGCTTATGTGGATGGTTTAAAGGTGCCAAACCAATTATAATTGACCAGCTGAGTGTGTGAGTTTGGGTTTTGATGGAGGCTTGGGGGCTCTCATTTTTAGTGTTTTCTGGGGACTAGGGTGGCTAGCCAGAGCAGGGGAGGTGGTCAGGCAGCCAGATGAGCCAAGTGGTGGTTTAATTATGCTTAACTCCCAATGGTATGGCATGATGGCAAGCATATTTTGGTTTAGGCCTAAAAAAGGATAATATCCCTTAAATCAAAGGACCATTGGTCCATAGCTCATCTAGGGTGGGCTAGTTTAGTCTAGCTTGGTCACTAGGGTCCAGAAGTTGGCTGTAGAAGCTTTGGCTTGATTAATTTGGCATGGCCTGGTCAATTTTGGTTCATAGGTTCAGTTTGGGTCAAATTGGCTTGAAGTTGGGTTTGGGTTAGGCTAGCCATGAAATTGGACTCAATTGATTGAGCAACTTGGTGTAGATGATTGTCATAAAGAGTTTATAAAAGATTTGGAGTAATTTTGAATTGATTTGATGGATCAATTTGAAGGATTTTAAGCATTTGATCAATTTGGGGATGTTGGGTTAGACTTGGGCTTAGGTTAGGCTAGTCCAAATTGAGAGTTCAAAATGGTCTATAGGGATGTTATGAAGAGTTCTCAACATTAATTGGGTGTCAATTTTAGGATTTGGGCATTCAATTTGGGGACATTTGGAGATATGGCTAAATTGAGGCAAAATTGGGGGTTTTGGTCCAAGTTGGTTTTGAGTAAAATTGGGGCTTGACCAAGGCCAATTGAAGGTTCAATCTGGTATGTGGAAGTGTTTTGAATTTTTTATGATGCAAAATTGAGGCAATTGGATAAATTTGGGGTTCAATTGAGTGAGATTTTGATTTTGGGTCAAATTGGGGCTTTTTGATTTGGGTTAAAATTGGGTTTAAATGTGGGTCAATTTGGCTTGAATTTGGTTTTAATTTAGTTTTTTCATGATTAATTTGAGTTTAGAAATGAAATTGGAGAAGATTGGGATCAAATTTGTGGACATTTGGGGTGAATTGGAATAATTGGGCTTTTAAAGGCAATTTGGGGCTTTTGGTCCAAATGGGTCAAATTGAAAAAATTGAGTTCAATTGAATGGTCCAAATTGGTTTTAGGGATATTTGAAATGATGTTGAAGGTTATGGGAAAGTTTGGGCCACCAAGGGTATTTTGGTAATTTTGGCAATTTGAGGGGGGTATTTTGGTAATTTTGGATATTTTGGGAGGTTTTAGGCAATTTGGGTAGCTGCAAATAGTTTGAGATGATTTTTAAACAAATTTAAGTATTTTGGGTAAAATTGAGAATTTTGGTCAAACTTCTTGGGTTTCTGGGTGTTTTTTGGTAAATTGGGTAGATTTGAGGGTAAAAGGCTAAGTTTGCCATTGTGGTTAAAGTGAGGTGCCAACCACCAGATTTGAGCTATGGACCAATGGAGTCTCCTTTTGGGTCCTCTATGTACTGGTTTTATTTAAATCGTAGCCTAGGGCTGTCGACACTATTTTTTGGTGTGGGATTTGCCCGTAGGAAGCTGTCGATCATCAGAATTGAAATCCCGTTGCCCGCTTCGGAAGGACGCTTTAAAAATTTTTATTTTTGAAAAAAGATGAAGTCAAACTGACCCCATAATTTTCATAGTTTAAATGAAAGAGCGCTTTACCTCAAATCT
>JXCR01144028.1:420979-435635 GCA_002079205.1 Phalaenopsis hybrid cultivar | reverse complement strand
TTCTGAATTTTTTAAATACCCCTATTTATTTATTCAAACGCGGGCTGACTGGATCCTCGGATCCGTCGAAAAGCCACGCGGTGGCTCCCATTTGACACCGCCTTCTGAGTCAGCTGCCACGCGTCGCGCTGTATCACCTCAGATGACTATCCTGCTTGATCTCTGCCGTCCATTCAGTACACGCGCGGATGGACGGCATCAGCTCATCGTCCCCAATAGCCTTAACCGAGAACCATCCACACTAAAACCTTAAGATATCTGCCTAGACTCAACCAAATCACTTCGGGTTTAATCCTATGGACTCTNGAAAAGAGTTGAGAAAATTCAATAAATTATCATTTTACATGTTGTGTATAGTTTAATCATTAAAGTAGAATCTCTATTTTGAGGCTCTGGAAAAGCTGAAATGCAATCATTATGTAAAATTAGCATAGGGTTCTTCATCGGTATTATGCATTTATGAAGTAATAAATCTATTTTCATATTGTGCATTGAATTTTTGTTGAAGTGAGATCATTATTTTGGGAAATGTGTGAACTACTATGTGTTTTAATGAGGTTTTAGGATGCCTTTCTTTAGAAAAAAATGTTGAGAAAAATTTAATAAATTACCATTTTACATGTTGTGTATGGTTTAATCACTGAAGTAGAATCCCTATTTATGGCTCAAGGACTTTGAAAAGCAGTAATTATGTAAAGTTAGCATATGTTTCTCATGAATATTTTGGATTTAAGATAGAACAAATCTATTTTCTTGTTGTATATTATTTATTTGCTAAATTGAGATCATTATTTAGGAGACTATTTGAGTTGTTATGTGTTTTTATGAGGTTTTAAGATGACTTTCTTCAGAAAAAAGTTAATAAAATTCAATAAATTGCCATTTTACATGTTTTGTATGGTTTAATCATCAAAGCATATGTAATACTTAAAGCTTTGGAAAGTTGAAATGTAGTAATTATGTAAACCTAACATAAGTTTTTCACAAATATTTTGGATTTATGAAGGAATGAATCTATTTTCAAGCTATGCATTGATTATTTACTGAAGCGAGATCATTGTTTAGTGAAATGTGTGAGTTTTTATGTGTTTTTATGAAGTTTTAGGATGACTTTCTTAAGAAAAAGTGACGTGCCAAAATTTACCAAGGGACAAGTCAGTCGTACAACGCAAGTGCTCGTGTCAAATAGTAATACAGTTAAAGAGTATCACATATCGATCCCACAAAAAAGTGTAACATTTGTTTTTCACAAAAAAATCTCTAGTTTACTAATTTAGCTAACCTAATCTGACGTGATCACAAAGAGAGTTTTAAATCCTAAGGTTTTAACAAAACAAAGCAAAGAGAAGACAACATAAAGCAAAAAACAATGAAAAGACTTTTGTGAGTTTCTTCAAGATTTATGAGATTCTTGTCTTTGTGATTTGGGGATCGTGGCGATCGTAATTTTCCTACATATTTTCCTACCTAATTATTATCAATCAAGGATAGAATACTCATTATGCCTATTTCTAAGTCAAAAGTAACCTATAATCAATGAAGTTGAGGCTTCTTCAATCCCTATGACATTTTTCATGACTTTTACAATCCACTGGAATAATTGAAGAATTCCATTGAAATATGTTTATTCTCTTGGAATTTTGTGGTTAACATTTTGTTTTCCACTACACAACGATTAGAGTTCATAGTTTGATGAAATATTTTAACATCTTAGTTGGCCAGAACAGGAGTAAAATATGTTTGGAGGTTAGCCAACAGTAAAGCCATGAAAGCTCGAAGAAAATGCTTAACNCCATCTACTTAGGCTTGATTTCATGGTACATTAATCGTATGGATGTGTTTGTCTCACTTAGACGAGTCCATATGATCAAACTCGAAGTGATTTGGTTGAGTCTAGGTTGAGATCTTAAAGTTTTAGTGTGGCGGTCACGTGATCATTTTATCGGGAACGATGACAAGGAGCCGTCCGATCGCGCGTGTATCACATGGATGGCCAAGCTCGAGTCGAACAGCGCTTTGGAACATAAACAGTGGGTCGAGTCAGCAAGCTACGTGGACGGCGGCATCCAACCAGAGCGCGCCACGCATGTCTTCGGAGCTGTCGAAGGATGAGGTGGCACGCGCGGTTTAAATAGATAAATAGGGCTTTTCTTAATTATTTGAATACCCTTAACTTAGAAAATCCATAACTTTGTGTAGAAAAATCACAAAAATAAAATAAAAATACTCACTTGCTCAGTGAACAGAGGAAAACAATGTGGAATAAATTTCAAGACCATGTTATGCATATATTATTTTTAATTAATTAAACACTATTTTGAATCATTTGATTCTCCATGCATATTGATATATCATCTTGGCTTGAAACTTTGACATGTTGCAACCTCTGTTAGGGGAAACATTCTTTGATTTTTCAAAAGTCAGAGGAGGTTCCTATATAGAGATCCATATTTTTCAAGTTACTCCACATTATTTCTTTTAAATAATCATAGAAATTAGCATATTGAGTATTTTTCAAGTTATTCCACATTATTTCTTTAAAATAATCATGGAAACTAGCATATTGATCAGTGAAAGGTCCACCATGACTAGAGAAACCTTTGGAAATAATTTCATGGGTCAAGTCATTTAAAGGAAGGTCCACCATGATTAGAGAAACCTTTGGAAATAATTTCATGGGTCAAGTCATTTAAAATGAGGTCCACCATGACTAGAGAAGCCTTTGGAAATAATTTCATGGGTCAATTCATTTAAAATACTAATTTCATGGGTCAAGTCATTTAAAATGCACTTAAATTTTGCAAACACTAAATCACTAAGATAACTAATTTTGGAAAATATAAACATTTAAATGAATTTATTTTTGATCTCCACTGTAGCTTATGATCCAGAGAACTCATCATAAAAATTTCAAAATATTTTGAGTTCATTTCACGACTTAAATTGATTTTTAAAGATAAATACCACTCTTGGCATTTGAATGATTTTTAAAAATCAATATATAACTCAAAAAATTATGAAACTTAGTTTTTTGAGCTCTCTGTGATCAGGGATATTTTCTAAAAATAAAATTATATTTAAAATAAAAACTTGATTTTTAGCCTATTTTAAATATTTGAATAATAAAAAAATTCATAAAAAACACAAAAATAATAAAATTTATTGAAATGTTCTAAATTGGTTCCTAATCACTTTACAATTAGAATATTTTTCCTGGTTTTCTAAATAAAGATATTGAATTTCAAAGCTTAAAAATAACTTTTAAAGAAGAATATTTTTCCTGATTTTCTAAATAAAGATATTGAATTTTAAAGCTTAAAAATAATTTCTTTAAAGAAGAAAAGCTAAAAAATGAGTTTTCACTATAATAATTCCAATAAATCAAAAAAAAATTAGGAAAAAAACAAAATTAGTTCCTCTAAGTTCTCTAACTTTAGGGAGATTTTTCAAAAACAGAAAACTTAATTTTCACTGCCTAAAATATTTTATTTTTATTAAATAATCCAGAATATAAAATAATTCCAATAAATCACAGAGATTTCCAAAAATTATGAAATTTTGTTCAAAGGATTTTCTGGTCTAGTTTTACCTCCAGTAAAAATTACAAGGGATTAGAGANTTTTCTAATCCTCTTTTAACAAATGGATTTCAACTTAAGTTCACCACTAAGTCCTTAAGACCTAAATGAATGAAGTGGGTTTCTGCCAATTAAGCCCATTTTTAATTGCAAATCANATATATATATAAACTTCCTGAAATTTTATGCACAAACTCCCACAATGGTCCTAGGAAATTACAAATTGTTCATGTTCATTGGAGCTACCCTCTTAAGGGTTGGGTCAAAGTCAACACTGATGGAAGCTTCATTTCCCCTAATGCAGGGGTTGGTGGGGTTTTCATAAATGTTAGTGGGGAATGTCTACTATATTTTCAGTCTCCTACCAGGGCTCAGGACCCTTTGGAAGCTGAAGATCAAGCTATTTATTTGGCAGTGTTTATGATAAAAAAATTGTTGCTAGAACCAATTAAGGGTTGAAACTGACTCCATGTATTTAATCAACATTCTTGAAGGGAGAATATCTATCACTTGGTATTTGACTAATTGGATCACTGGCATACAAACCTTGAGCAAGGAGATTAAGCTACCTTTTCCTCACACATATAGGGAGGGTAATGACCAAAGGAAAATATGTTGAGATCTTCATACCAATTTTATACTGTTTTAATGATATTGCACTTTAAATAAAGTTATTTTTTATGTTTTTTTTTTCAGGAATGATGAATTAGGGTCAATGGAGGAGAAAGATGCAAAAATGAGCAAATTTGGAGCGACAAGGACAAAAATGTGGAGATTTGAACTAAGCGCGCCGACGGTGAGTTTTTCCCGAGACTAAAAGACAAAATTCTCTAGAAGTTCGCCGACAGCGCCCTCAAGGACGCCGACGGCGAGCTCAGCAGTTATGCTTACTCAAGCTTTGGATAAGGCCAAATTTTGAAGGGATGCTTAGCCAACTCTTGAGAAAGCTCATCCACAACTTTAAAAGACTATTTTGGCTGAAAATTGATTGAGAAGAAATGGTCGGAAGGGAGTCTCGAGTTCCGGGAGGTTAGAAAGGTTCTATTAGTGTTTGTTAGAGTGTAAAAAAGTGTGAGGAATTATTCAAGAGATTGTAAGAGTAATTTCTTCCTCCTTGCTACTTCAAAGAGGAATTCTGTGTGCTGTAAAGAAAGGAAGAGATTCGAAGGAACTTCAAGGAGTGTTCTTGGGGCGAAAATAGAGATAAGTTATTTACTTGTTGTAATTTGTATGACTTTGATTTTATATATGAATTCCAAGTTTTGTTGTGTTTTCCTCATGAGATCTGAGTAGTTTTCTCTATCTTTTTTCTTGTCTCGAGATTTGTGAAATGGTGATTTAAATTGGTGAAGCCATGAAAAAGTTTAAGAAATTGTGATGATCTTTTCACTTCAATCTTAATTTACTTTCAATCTGGCCAATTATTTTCTCCTTATCTTGAGATTTGTGAAATGGTGATTTGAATTGGTGAAGCCACGAAAATGTTTAAGAATTTGTGATGATCTTTTCACTTCAATCTTAATTTACTTTCAATCTGGCCAATTGATTTGTTAAATTATGTTACTTTCAATCTGGCCCAATTGATTTGTTAAAATATGTTGAGTTTTACAACTAAAGTGAATAATTGGCAAAACCATGAAAATGTTTTTGGTAATTTGAATTGGTGAAGCCATGAAAATGTTAAAGAAATTGTGATGATCTTTTCACTTCAATCTTAATTTATTGGAGCCATGAAAATTTTAAAAAAATTATGATGATCTTTTCACTTCGATCTTAATTTACATGAAGCCATGAAAATGTTTGAGAAATTGTGATGATCTTTTCACTTCGATCTTAATTTACTTTCAAATCTGGAATTGATTTGTTTAAAATATGTTGAGTTTTACAACCGAATGGTGAAGTCATGAAAATGTTTAAGAAATTGTGATGATCTTTTCACTTCGATCTTAATTTACTGAAGCCATGAAAATGTTTGAGAAATTGTGATGATCTTTTCACTTCGATCTTAATTTACTTTCAAATCTGCCCAATTGATTTGTTAAAATATGTTGAGTTTTACAACTAAAGTGAAGATTACATCTAAGATTCATGGAGGTCAAAAAAATGTTTAAGAAATTGTGATGATCTTTTCACTTTGATCTTAATTTATTTTCAATCTGGTCATAAATGTTAAAGAAGTTGTGATGATCTTTTCACTTTGATCTTAATTTACCTTCAATCTGGCCAATAATGTTTAAGAAATTGTGATGATCTTTTCACTTTGATCTTAATTTGCTTTCAATTTGACCAATTATTTGTTAAAATATGTTGAGTTTTACAACTAAAGTGAAGATTACATCCAAGATTGAGGGAGGTTTTAAAATATGTTGAGTTTTACAACTAAAGTGAAGATTACATCCAAGATTTATGGAGGTCAAAATAAAATATGTTGAGTTTTACAACTAAATTGAAGATTACATCCAAGATTCAGGGAGGTCAAAGCCCTTGGGAGTTTGGTGAAAATAAATAGGGAAATAATATTATCGGGGTAGAATTAGAGATTTTAGAGTGACAAATTAAAATCCCCAACTCAGTCCTATTGTTTGGGTGCTAAAGTGTAGATGTTAGCCCTCAGAAGAGGGGAACGTGGGAGCTCTAAAGTGATAGCTGGTATCCTCCCAGCCTAGCCGCAGATTTAGTAAACAAGCATAGGATTAGTTAATGTTCTTTATGCCTGGACCAAAGGGTAAGAAATAGGTATGCTCCTATTTGGCACAATATAATTTGAACTAATTCACTTTATCTATTCACTATAATTTCTTAACAAGGAGAATAATGCTTTCTTACATATTGAATATCAATTTAAACCCTCAATAGTATCATTAGTTATTTATTAGTTCCNTTAAGAAATTATGATGATCTTTTCACTTCAATCTTAATTTACTTTCAATTTGGCCAATTGATTTGTTAAAATCTGTTGAGTTTTACAACTAAAGTGAATATTACATTCAAGATTCAGGGATCATTGTTAAAATATGTTGAGTTTTACAACTAAAGTGAAGATTACATCCAAGATTCAGGGAGGTTAATGCCTTTGGAAGTTGGGTGCAAATAAATATGAAAATAATATTATCGAACATATAATTGGAAATTTTAGAGTGACAGACTAAAATCTCCAATTTGGTCTTATCGTTTCGGTGCTAAAGTGTAGATGTTAGCCCTTTGGTGAGGGGAACGTGGGAGCTCTGAAGTGAGAGCCGGTATCCTTTCAGTCTAGNGATGATCTTTTCACTTCGATCTTAATTTACTTTCAATTTGGCGAATTTATTTGTTAAAATATGTTGAGATTTGCAACTAAAGTGAAGATTACATCCAACATTCAGGGAGGTCAAAGCCCTTGGAAGTTGGGTGCATATAAATAGTGAAATAATATTATCGGGCATAGAGTTTGAGATTTTAGAGTGACAGACTAAAATCCCCAATTTGGTCCTATCGTTTGGGTGCTGAAGTTTAGATGTTAGCCCTCAGGCGAGGGGACCATGGGAGCTCCAAAGTGAGAGCCGGTATTCTCCCAGCCTAGCCGCAGATTCATTAAATAAACGTAGGATTAGTCAATGTTTTTTATGCCTGGACAAAAGGGTGAAGAATAGGTATGCTACTATTTGGCACAATATAATTTGAACCAATTCACTTTATCCATTCAGTATAATTTTTTGATAAGGAGAAGAATGCTTTCTTATATTGAATATCACATTTAAACCCTCATTGGTATCATTTGTTAATTAATAGTTACAAAAATTATACATTTATTGCAATTGCCTATTAGTGACAGATAAGCAAATTGAACTTCATTGTTGTGATTAAAGTATTGCTTTTTCTAAAATCTTAGTTCGTAATTCTAAACCACTCCCTGTGGGATTGATATTTAGGACTCCATGAGAGTCCTATATTATNCCTATTAGTGATAGATAAGCAAATTGAACTTCGTTGTTGCGATTAAAGTATTGCTTTTCTAAAATCATAGTTTGGTAATTCTAAACCACTCCCTAGATCGATATCTAGGACTCCATTAGAGCCCTATATTACTTGAGCAATATGTATACTTGCGTTGATAAGTGTGACTTTATAATTATTGAATATTTATTATGTCCATATTTATCTTATATTTTTAAGCATATATAAAGTCGCCGGTCAGGTAACAGACCTACTAATTGGCTTGCTAAGGCTGACCTCCACACTCAGAGTCCCTTCATAGATACTTGTACCACTCCTTCTTTAGAATTAATGTTGAAAGGAGATCTTGTTGATCTACCTTTCATTAGAGTCCTTCCTGTTTAACTTTTCAGAAGTGCCTTGTTTTTTCCTTCCTTTTTGCTTCTATTTTATTTAATGAAATAGGAGCCTAGTCTCCTTTTATAAATATATATATACATATATATATGTATATATATATATATATATATGTGTGTGTGTGTGTGTTTGTGTGTGTGTGTGTGTGTGTGTGTTAACATCCTTAAATAGAGTAGGCCAATAAACCCAAAATGACCTCCACATTCAAAATCAACACATTTTTGGATAATTTATTGAATTTCTATATAAGGCACACTTCTTCGCATAACTAAATCTTTGTATTGTTTGTGAAAATATGAGTCATCCCAAAAGAAAAAATTTACATCATGAATGAATTTCTTTTCTTATTATTTTTTCACTCTGTATAGTAAAATACCATTAACAATATAGTTCACAAGATCAGCATACCACGGTATTTCCTATCCTTTAACAGCATAAATTTGTTCATTAGAAAAAGCTTCATTAATTTATTTTTCCAAATCAAATCTTTTTCCTGCTCTAGCCTTGATAAAATAATTACTAATTTGAATTTTTGTTTGTTTCCTATCGATCACCACAAAATCAAATTCTTGTATTAGAAGTACCCGTCTAATTAATCTTGATTTTGCATCAGATATTTATTAGTCGAGTGGTCAGTATACACAACACATTTAGCTCCAATTAGATATGAACTAAACATATCAAAAGCATAAACAATAACAACTAACTCTCTTTTAGTAGTTTTGTATTTAATTTGAGCATAACTAAGAGTCATACTAGCATATTATATAACTTTAAAAATCTTGTCATATCTGGTTGCCACTAAAAAGTAGAAGAGTTGCATGTTGGAAGTTGTCGGCTGTCGGAATCGAAATCCAGTCGTGTGATCTCAAATTATTCATAGTTTAAAGGAACGATCACTACACCTCAAGCCATGAATCTAACCCAAAAGCTAAACACAAGACGTGAGGGTGAGGCTCAATGAAGTAAACTAAGAAATATATGACATCCATTTGGTCAACAAAACCATTTTATTTATAAACCCACAAATTCCCTTATATAATATGAAAAATTAAATAGGGTATATATTATCTTTGGTTTGCAATAACTTCATATAAGGGCAAGGCCTTATAGTTAATTACATCTTAAATGACCAAAGTCACTCATGAAAACTATTGATAGAAATCAAGGAATACTATCTTCGAGCAATTCAAAAGGATAGGACTATTTCATTGAAATCAGACAAGTTGGTGTCAAAGAAGAATAAATCAAATTTGGAACATTTTTTTGAAGAATCCAAAAAAGAAAGAACAAGGGATGTCATAGATCCAGAGGAGAACCTCGGTGACTTCCAGTCTATCCTATTGTTAGGATTCAATTTTGAGGAGAAATTATTTAAATGTTTCATCCTGTTAATTTTATTTTTTTAGGGTTTACATTCATGTGAAACAATCACACAAATAGCCTTGACGATGTGAGGATTTAGGTCTTGACAAATGAAAAACCTTGAAATCCTAGGGTAATTTAGGGCTTATACTGTACGACAAATCTATACTAAAGGTCTAAAAATGTGTTGAGGATTTATGTTACATAGGCAAAAATCTCTATATCCTATGGCTTATTTGTTTTTGTTTATTTTTCTCTCTTTTATTTTAGAAGGAGTCACCATTTTGTCTTTTATCATCTACTTCCTTTATTCACATAAATCTCCCTCTCGAATCAGATCAGTGAATCGAAGAGGAGAGGAACTAAATAAGAAGGGACATACGACAAAATGAAAAAAAAGAAAATACACAAAACGTGGAGAGCGTATGTGCAGTAAGTCTTGCAAGGATAGGTTAAGAGTGTTCGCCCAAACAAGATCAGACAAAAGCACCTTAAACTGATATTTGTGAAAGAATACCTATGTAGACTACTCAAAACCCAAGAGTTACGTGTAGATGCCTGTTCTGGGCTCAAGAGAACTCCCAAGGGGACGTATCCCACTTGATTAATTTCATCTTGGGGGGTATCAAAGAATACTCTCGATAAAAGGTGTTTCACTTAGATTATCGTGAACCTGGTGGAATAGGTACTTAGAAGAAGGTTATTCCATGTGAGAACAGTCTCGATGCTTTAAAGCTCACACTAAGCGGTAGAGCCAATGATCGATCACACAGGCATGTCGTCGTGCCAACCCACGCTGGCGCACACACCACTTGTGGGCAATCAAACTCATATGCCTAGACTCTTCTATTCCTAAGGCTGACTAGGAGGTAGCAAATCTAACCACCATGACGATTGCAGACTCGTTTTCCTTGCTTTCTCCAAGCACGCTGACAACTAATTTGTGCCCCAATGTGCCTTGTAGAACATGCACAAGACAACAAAAAGATAGGAGAATGGGATGGAGGTATGCAAAGTAACTAAAAATAATAATTTTGGCATGCAAAAAATATAACCAAAATATATCTTTCCGAGGGAGGTTGCTCGATGACGGCAAAGGAGGGGAACCCATGAGGTAATAGATGCATGCATCTCCTCACATAGCGGCAACTTTGCTGTCCGTTGACGTTGAAGTGCTCTGACAAAGTATCCGGCCGGCGGGAAGGTAAGACGGTGCGGTAGAGGAATTAGCTCAGGGGCGGTGCGCACCAAGAGCAAAAGAGATGCGGAGGAGAGCCCAAAATCAGACTCCTCTAACTGATTTTCTCTAGAGTAAATGCGGCACTGGCAAATCACAATGCCGGAGATGAAGAAGAATTCTGGCTGCGGTAAGGAGATAAAGAGGGCTGCTCGAGCTTTGGCTTTTCCACTCTAGGGGGAGGGAGCCATGGCTTCTAGGGAGAAGATCTGGTCGGTGGTGAGGCTCTCCGGTCTTAACCGGTGATGAGGGAGGTCTGAAAAGGTAGGCAGCGGTGAGGTTCATGAGAGCCAGAGATGGCTTCAGCTTGCCGGCGAGGAAGGAGGGCCGAAGGAGGGGCTACCAGCGTCGGGGAAGGAGGTTGTTGCCAGCTATCAGCGTGCACCGGTGAGGCTCACCGACCGGAGAGAAGCAAGGCATGACGGCTCGCAAACTAGGTTTCATGAATGAGGTCGGTGGCCGGTGTCACGATGGATAGGGGGGAGAGAGAGAGGAGTGATAGTTTTATAATAATAATAATAATATTAATAATAATAATAATATTATTATTATTATCCTTAGTGCATTTTTAGCTCTAACACGTCCTTGCACCAAAGTGAATGTCCTTCTTGGCTAAAATTGACATTTTGGATGGTTTGGCACAGTCCGTTTTGTCATCTGAGGTCATCCGGACCATCTTTTTGAATATCATGCCAAGAACGATAATTTGCACATTTTTACTCCGCCTGTAAAGACGTAGCAAAGTGGACATCCTCTGTAGGTGAAATCAACATTTTGGACACAATCATGTGGTCTGTTTCTTTATTTGGGGTCATCTAGATAACTTCAATAACGATTGGGCCAATTCAAGCCAATTTCACGTACGGGGCGACAAACGATATTTATCAACCTGATCGGAGTTGTTCGATGTGTGAAATGCCGACCGGCCTTCACATAGGCAAAAGACAAAGTCTAACAAAATTATCGAAGCTACGTGCCCCTCAACATGTGCCAAAAAGGTCTTGGGTGGGTGTATGAACTATTGGACTTCAAAGATAGGCCATAAACTATCTTGAGTCATGCAGGTGGACACTCTACACTCATGACATAAAAAATTTATGCCAATAATGGACCCCCAACAAGTGTGTTGCGTAATTAAGGCGTAGTGCACTTGTTGGAAGATGCTCAATTTTTTTCAAGCCTAGGTTATTGATGTGATTATGCATTCTAAGCAACAAAAAAGAGCAAAATACTTGAGGAAGGAAAAGCCATGAGAGTCATATCCACTCATAGAAGAATGGGTAGGACTGCACCAAGGACTTATATCCACCCTGAAAATGGGTTCAGAGGCCATAGAAGCGTGACTTTGAAAAGTGGTTTAGAGGACGTAGAGGCGTGACCATGCCCAGTAGGTTCAAGGGTCGTAGAGGCATGACCTACGATGAGTTCAGGGGCCATAGAGGCATGACCCAGAAAAGAGGTTCAAGGGTCGTAGAGGCATGACCTACGATGAGTTCAGGGGCCATAGAGGCATGACCCAGAAAAGAGGTTCAGAGGACGTAAAGGCATGACCACACCAGGTGGTTCCTGGCACCATAGAGGCAAGACCTAGAAATGAGTTCAGGTGCCATAAAGGCATGACTCAAAAAAGTGGTTCGGAGGCTGTGGAGGCATAACCACAAAAAACAGGTTCATAGGCCATAGAGGCAAAACCTAGGGTTGAGTTCAGGGGCTTCAGGGGCATGACCACACAACACTGATGGGTTAAAGCCTCAAATTCTTATAGAACATCGATGAGGACTGTTGGGCTTCATATCAGACATGAGCGGTAGGCATGTTGGCTCGTGAGTTGCTTGCTACTTTAATGAGGAGTGTCGGGTTGCACATCGCACATTAAGCGGCAGTTGGTTGACTAGATCAAGAAGGAATGCTAGAGTGGAACTTATTTTGAATCTGAGGACTACTCTGCATTTATCAATTAAGAAGGAGAGCTAAGAGAATCTAATCCCTCTTGTGAACTGATCGAGGCGAGCACCTAAACGCCTAAACTATGTTAGTGATGAAAGCTAAGAGTCTCATATCATCATCTGAGAGGTAGTGAAGGTTGGCTAGGGAGCAGTGCAATAAAGCTAAATCATCGAATGTTAATATGTTCTCACAAAAGGACTGATTAGAGAGTCATGTGGTCCAAGGAACACTGACGTCGGATGGCTGAGAAGCCAAACCTAGAGATGTCGTCTATGGGTAAAGTGCTAGAGACTTATATCCATCTCGATAGCGGGTTCAGAGGCCATAGAGGCTTAACCTTGAAGCAAACAAAGTGTTAGAACCTTGAACGTCTACGCTATGTTTATGAGGACTGTCATTAGGCCCTACGTCACTCTTTGAAATGGTAGGTATGTTGGCTAAAGAGCCTAGCAATAAAGCTGAAACGTTAAATAACGTGATTATCTCACGAAGGGACCAACTAGAACATCGTGTGATCCAAGAAAGCATCGGAGGAGATGGCTATAAAGCTAAAAATGTCAAAAAGATGGGATATCCTGATAACAAAGTAAACTCTGAGGTGGTAGGGCTCGTGGCACATCGATGTATTTAGTTATAAAGCCAAAGGGTCGTCATGAGATGAAGCACCCTCATGAAAAAACCAATGAGAATGTCATAAGGTTTGAGAGGTGTCATAAGCTAGATGGAAAACACAGGCTAGCAATCCGAAATGGGTCCATAAGGCCAAGCGAACCGGTCCTCACTGTACGCGACTTCATGGTATCATCGGAAATCAAAATATCGCAATCAGACATAGATTGGTTGACCATTTGATGTAGTTCTAACCAATGCAACACGTCCCTTAAAGAGGTGATAAAAATCAACCTAGTCAAAATTAGTGTCGAAGGGTGTTGGAAGAACAAAGCAATTAAACCTTATAATACCTTGGGAACGTGAGTTAACTCTTGCTGTAGAGTTTTGCGGGTATGAGAATACCCGACTTAAGAATGGACTAATTGAACTAACATATAGCTAGGATTAGTACAACATGCAATCTGACACACTGAGTAGAATCAACCAAGTCGAATATCAAATATAATAGGAGGCAGGTATCCTGCCTATGCATGTAAAATGTGATAGGAGATATGTATTCTAACCCTGCATCAAGTGNGAAATGGATTGGATTGAACTTAGGGACTCTTAGAGAAGCTCTCAGAGAGGTTTGGAGGGCCCTTGGTGAAAAGTTTTTAGCACCCCTCTCCATGGCCGTGAGGGGTAGATTTTATAGAAATTGGCCAATGGGGAGCTTAGCTTGCAGGGACTCTTAGAGAAGCTCTGAGAGGGATTTGGAGGGCCCTTGGTGAAAAATTTTTACGACAGGGGCTCTTAGAGAAGCTCTGAGAGGGATTTGGAGGACCCTTAGGTGAAAAATTTTTACCAGGGTCCCTCAGGGAAGCTCTCTGAAGAGTTTAGAAGGCCTCAGTGAAAAAATTTTTACCACCTGTCTCTCATGGAAGCTCTCAGAGGAGTTTGAAAAGCCTCACTAAATTTCCATGGCCGTGAGGGGTAGATTTTATAGAAAATGGCTATAGGGATGCTTAGCTGGCCAATTCCTCCATGGCCGTGAGGGGTAGATTTTATAGAAATTGGCCAATGGGGAGCTTAGCTGGCTATTTGTCTCCATGGCCGTGAGGGGTAGATTTTATAGAAAATGGCCAATGGGGAGCTTATCTGGCTATTTGAAGCTTAGCCCCACTGCTTAGGTGTCAAGCAGAGGGGTCCTCAGCTCAATTTGAGCTGAGGTGATTTTAGCCCCGTGCTTAGGTGTCAAGCAGAGGGGTCCTCAGCTCAATTTGAGCTGAGGTGGCCTCTTGGCATGTGCTTAGGTGTCAAGCAGAGGGGTCCTCAGCTCAATTTGAGCTGAGGTGGCTTCTTGGCATGGGCTTAGGTGTCAAGCAGAGGGGTCCTCAGCTCAATTTGAGCTGAGGTGGCTTCTTGGCATGGTTGGGTTTTCACCATGTGGGGGCTCACGGTTTTGGATTTTAGCTTGGGTTAGGGTGGCTAACGGGGGTCACCATGTGGGGGCTCACGATTTTGGATTTTAGCTTGGGTTAGGATGGCTGACCAGGGCTTCGACCATGGTTAAAGCTTATAATGGACAGTAAAAATGGCACCATATGGTT
>JXCR01144028.1:386802-416690 GCA_002079205.1 Phalaenopsis hybrid cultivar | reverse complement strand
TTTTTGGAAATTTTGACAAATTTGGATGTATTCAAGGTATTTAAAATGGGTTTTGATCAATTANTCAAAGTGTTTGAAATGGATTTTAATCAATTTTGGGTATTTTGGCAAAAATTTGGGAATATTAGCCAAATTTAGATCCTAAGGGCAGTTAGGTAATTTAGAGGTGCCTCGGGGCGAAATNATTTGGTCATTTTTGGAAATTTTGACAAATTTGGATGTATTCAAGGTGTTTGAAATGGTTTTTGATCAATTTCTATTTTGGCAAAATTTGGGAATATTAGCCAAATTTGGGTCTCAAGGGCAGTTAGGTAATTTGANATTTGGCCATTTTTGGAAATTTTGCCAAATTTGGATGTATCCAAGATATTTGAAATGGGTTTTGATTAATTTAGGGTATTTTGGGTATTTTGGCAAAATTTGGGAATATTAGCAAATTTGGGTCCCAAGGGCAGTTAGGTAATTTGGAGGTACCTAGGGGCAAAAGGCCAAGTTAAGAAATTTGAGTCCCTAAGTTTTGATCAGTTTTGGATATTTTGGCAAAATTTGGGAATTTTGGCCAAATTTGGGTCCAATTTGGTCATTTTTGAAATTTTTTGTCAGTTGGATGTATTCAAAGTGTTTGGAATAAGTTTTGATCAATTTTGGGTATTTTGGCAAAATTTGACATGGAGGGGCATTTTGGTAATTTGGCCATTTTTTTGGAAATTTTTGTCAATTTTGGCAAATGTGGATATATTCAAAGTGTTTGGAATAATTGATCAATTTTGGGTAATTTGGCAAAATTTGGGAATTTTAGCCAAATTTGGGTCCCAAGGGCATTTTGGGTATTTTGACAAAATTTTTGGAAATTTTAACAAATTTGGATGTATTCAAGCTGTTTGAAATGGGTTTTGATCAATTTTGGGTATTTTGACAAATTTTAAGATTAGCCAAATTTGGGTACCAAGGGCAGTTAGGTAATTTGGAGGTGCCTAGGGGCAAGAGACTAAATTTGGGTCCCAAGGGCAGTTAGGTAGTTTGGAGGTGCCTAGGGGCAAAAGACCAAATTAGGTTTTGGGTCCCAAGGGCAGTTAGGTAATTTGGAGGTGCCTAGAGGCAAAAGACCAAGTTAGGTTCACATAGAATTGGATAGATATCCATTCTAAATGAACCATGGATTAATGTATTGTGAAGATATATAGAATTGGATAAATATCCATTCTAAATGAACCATGGATTAATGTACTGTGAAGATATGGTATGAATTGATGGGTTTTGATTAATTTTGGGTATTTTGGCAAAATTTGGGAATATTAGCCAAATTTCGGTCTTTTGATCAATTTTGGGTATTTTGGCATAATTTGGGAATATTAGCCAAATTTGGGTCCCAAGGGAAGGGGCAAAAAACTAAGTTAAGCATTTCACATAGAATTGGATAAATATCCATTCTAAATGAAGAATTATAAATATCCATTCTAAATGAACCATGGATTAATGTATTGTGAAGATGTGGTGTATCTTAGTTTCAAGACACCCAGGGTCAACCATGGATTAATGTATTGTGAAGATATGGTGTATCTTAGTTCCAAGTCAACACCCAGGGTTGACCCTAAAGCCAAGTAATCCTATAGGGATTTATATGGTGTATCCTAGTTCCAGGTCAACACCTAGAGTTGACCCTAAAGCCAAGTAATCCTATAGGGATTCTTCTTTAATAAGTCAACATCCAGGGTCAACCCTAAAGCCAAGTAATCCTATAGGGATTCTTCTTGAATTCTCTAATAAATGATCTTACCTACTAAGTGCTAGAGGTTAGGACCAATATGTGGAACTTCAAGTTGAGGTTATAATGATCTTACCTACTAAATGCTAGAGGTTGAGATCAATATGTGGAATTTCAAATTGAGTATCTTACCTACTAAATGTTGAGGTTAAAGATCATTATGTGGAATTTCAAGTTGAGTAAAAAGAAAAGTTTTGAATTTCTAATGGTGGGGCATTTTCTAGTTTTCTAAGACTAGTCAGTAGGAAAGTCCTATGGCTAGACCTAGGCTACGAATTTCTAATGGTGGGGTACCTCTTCTAGTTTTCTAAGACTAGTCAATAGGAAAGTCCTATAGACCTACTAAATGCTAGAGGTTAAGATCAATATGTGGAATTTCAAGTTGAATAAAAAGAAGAGTTTTGAATTGATCTTACCTTCTAAACATTAGAGGTTAGGACCAATATATGGAATCTCAAGTTGAGCAAAGAGAAGAATTTTGAATTTCTAATTGCGCATTTCTAGGGAACTCTAACTTGAGTAAATAGAAGAGTTTTGATTTTTTAATTGTGGGGGTACTTTTTGTAAGTTTTTGAGATAGTCAATAGGGAAATCCTATGGCTAGACCTAGGCTACTAAAGAAGTTTTCTAGACCTCAACCAAAAGTGAGGTCAACAGGTGGTTGTACCACCATGGATGAAAATTATCTTGAAAGAATGCGTCTCTTGGGCAAATACATGAGATCAAGACATATTTTTAAGAGACCCCAAGGCACCTCTTAGAAAACTATAAAAGAAAGAAGAGAGAACTTAGGAAAGAGTCCTGAAAATATTGGCAAGTTTTGAAAGTTCTTCTGTAGGGAGTTAGTTCGGAGAGATTTTTTGGAACCACTTTTTATTTACTTTATCTTTTTTTTTTGGTTTTGAGTGATTGTAAAGAAGAGATTCAAAGGAATTTCAAGAGTTTGGTGGAGGACTTGAGATAAGTTTTTATCTTTTTATTTCACACTACTTTTGATTTTAACCGAGACTTGTTGTTGGTTTGACAATGATTTCTTCTTTTAAACTAAATTGTGGTTTTGTTTTCTTCATGCATTCTAAGTAGTTTTCTTTATCTTTCTTCTTAAAATGATAAATAATTAAGTTTTGGATGGAAGTTATGAAGAGTATTGAACTTTAATGATGGAAGTAGTTATATTTTAAATCCATGCACTTCATTTACTTTTTGATTTGGCCAATCCAGATGTTAAAATTTGTTGTAAGAACATGTAAGAATCAGGCTGGTATTGTCTCAGTCAACAATTGGAAATAATAATATGTGGTTGTATGAATGAAAATGTAGTTCATATGATTGAGGGTAAAAAAATAAGAAAATATTCATTTATGGGTGTAGAGTTAGAGGAATTTAAAGTGACAGGTTAAGACCCCAACTTATTTATTTCTTTAGGTTCTGATATGTAAATTTTAGCCCCCAGGTGGAGAGAATCGAGAGAACTCTAGAGTGAGAGCTAGTATCTTCCCTGCCTAGCTGGTCTTCAGAACTATTCAAATTTTAAATTAGCCAATGTTCTTTATAGCATCTCTGGTAAGGGTAAAGAATTTTATTGCTCCTATTTGGCACAACACAATTTGTATACTTCCACAACAGAACTCCTATACTTATTACTGATTCATGATAAGAAGAAACATATTTTCATATTAAGTACTTTTCTTCTATAATAACTTTAGTTATCTTTTTTAGTTGTTATTGTTTCATTAAAATATCAATAATACCAAAAATATTTAAATTTTAAATTCCTGCAAAAATTATTTTGAGTTCAAGTAATTATCTTTTCAAAACTAGAAAAATTTTCTAAAAAGTGCATATTGCATAATCTTCCCTGTGGGTTTGATATTCAGGTCTTAATAAAAAAGTTCTATATTACTTGATAATGATACATATACTTGCGTAGTATCCTAATATAAATATATATAAATTAAAAAAGTTAAATTCTTGTTTTTCTATAGGATCAAGTTTTTTGTTTTGTTGCAAAATAAGTAAATATAAGTGAAAAGTACCATCATAACTATTGTTATACTGTGCATAAGCATAAGTACGGGATCATGCACCAATATCTATTGATTTCATGTTCTGAATGCAATAGTTTAGTACAGACTTTTCTTTTGTAACATCAGCCATATGATTTTTTGGCAACAGTTCGACAGAAATGAAGTGGTGCCATACTTTTGATTGATAGTCAACATGGAAGCAGGGAAGTTAACTATCTTGTTATTCTTAATCTTCTACTCTCCTCTTCCATTAGTCAAAAATGCATTCATTTTATTCAGCAATGGATCAGTCATCACGAATGCAACGTATTCATAAAAAATACGCCCCTCAACAAATAAAAGGTATTGATCCGATCAGCAGTAAATTCAACTTGTTTACCTCTAACCAAGATGTGATTATCAGTAGTGAAGCTCAGGTTTGCATAAGACTTTCAACCCATCTGGATAATTGCTATAGTAGTGAAGTAGCAGAATCTTTCCCAGTTTCTGGCAAGAATCAGTCTCTTGATCTCTCCACTAGGGTTTGTAAACGCTCATTCTTAGGTCATTCTTCTTGTCTCAATTTGAGTATTATAACTGTGTTGGGCTTTGAAACTAACAAATGTTCGTGTAGCAAAATCTTTGGATGGTCATTCTCCCTTAACTCGGGGAGCTATTTGAAAGGTCTAAGAAAATCCAAATAATTCCAAATAAATTCTTAAATAAAAAATATAACTTCTCATGCAAGATTATTTGGTAAGAAACTTTGCACCATGAGTTTTCTTCAAACTTTTTTTATCAAAAATCCCAAATTTTGGATCTCCCAATTCCATGGTGAAAATAAATAATTTCTAAGTTAAAGTGAAGCTCTTACCAAGCGAAGATAAAATCTAGGGTTTTTAGCCTCTGAATCCTTCTCTTTTACCCACAATGTGATGCCATAGATCATGGTCTTAAGGTAGAAGATGACTTAAGAAGCAAAAATGGAGTTTGTTCTTGTAATTTTGTGATTTTTTAGGTGATCTAGCGTGTTCAGACCTTTGGCACATCTTATGCTAGAGCATAAATTCTCCAAATTTTTGGTTTCTGTGAAAATCTAATTTGTACCACTTTACACAACCTCTATTTGACCCAAATAAACCTTTCTAAACATAATTAAACATCACATTAACTCCAAAATTTCATAAACAACACAAAACTCACATTTATATATAAAACCCGCGCTATTACAAACTAACATTTTTCAAGCCAACAAAACATCAAATTTAGTGTTCTAAAGCAAACCAACATCCTAACATTGAAATCTAAACATTAAAATTCAAAACATAAACATAAATAGTGCTCAACAATAGAAAGGAAATGCAATCCAACAGAACAAAATAACTAAAACAAACTGTACCAAATAAAATTTTCGTGCATAAATTAAGTTCAAACATCTTCTTCACTATCATCGTTCTAGATATCTGCCATAGATTATATTGCAGATACAAGTTGTAGAAGGGTCGATATGAAATTCATTAGTTAAATTTTCCTCCTCAATCCAAGAATGTTTCTTGAACATAAGTACCAAACCATTTTCAACACACCCAGTATGTTCAAAATGTTCCTTTAGTCCCCAATTCAGATGATCCAAAAGTTCTGTAATATTCCCAATCACATGCATGAGATTCTGCATCTCTTTTTCAATCTTCTTGATCTTCTTCAAAAGTGCACTCAAGATGTAGTAGGGCTGAACAGATGATGAATTCTGAGATTTATGATCCATCAACACATTCATATCATTTTCATCTCCCATTCCAATAGTGTTGAATTAGACTTGTGGATCCATCGGCTTCCAAGGAAGAAGCACTTTTTCCCAACTTTTATAAGGTACTTGTGATTGACTGCAAAGTAGAAAAATAGTGGATGAATGTCCAAGTCCAGTTGTTGATCCATTGACAATCAAACCCAAAATTGATTTCACAATAATAGCTCCAACATCAATAGGTTTTCCAGTTTGAATGCAATAATTCAGAATGAAACTCTCCTAAGTTGCCTTACTAATTTTCATGGTGGGAAATAATTTCAATGCAATGTAGAAGAGCCAGGCTTTTGAAACTGGATTTAAAGATGATTAAGAAAAACATACATTTCCATCATCTCTGGTTTCCCAATTCACATCTTCATCTGTAAGGTAGCGGTAGAGTTCATTCATATTATCTCTCGTAGGGGTAAAATTTGCTTAATGGCAGGAGGGCACAATTTCAAGATAAACATCTCTTTTATTCTCAATTTCAAGATAAACATCTCTTTTATTCTTGAAGGAGTGAACTACACAAAACTACCGCACACTTAGATCATTCTTGGTTGATCCCATGAAGATTTGCATAAAATTCTTTTACTGCAGGAACTACAACAGCGGCAATAATGTAGAAAAGCACTTCCTAGCGCCTTTGCGCAATTGTCTCTTCCACTTGAGTATTTGGCATATTAAATCCTCAATTCACAAAACCCCTTTGTTTGATAAGCTTATTCTTCACTAGAAGTTGATTATGTAATTTCTGCACATCAAAACTGACGAAGTTTCTCCGGTTAAAATTTCTAAATCTATCGGAGTTTTAGAGTGGGAAGCCATAGGATTTGAAATGTGGTGACTCTTCCTTTGTTATCACCCATAAAATATATTTTGGAGTCAATTTTTAGGAGTTATATAGAGAAGAAACAACCAAAAACTGCCAAAAACTGCTTTTTTACACGTTTTAGTCATTTTTGTTACGGCGATGCATCATGCGCCAGTTCGAAAATTTTCACCGTTTTGATTTCGATCCAATATCTTCTCAATTTTCCCATAAAATTAGGTAAATAAAGATGTTTATAAATATTTTTCACAAATACATGGACTTCATAAGAACCTAAAAAAATATATGTAAAATATTTCAAACACAACAAGCTCAAAAGAAAACTAAACAACAATACATATTGGTTGCCTCCCATAAAGGGATTGGTTTGATGTCGTCAGCCCGACATTCATAGTCTTATTCTGGGTGACCCAATATTATAATCTCTTTATAAGCTTTGACCATCAAAATATGATTTCAATCTGTGCTCATTCATTTTAAATATTCTTCCAATTTTGGGGTCTTCAATATTAACTGCTCCGTATGGATAGACTTTTATAACTCTGAATAGCCCTTTCCACCTATACTTTAATTTTCTAAGAAATAATTTCAATCATTTATTGTGTAATAAAACTTCCTATCGAGGTTCAATTTCACTTTTAATTATCTTTCAATCATGCCATTCTTTCATCTTTTTCTTATAAATCCTCGTATTATTGTAAGATTCATTTCTAATTTCTTCAAGCTCATTCAATTGCAATAATCTTTTCTCACCAGCTTCTTTCAAATTAAAATTGAATTCTTTTATAGCCTAATAAGTTTTATGCTCCAATTCAACTAGAAAGTGACAAGTCTTCCCAAAAATTAATATATATGGGGACATTCCTATCAGTGTCTTATAAGCTATCATGTATGCCCGTAAGACAGTATCTAATCTAGTAAACTAATCTATTTTATTAGGATTAATACTTTTTTCCAAAATAACACTTTTTATTAGGATTAACACTTTTTCCAAAATTCTCTTAATTTCACTATTATATACTTTTACTAAACCACTAGTCTATGGATGATAAGTTGTTTCAATTTTATGCATTATATTATATTTTTCCATAAATTTTGCAACTGTTGCATTCCTAAAATGAGACTCTCCATTGGTAATGATTACTCTCGGCATTCCATATCTTGTAAAAATATATTTAATTAAAAGTTTTGAAACACTCCGAGCATCNTGTGCTCTTCTGATCTTATATATATATATATATATATATATATATATATATATATATATATTAACATCTCTAAATAAAGAAGGCCAATAAAATCTAGATTGTAAAATTTTATGAACAGTTCTATCGTTTCCAAAATGACCTCCAAATTCAGAATCATGAAATGTTTTAATAATTTTCTGAATTTCTTTATATGGCACACATTTTCTCATTACTAACTCTTTACATTATTTATACAAATATAGATCATCTCAAAAATATGACTTTGCATCATAATTGTTTTGTCAGTCCATATGGTAAAATACGGCTAACAATATTATTTACAATATCGCATACCAAGGTATTTCCCATCCTTTTATAGCGTAACGTTGTTCATCAGGAAAATTTTCATTAGTTTCTTTATCCAAAATAAGTATTTCTTCCTTTTCTAACTCAGATAAATGATCAGCAATTTGATTATCAGTCCATTTTCTATGGACTATTATAAAATCAAGCTATTGCATAAGAAGTACCCATCTATTTATACTTGGTTTAGCATCCTTCTTTTGCATCAAATACTTAATAGTTGAATGATCAGTATGAACAACACATTTAGCTCCAATCAAATATGACCTAAACTTATTAAAATCATACACAATGGCTAAGAACTCTCTTTCAGTGGTGGTGTAATTAATCTGAGCATCATTAAGAGTCATACTAGAATAATATATGAATTTAAAAATCTTATCATATCTCTGTCCTAAAATAGCTCTAATAGCATAATCACTAACATCACACATTAATTCAAAAGGCTTCTCCCAATCAGGTTAAACATTTATAGGAGTAGTGATCAATTTTTTCTTTAAAGATTCAAAGGCTTTAAGGAAATCTTGATTAAAGTCAAATTTTGTATCTTTTCCTAGAAGTTTGCATACTGGTTTAGTAATTTTTGAAAATTCTTTATTATGTCTCCTTTAAAATCCAGCATGTCCTAAAAAGCTCCTATCTCCTCTTACTATAGTAGGTGGAGGTAGGTTTGACAAAAACTATATTTTTGCAGAATCTACTTCCACGCCATTTTTTGAAATTTTATGCCCAAGCATAATTCTTCCTGCAACCATGAATTGACATTTTTCCCAGTTCAATATGAGATACGTCTTTCCACAACATTTCAGAACTTTCTTTGAATGATTTAGACATATTTCTAATGAAGTTTCAAATATAGAAAAAATTTTCATAAAGACTTCAATCCCTTTTTCAATCAAATCACTAAAAATTGACATCATACATCTTTGAAATGTTGCGGTGCATTTCATAATCCAATGGGCATTTGCCTAAAAGAAAACGTTCTAAAAGGACTAGTAAATGTTTTTTTTTTCTCTTGATCCTCTAGAGCAATAGGTATTGGTGATAATTGGTATATCCATCTAGAAAATAAAATTATTTATGCCCAACCAATCTATCCAACCTCTGGTCCAAAAATGGGAAAGAAAAATGATCCTTCTTGGTGACAGAATTTATTTTTCTATAATCTATGTAGTTTCTCCAACCAGTGACATTAATGATTCACTAGCAGCAGCGTCAATTATCGATCTAAGAGATCCAACCAACCCATTATAAAAAATTTGAATTATTAACCATTCTAACAACACATGTTGTGGATACTTTCTAAGGAGATCTTTAAATCTTTCCCAGGCTTCATAAATTGAAGCCCCTTCAAACTAGCAAAAAGATGTGACATCATTTTTAATCTTTCCAGCTTTTGAAGGTGGGAAATATTTAGATAAGATATTTTGTGATAAATATCCCCATGTTCTGATAGATCCAGGTGCTAATGAGTTTAACCACATCTTACTTTTATCCCTTAGTGAAAAAGGAAAAAGTCTAAGCATGACAACATTATTTGACGCTCCATCATATTTAAATGTAGCACACATTTCTAGAAAACTAACAAGGTGTAAATTAGGATCTTCAGCTGGTGCTCCTCTAAATTGATTTTTTTGTATCATTTTGATAATAGCAGGTTTAAGCTTAAATGAATTGGAAGCTACAACAGGGAATTGTATACTCAAATCAATTTCATCTGTTGTAGGATTAGAGTAAGCCCTTAAAGGTCTCTGATGAAGTTCATTTTGATTTCTAACATTGTTTAAATTGCAAGACATTTAGCTAAATTCATCTTTCTCTATTTGTTGTTTCAAATTTTTCTAATAGTTCTCTTTAACTCAGAATCATAAAGTATTAAATTTTTAGATCTTACACTATGCATAAACAAATAAAAACAAGTAATTAAAAACAAGAAAACACACTTAAATAAAAAATGTTCGNAGAGCTTGAGGATGAAGCCTCTGGCTCTGGTGTAAAGCCTAAGTATGAATTCGACCACAACCCATTTCAGGTAATGGTTGAGGGCTATAGTAGGGGCTCTGTGGAAGGGTAATTTGATGGGGCTTCAGCTTCTTTCACAATTATGAAGGTGTAGAGCCAATCAATTTAGGATTTGGGGCTGTGTAGGTGGAGATTGGATTTTATCCTGGTTTCGGGCAAGAGTTTGAGCTCAAAATTGGCTCTCTGTGGTGGAATTGAGAGGGGGAAATGGATTGGGATGTGCTAAGGGTCCCTCAGGGAAGCTTTAAGGGGAGTTTGGAAAGCCTCAGTGAAAATTTTTTTTACCACCCTCTCCATGGCTNTAAAATTATTTCCTAAGACTACTCTAGCCATAGGGAACTCACATGAATATTTGTAGAATTTTCTAAGCCATAGGAAATTTTCTGTAATTATTTGAATAGAAAATTCTTAATAACTTAGAAAATTAAGATCTCTATCTATAGATCTCCCATGTCTTTGGAAAAATACTCAAATTGTTTACCTAGACAGAGGCTACAACATCTAAAAATTTAGAGTTAAGGTATTAATTCCATTTGAATGGAGAATTAAAAAACCCCTAACCCTAATTTATTTTTAGAAAATAATTTATGCATCAAATTAATGTGAAAATTATTCTACATGAATCTCCTCTGTTCACTGAGCAAGAGGGTATTTTTATTTTATTTTTATGAGTTTTCCATGAATCTCCTCTGTTCACTGAGCAAGAGGGTATTTTTATTTTATTTTTATGAGTTTTCAATGAATCTCCTCTGTTCACTGAGCAAGAGGGTATTTTTATTTTATTTTTATGAGTTTTCTAACCACAGGAATCTCCTCTGTTCACTGAGCAAGAGGGTATTTTTATTTTATTTTTATGAGTTTTCTATATGGTTCTCCTCTGTTCACTAAGCAAGAGGGTATTTTTATTTTATTTTTATGAATTTTCTATGTACAAATCTCCTCAGTTCACTGAGCAAGAGGGTATTTTTATTTTATTTTTATGAGTTTTCTATGCAAAAATCTTTCTGTTCACTGAGCAAGAGGGTATTTTTATTTTATTTTTATGAGTTTTCTACACAAAGATATTGATTTTTGAAGTTTAATAGCTATTTTCTGAATTTTTTAAATACCCTATTTATCTATTCAAAATATGATTCTCCTATGTTCACTGAGCAAGAGGGTATTTTTATTTTATTTTTATGAATTTTTTATGCAAAGATATGACTATTCACTGAGCAAGAGGGTATTTTTATTTTATTTTTATGAGTTTTCTACACAAAGATATGGTTATTCACTGAGCAAGAGGGTATTTTTATTTTATTTTTATGAATTTTCTATGCAAAGATATGGACTTTTAAAGTTTAGGGGCTATTTTCTGAATTTATTAAATACCCCTATTTATTTATTCAAACGCATTAAAGTTTAATAGCTATTTTCTGAATTTTTTAAATACCCCTATTTATTTATTCAAACGCGGTTAAGAGGGTATTTTTATTTTATTTTTATGAGTTTTCTACACAAAGATATGGATTTTTGAAGTTCGAGGGTATTTTTATTTTATTTTTATGAGTTTTCTACACAAAGATATGGATTTTTGAAGTTAATAGCTATTTTCTGAATTTATTAAATATCCTATTTATTTATTCAAACCGCGGGCTGACTGGATCATCGGGTATTTTTATTTTATTTTTATGAATTTTCTATGCAAAGATATGGATTTTTAAAGTTTAGGCGGTATTTTTATTTTATTTTTGTGAATTTTCTACACAAAGATATGGATTTTTGAAGTTTAGGAGTTATTTTCTGAATTTTTTAAATACCCTATTTATCTATTCAAAACGCGGGCTGACTGGATCCTCAGATTTTTCTTTTATTTTTATGAATTTTTTATGCAAAGATATGGATTTTTAAAGTTTAATAGCTATGGTATTTTTATTTTATTTCTATGAGTTTTCTACACAAAGATATGGATTTTTAAAGTTTAATAGATTTTTATTTTTATGAATTTTCTATGCAAAGATATGGATTTTTAAAGTTTAATAGCCATTTTCTCAATTTTTTAAATACCCCTATTTATTTATTCAAACGCGGGCTGACTGGATCCTCGGATCCGTCTTTTATTTTTATGAGTTTTCTATGCAAAGATATGGATTTTTAAAGTTTAATAGCTATTTTTTTAAATACCCCTATTTATTTATTCAAACGCGGGCTGACTGGATCCTCGGATCCTTCGAAAAGCCACGTGGCGCNGGGGGGGGGGGTAGTAGATTTAACGTGTAAATTTTGCAAATATTATTCAATATTACAAAATTACACACGACATATATTTAATAAATATGTAATATCATCCAAACAAAAATACCTTTATGAAAATATTTTATCTTTTAAAACTTTCTTTAAACTGCCAAATCTCCATTAAAATCGATGCAAGTATACGTATCGCTTAAGTAATAAAGGGCTCAAATGGAGTCCTAGATATTGATCCCACAGGGAAGTTGGAAAATCCTTGAATTAAGTTTTTGAAATTGTTTTATAATTTTAAAATACAAAAATAAAAGTAAAGTGCGAAGTTTGATTATTAACTATTAAGGTAAATGCTATGTATAATGAAGATGAAAATCGAAATTAACTAACTAAGAACTAACTTTAAAAAGTAAAATTATGAAACTAAACAAAGTTTTTGTTTTGACAGAAAGTTCAAATTTAAAGAAGCATCATTCCCCTTTACAATGAGTATATGGATTGTGAAGAAATTGAAAATCATTAGAAAAAATATATATATATAAACTGTTTTGTGTCAAATAGGAGCAATCCTATTCTTTACCGTCTTCCGACTGTTATACAGAACATTGACTAATCCAGAATTTGGTCCCTAATTTCGTGGTTAGGCTTGGAGGATACCGACTACCACTCAAGAGCTCCCACTACTCTCTCACTTAAGGGCTGACAATCTCACATTAATTTCTATTCAATTAGACCAAATTGGGGATTTTAATTTGTCACCTTAAAATCTCTAATTCTGCATCCAACAAAGTATATTTCTTTATTTATTTGCACCCAATCCCCTGGATGACATACTCTCAAATGAAATCAAATGTGATTCTTCATATGCTGTAGAAATCATATCTCTTTTCAGAACATGTGTTTCTCAACAAGTTTTAACATTTTGATTGGCCAGATCAAAAAGTAAATGAAGATCGGAGTTCAAATCATCATAAATTATTAACATTTAAAACCGTAGAAAATAAAATCAATTCTTCACAAAATAATATCTCAAAGTAAGGAGAAGGATAAAGAAGACCACTCAGAATTCATGAGAAGGATACGCAAAAACATGGATTATATATATAAAAATAAGTATACAAAACAAAAGGAATAAAAGACACAACTTATCTCACAATCCTTCCAAAGAAAATCCCTAGAAGTTCTCTCCAAGAATTTCTCTCTTTAAAATCCCACTCATATCCATCTTAAATGTGTAATGAATAAGAAATATCTCACCTTCCATCTCTTCTTGCAACCCTAGAAGAAAATCTCCTCTTCTCTCTGCTTGCCTCTCACGCCAACTTTCTCTCTCTCTCTCTCTCTTTTCTGCCTCTTGCATCCTCTATGAAGTCTTTCCTTTATTTTGGGCCGCCTCCTTTGAAAAGAATTTAAAACTCCCCTCCAAAGGTCAAAACTTTTGAATTCAAAAGATGTGTCATTCGATCCAAGAGACATATCCCTTCATTAAAGAACTTTCCAAAGTGTCTAGATGCATTGAATTACTTTAATAGGTGTGTAGAACAAGTGTCCTTATCAAAATTCATGCAAATTTTTTTCAAACTGCATTAATTTGCAAAAAGTCATCTCTTGTGTATCATGTGTCGATCTGGTGCATCATGCGCCAGTTCTTTATCAAACAGCGCAACATGCACCAGAATCCCAAAATTCAATGTTTTCAATCCAAATTTTGTTCTTTTTGCCATTTTTGCTTCAAATGCCTAAAAATGATATACCTGCAACAAAAACATGAAAATACTGTTCCTTAAAGTGCAATATCTCAAAAAATAAGCATAAAATATGTGCTTAAAATAGTATCTTATTTTGGTGAATCACATTAGCAGAGGATTCCTACGGTAGAGTTAGAAAGGATGAGCAGGGTCCAGATGCAAGAATTTGAGTATTATGAGTAAATTCAAGGAAAATTTGTTAATATCCTAAAAGGATTGGAACTATACACAAGGTTATTCTTAGAAAGCGATGAAAGAAAGATTTTGGACTGTGTTTTCTATCTCAGAGATAGCGGTTGAGCTACATTACTAAAGAAGAAGACACATGTTGAGCTGCAGAAGTGGATGAAGGGGAAAGGTATAGTAACTATCCAGTGTGGATGTTGTTATAATTTTTTTAAGAACATGCTAGGGAACCTACCGGGCATCTTGAGATATGACGAGGTGGATCCTATGTCATCTGCAATAAAGAGAATGATTAAAAGAATGGTAAAATAGAGCATACTACCGGCATATTACATCCCAAATAATTACATCATCAACATCCACGAAAAAGGGTATTGTATTCCTCCCCACATAGATCATCATGATTTTGTTAGATCTTTCTATACAGTATCTTTCATAACCAATATAAAAATCTTATTTAGAAGGGAAATTGATATTGTTGGATCTGTAGATTTCAGGGGATCAGTAAGGATTCCGCTGCCAGTTGGTTCAGTTCTAATTTTAAAAGGAAATGAAGCAGACTTGGTGAAGCATTGTATCTCAAAAGCGTCACATCATAGGGTTTCATTACATTAAGAAGAATGGATGACATCAAAGTATCACATGGACTCTAGTCAAATCCAGAGTTAGAAGAACTGTGCCCATACGAGCTGTGAAAAAGATGAACCTCTAATTACGCGAGAAAGAAACTCTTATCTCGAAATGTGGCTTGCAAGGTTAGCTTAACCACGAGCTTGCCTAAGGGGACAGATATTTGTTACTTTTTGTACTGCATCAGGTCATATCGGATATAATATATGATATTTTAGATGTACCCAGCATGTTGCCTTTCAACATTTCAGTATAGATCTGATTGTACTACATGTTTGAAGAAAAGTTTAACAATGCTTCATTCAGATTTCAGCATATTTTCCAAATTGCCATTTTATGCGATTGATGAAAAGCGGCATGACCATACTTTGGTCTTAAATTATAATTAACAAAGAACAATACAATAAAAGTTTAATAACAAAATTTAAGTTTAAAATTTAAAATTGAAAAGTTAATCAATGAAAATCAAATTTTAAAAAATGTTCTGATAAAAAAATGATAGCGAAAACAACAAAAAATTGATAAAATTGGTAAACTAATTCACCTTAAAATTTGGAGTTCCACACTCTGCAATTTTGCATCACAACTTCCTCTATCTACACAAGTTCTCCACGATTCCTGTGAAGTTTTACACTTTTCACAAATCCTATTAATTTTTTCATAAGATCAAATTCACAATTTCCCACACTCTTCCCACAAGTTCTTCGCACTTATATTGCACTAATGGTTGGTACCTAAATTTTGATTCTCCTCTCGGGGTTAGTACCTAAATTCTGGTTCCCACGAAATTTCTGGGATGATGCATGGATTCTGATTCCATCCACATATTTTTTGCATTCTATCCACGTTTTCAACATTCATGAAATTTTTGAATCAGTGCATGGATTTCGATTCAGTCCATAAATCTTCCACATCCTATCCAAGAAATCTTCCGCACTTATGAATATTTCAGGGTCAGTATCAAAATTTCATATTCCCATCCTTTGATATTGGTGTGAGACCCCCTTAAATGGAACAAGGAATCATGCTATCAATTCTTGAGATTGGTGTGCAGCCCCCTTAAATGGAATAAGGCTACTGATTCTCATTCCGGTTTGGTACCAAAATTCTCAATCCTCCTATTCTCATCCCAGGATTAGTACCTAAATTTTAATTCCCATCTTTTGAGGTAAGATTGAGGCCCCCTTAAATGTTACATGGCATCCTATTCTCAATCATTGAGATCGATGTGAGGCACCATTAAATGGAATAAGTTTTTTTATTCTCAATCTGAGGCTGATAAATAAATTCCAGTTCTCATCCCTTGGTCAGAACCTAAATTCTGATTCTCATCCTTCGAGGTAGGTGTGAGGCCCCCTTAAATGGAACAACGAATCCTATTCCCAATTCTCGAGATTTGGGTGGGCCCCATTCAATGGAATAAGGCTTCAAATTCTCATTCTGAGGCTGCCACCTGATCCTGATTTTCTATATATATAGATGTAAAATGTGACGTATGCGATTATATGATTAATTTCCTTAATAGTTATTCTTATCTTGCAACAAAACCAAAAACTTCGTAAAGCTAGGTAAATATTTCACTATGAAGCAAATAAGAATGCACTTATAGTATTACAATATGGGATACTGTGTAAGTATACTGATCCGTGGATACTGCTAATAGCAAAGTACAACTATAATTGTGATTATATTTCACTTACATTTCCTTACTTTGCAATAAAACTAAAAACTTGATCCTGAAAAAAAATAAGAATTTAAATTTTCATTTTCATATATTGGGATACTACACAAGTAAACGTATCGTTATCAAGTAATATAAGACTTTTTGATTAAGACCTGAATATCAAACCCAGAAGGAGAATACGCAATATGCACTATTGAACAGTAAACTTTCTATTTTTTTTTTAAAATAATTATCTAAACTAAAGATTATTTTTGCAGTAATGAAAATTTAAATATTTTTGGTATTTTCGAAATTTTTATAGAACAATAAAAATTTAAAAAGATAACTAAAGTTTTTGTAGAAGAAAGCACTAAATATTAAAATATCTTTTTTCTTATTATGAATGAGTAATAAGTATAGGAATTTTGTTGTGGAAGTATGCAAATTGTGTTGTGCTAAATAGGAGCAATAATATTCTTTACACTTACAGAGATGCTATAAAGAACATTGGTTAATTTAAAGTTTGAATATTTCTAAAGACTAGCTTGGCAGGGAAGATACTAGCTGTCACTCTAGTTCTCGATTCCCTCCACTTGGGGGCTAACATCTCGTATCAGAACCTAAAACAATAAACCAAGTTAGGAGCTTTAATTTGTCACTTTAAAGTTCTCTAACTCTACAACCTTCAATGAATATTTCCCTATTTATTTGCACACAATCATATGAACAACATTCTCATTCATACAACCTCATGTGATTCTTTCCAATTGTTGATTGAGACAATACCAGCCCGGTTCTTACATGTTCTCACAAAAAATTTTAACATCTGGATTGGCCAAATCAAGAAGTAAATGAAGTGCATGGATTTAAATCATCCCAACTTCTTCCATCAATGAAGATAAATAATTTTCACAACTTCCGTCCAAAACTTAATTACTTATCATTTTATGATGATAAAGAAAACTACTCAGAATCCATGGAGAAAACAAAACCACACTTTAGTTTAAAAGAAGAAAATTAAAAAAAACTACTCAAAATCCATGGAGAAAATAAGAAACACACTTTAGTTTAAAAGAAGAAATCTTGTCAAACCAACAACAAGTCTCGATTAAAACCAAAAGTAGTCTAAAACAAAAAGATAAAAAACCAACAACAAGTCTCAATTAAAACCAAAAGTAGTCTCAAAACAAAAAGATAAAAACTTATCTGAAGTCCTCCAACAAACTCCTGAAGTTCCTTTGATTCTCTTCTCCTTACAATCACTCATAATAAAAAAACAAAATTAATAAAATAAAAGTAAAAGTGGTGCTTGAAGATCTCTCTAAACTAACTCCCTGAATGAGAACTTTCAAAACTTTCCAATACTTTCAGGATTCTTTTCTAAGTCCTCTCTTCTTTATTTTATAATTCTTTAAAAGGTGTCCTGATTTTTCTTCAATATATGTCTAGATTTGATGTTTTTTCCTAAGAGATGCATCCTTTCATGATAATTTTCGTCCATGGTGGTTATAATCACATATTTAGCTAATGGGTGCCTCAAAAACCTCTTCAAAATTTGCAGAAATTGCATTTACTCGTCCATTAACTGCCACTGGCGCTTAAGTGTGGGGCCTCTGGCACTTAGGCGTGGCCCTCTCTGTTTAACCGGTGCTTAAGCGTCGGATCTGGCGCTGAGGTGCCAAAACTCTTTTGCACATTTTTCACCTTTTTTGCTTCAAATTTGATCATTTTTCACTCCTTTAAGCCTTTTCACCCTTTTTTACTTGTATCTGGAAGAAAAAACACAAAAACACCTTCCGTTAAAGCGCAATATCTCAAAAATAGATATAAAAATGTCTTTAAAAACATTACATATTTTAGGTGTATCAAAATTCTCCAAACTTAAAATGTTACTTGTCCTCAAGTGACACTTCAATCTTTAAAAACTAAATATGTATGATATGTATATGAGTTTCTTTAGGAGTTACAAATATGTTGATTTACAAATATAACAGTCTAATTTAGAAAAAATATTCAGTAAATGAGATCAAGTTAAAGTTTAAAAATTCTTAATGTCAATAAAGATGAAAATATGGGTTTCTATCTAATTCAGAAATATTTTGTAGATTTTCAAAATTTAGAATGTAGTTCTTTTACTATCTCTACTTAAATTTTTTTTAAAAATAATTTTACTTACTACATTATATCTATAAGCTTAAGATTTTCTCAAGTCAAAAAGATCAAACGTAGAACCAGTTTTTGATTAGGCACTAATCCTCAAGCTTCTCCTTCCTAATTTTTTTCTCCTTTTCTTTTTGTTTTTCTTTCTTTTTTCCTTATCTATTTCATTTCTTTCTTTTTTTCTTTTCTTTTTATTTTCAGGCAAGGATTACTTATCTAGATAGGCCTTTAATGATTTTGAATTCCACTTCTCCTTTCGTAAAGCAAAGTCTTGATATAATTCTTTTACTTATAAATATAATAATAGTTATAAAAATTATTTTAATAAAAGAAATTTAAGTATAAAAATAAAAGTCTAAATTATCTAAATTTTTCAAAAAAACAATTTTTCTTTCAAAAGATAATTACTTATATTAATCATTTCCTCATCTAAAAACTTTTTAACTCTCTTCATTACTATTTTAACTAAATTTTTTTACTCATTTCTAAAATCAAATTTTACTTCCCTAATATAACTTCATACAAAATAATCAATTTTTTTCTTTTCAAATCAAATTCACTTGTAGCACATTTGACAATAAATAAAATTCCAATTTTGAAAATAATTTTCATCCCCCCAAACTTAAATTTTTAACAGATTAAATAGTTTAGCATCATATATATATAAGCGGGAATGAAAATTTAAAATAGCATACTAACAGGAATTTTTAAACCCTAATGATACAAGCATAAAACTATAAACATGAGTAAAATTAATTTTTGATCAAATTTTCTATACTTTCATTTCAATTTAACATGTAGAGATTCAATAGACTTCTAAGTAGTGGGCATAAACATAAAAGTAAACTAAGACACTAACTTGATTTCTCAATCCCAGCATAAAAACAAACAAACTAAGATGATAAAAGAAAAATACAGGGTAGCAGCTTCAGAAATTTAAATTTAAGATCTAAGTTAGCTAGATTTTTAAACTTTTCAAAAGACATAGAATCAAGTTCAAACCTAATCTAACTAAAACAATATTAAACACTCTTCAACAGTAACTACCCTAGAATGTTAAAATAGGGCCACTAACAAAACACAACATCACAATAACAATATAAAAGGTCCCAAATATAACATAGTACATAGTATAAATCAACACAAAACAAATGTAGCTATACTACATCACATAGTCTTCAACATAAACAAACATAAAAATATCTCAATCCTACTCCTCATCCTCAGAATCATCTCTATACCACTTTTCTGCAGGCTCATAATCAGGATATTGAGGATATGAATGAAATTGCACTCTTGGGTCACCACTAATCAGGCAAAGATGAGTGAACTTTATCTTCATAATAACTCTTTCTCTTATTATAACTATTAGTATGATCTGTAAAATGCTCTAAATTTTGTACCTTATCAGTGGTAAAATTGATATTATCCGTCATCTTCTGTAATAACTCATCTCGGGTATCATTAGACTCACCTTGAGATGTTGAAGCACGTGAGGTAGATGGTCTAGATGTAGAAGCAGCAGAGGTAGAAGCAACAGACGTCTCCATTCCATAGCTTCTGATAAATCCTCCTCTCTAACCAAAAATTGAATGCTCAAAATAAGTCTTCACATTCACCTTACCGATGGGATTTAGAGGTAATAACACTTCCTCCCAGCTATCATATTTAACTCCAGCCTGCTCACATAAAGAAAAGATCAATGAAGCAAATCCCAGACCTGCAGTTGTAACAGCTGTAGCAAAACTGATGATAGTCTGATAGATCAAAGCTCCAATGTTTATGAGCTTTCCCTTTTAAATACAATAGTTCAACGCACTCTTTCTCTGGTCACTTCACTGATATGATTGGTCGGAAGCAGACGAGCAAAAATGAAATAGTGTCAGGCCTTTGAAGGTGCACATAACTTTGAAGTTGGGAAGTTAACGCTCCTTTCATTAGTTATCTTCCAAAGTCCTCTCCCAAAAGTCAAGTAAGAAATAATTTCATCTAATTCTGCTTCAGTAGGACTATAATTAGCATAAAAATATAATGTATCCAGTGGTAAATGGTAAAACAAGTTGATTACCTCTAGCAAAAAAGGTATCAACTTCCCTTCAACCATGACTCGATTTTCTTCAGCTTTAGAGAGATTTGCATAGAACTCCCTCACAACAAATATAACTGCCACAACAGAGAAACAACAGATATGTTTCTACTGTAGGTGAACAATTAAATCTTCCACGTCTCCACCCGAATTTCTAAAACATCGCTCCTTAATCATTATGCGTGATTGCAAAGCATCACTATACCGATCTTGAGTTTTTGAACTAACAAATTTACTTGAATCAAAAGGGGCTTTGTCTTTGCTCCTCTTCATTCTTGCTGTCATTCTACAAATTTGATAAATCCTAACAATAACTTCAAAAATCAAGTTTAAATCACTAAACTAAAGTTCCAAAAGCACCAACTAAACTTCCTTTGCAAATTCCAAAGATTTTTCCTCATTTTTCACCACGAATAGTGAATTTTCAAATTTCTTCAAATGTGCTCAAAATACATGGTGAAAATCATAAATTTTTACATAGAAGTAAAGCTCTTAACACAAAAAACTTGTATCTAGCAAATTTCACTTGATTCCACAAGGAAATCTTCACTTTAGATGTGCCCTAGCCCTCAAAAATCAAGAACTCGAGAGGAAGAAGGTGACGGTGGCATCAAAAATGGAAATTTTTTGCTCAAAAATTCATTTTTAACCGTTCGTGAACCGGTTTTCATGAACCGGCGCTTAAGCACGGGTAAGTGGTGCTTAGGCGCCTGCCTCTCGGGTTTGCTCACGCTTAAGCACGAGATGTGGTGCTTAGGCGCCAGTGCACGATTTTCAAAAATTTCAAATTAAAGTAAAATGCACTATTTGCCTAAGTAAACCACACGTAAATGGTTTCACAACACTTAAATGACTATTTTCAACTTCCTGTAACTCTATTTATCTCAATATTCTCCTTAATAAATATTTCAATTTGAGGCTAAAACAACACACAAACAAACTTATATTAATTCACAAATGAGTAAAAATACATTTAAACACTTAGTTCTCATTCCAAATAGTCTTGGATGAGAAAAATTTCCTAAATACAAACATATAAGAATCTTTCATAATTAAACACCTAAGTAACACAAACACTAAAACACTTAAATACAACGACTTTAAATACACAAAAACATAACTTCAAATATAGAACGTAATTCCAATCTTCCATAGAACAAACAAATTCAGGTCTTCCATTAGTCTCTCCTAGGGCCACTGGAATATAAAGTTGATAAATAAAACGGTGGTGACGTGCTCTGATGCAATCTTCTTCAATCTACTTTTGCTTAAGAAACATCTCCTTATCCACTTCCTCTATATAACTAGTTTGATTAAATTGCATTTTCAATTGCCATCCAATATGCTCAAGATGTGCATGAATCTCCAATACCTTAGTCTCCACTACAGACATGGTATTTTTAATTTTATTGATCTTCTCTGATATCCCTTGAATACTAATGGCTAAGAAACTGTTATACATCTCTTGTGCACTATGACTAATGAATTTCTTCCTCATGGTCTCCTCCTTCTTCTTCTAATCCATCTCCCATGAAGACATCATCTTAAAACCTATCTCTCTCTTAGACTTTAGGGCTAGTAATGATCTAGGGTGAAATTCCTTCATTAAACCCTTCTATTTAAAGGCTTAAATCCTTCTAATAACTCCTAGAAACGTTTAGAAACTGTCTTGGCACATTTTTGCAAACTTCTAGGCAATTTTCCCTTCTAGAATATTAATTTCACACATGTTTTTTTTTAACTTCCGTGCTTAAGCGTTGGATTTGACGCTTCAGTGCTAACGTCCAAATTCTCATTAACATGTCTAAATCACTAAATAAAGTCTTAAAATCAGTACTAACACATAATAGACTTAAAAATACTACCCCAAATTTTCTTAATCACACATAAAACTATATTCAAAATAAAAACACACTGATCACTATGGGTTGCCTCCCAAAAAGCACTTGGTTTTATATCGTCAGCCAGACGTAACCAGTGCTTACTCTGGTTGACCCAACATCATTCCATCATTAAACTTATGTTGATCCCCTATAAAATAAGGTTTCAATCTATGTCAATTAACTTTAAATATTTTCTCAGACTTAGGATCTTTAATATCTACAGCTTCATAAGGATAAAATTTAATCACAATAAATGAACCCATCCTCCTGGACTTAAGTTTGCCTAGAAATAATCTTAACCTTGAATTATATAGCCAAACTTGTTGCCCAGGCTGAAAATTTTTAGTAAGAATCCTTTTATCATGCCACATCTTCATCTTTTCCTTATAAATTTTGGCACTTTTATAAGATTCATTCCTTATCTCTTCAAGCTCATTTAATTGTAACAATCATTTCTCACCAGCATCTTTCAAATTATAATTGAACTCTTTAATCGCCGAATATGCCTTATGCTCAAGTTCAACTGGTAAGTGATAAGGTTTTTCAAATATTAGCTTATATGGGGACACTCATATAGGAGTTATGTATGCAGTCCTATAAGCCCACAAAGCATAGTCAAGTGTGACTGACCAATCCATTTTTATTGGATTCACTAAATTTTCCTTAATTCTTTTAATTTCCTAATTAGATAATTCAGCCAAACCACTTGTCTGAGGATGATAACCAGTAGCAATCCTATGATTTATATGATATTTTTTTAATAATTTATTCATTATGACATTTCTGAAATGACTTCCCCAATCAGTAATGATAACTCTCGGCATCCCAAATATACAAAATATATTCATTTTCAAAAACTTTACAACACTTTGAGCATCACATCGAGGTAAAGCAACATCTTCTATCCATTTGGATACATAGTCCACTGCTAACAGAATAAATAAATTTCAAATGGTCCCATAAAATCTAATCCCCAAACATCAAATATTTCAACTTCTAGCATATAATTGAGAGACATTCTCATTTATTTTAGCCCAAACCTCAAATATTTCAACTTCTAGCATATAATTGAGGGGCATCTCATTTCTTCTAGAAGGATATTGTCTACTCTTTGACATCTATCACAAGTTTTGATATAAGCATTAACATCTCTAAAAATTGTATGCCAATAAAATTCAGATTGTAAAATTTTTTATGTTGTTTTATCAACACCAAAATGTCTCCCAAAATCAGAATTATGACATTTTTGGATAATCTCATAAGTTTCTTCTAATTGTACATATCTTCAAATAATCAGATCCTTTCCTTATTTAAATAAAAATGGGTCATCCCAAAAATAAGTCTTAGCTTCAGAAATAAATTTCCTCTTCTATTGGTATTGCATTCCATAGGGCATAATATCACTAACAATAATGTTCATAATGTCGGCAAACCACCGAACATGCCACTCATTAGAAGTGAACAACTTTTCATCTGGAAAATGTTCATTAATTTTATTTTCAAAATAGAGTGGTTTTTCTAATTCAAACCTAGACAATTGATCAGCAATTTGATTTTCAATCCCCTTCTGATCTACTATTACAAAATTAAATTCTTGTAAAAGAAAAATCCATCATATAAGTCTAAGTTTAGCATCCTTCTTTTTCATTAAATTCTTAATAGCAAAATGATCTATATGCACTACACAATGAGTTCCAATTAAATAGGATCTAAATTTATCAAAAGCATATACTATTTCTAATAACTCTTTTTTCAGTTGTTGTATAATTAATTTGAGTTTCATTAAAAGTTTTACTAGCATAGTAAATAAGTTTGAAAATTTTATCATATCTTTATCCTAAAACAACTCCATTGCATAATCACTAGCATCACACATTAATTCAAAAGGTTTTTCCTAGCTTGGTGAAACTATAATTGGTGTAGTGATTAGTTTTTGTTTTAATAACTTAAAAGCTTTTAGGAATTCCTCATCAAAATTAAAAATTGCATCTTTCTCCAGTAAATGGCATAAAGGCTTAGCACTCTTTGAAAAGTCTTTAATATATCGTCTGTAGAATCCAACATGTCCTAAAAAAATCCTAATTTTCCTTACATTTGTTGGATAAGGTAAATTAACGATCACTTGAATTTTAGCAGTATCTACTTCCATAACATTTTCTGATATTTGATGTCCTAATACAATTCCTCGTGCTACCATAAATTGGCATTTTTCCCAGTTAAGGACTAACTTTATTTCTTCACAACGCTTAAGAACTTTGGATAAATGTTCTAAACATGAGTCAAATGAAGTTCCAAACATTGAAAATTCATCCATGAATACTTCAATCTCTTTATAATTAAATCACAAAAAATTACCATCATACATCTTTGAAATGTAGTAGGGGCATTACATAAACCAAAGGGCATTCTTCTAAAAGCAAAAGTACCATAAGGACTGGTAAAGGTTGTTTTCTCTTGATCCTTAGAACATAAACCAAAGGGCATCCTTCTAAAAGCAAAAGTACCATAAGAACTGGTAAAAGTTGTTTCTCTTGATCCTCAGGAGATATTTGAATTTGGTGATAACCAGTATATCCATCTAGAAAACAAAAGTATTTATGCCCAGCTAGTCTCTCCAGAATTTGATCTAGAAAGGGTAATGGAAAATGATCGTTCTTAGTGGAAAGATTTAATTTTATATAATCAATGCATATTCACCACCCTGTAACTTGCATAGTAATTATTAACTCATTTTGTTCATTTACAGTTATAGTCACTCCTCTTTTCTTAAGAACACAATGCATTGGAAAAACTCATGCACTATCTATAATAGGATAGATAATTCCAGCATCTAACCACTTTAAAATTTATTTCTTTACAACTTCTTCCATAACATGATTCAATCTCCTTTGCGGATCAGCCCTAGGTTTGTAGTTCTCTTCCATATGAATTTCATGCATACAAATTGAAGGACCGATTCATTTAATATCAACAATTGTCCATCCAAAGGGTTTCTTAAAATTTTTCAAAATTTTCATCAAACTTTCTTCTTCTTCCATCGTTAGTTTTGAGGAAATTATAACTAGTAAAGTAGAGGAATCTACTAAAAAGGAATATTTTAAATGATCAAGAAGTAACTTCAACTCTAATTCTGAAGTTTTTTCAATAGATGGACAAAAATATTTTTCTTTTTCTATCATATCTAAAACTTCAAAACTTTCTCAAACATAGTTTGAATTTTCCTTAAAAAGATCTTCACATTGATTTAATTCCTCTTCTTGCTTGTGTTCCAAATCTTTCTCTTTAGATTTTTCTTCATAAGTAGTTCTAAAATGGCATTTACTAAGAATCTTATAACATTCATCCTATAGCATTCATTATCTTTACCTTTTGCAGGGTATTTCATTGATTTTAAAATGTTAAAAGTAATAGTTTGATCATTGAAGGGGCACTGTTAATTTCCTTTCTGCACATCTATCATTGCTCTTCCTGTGGCTAGGAAAGGTCTCCCTAAAATGATAGGCATCATCATTGCTCTTCTTGTGGCTAGGAAATGTCTCCCCAAAATGATAGGTATCTCTTTATCTTTGTCCTTCTGTGGCTAGGAAAGGTCTCCCTAAAATGATAAGTATCTCTTTATCTTCCTCCATATGCTTAGCACAATGAAATCAATAGGAAAGATAAATTGATCCACTTTCATTAGGACATCTTCTATAACTCCTTTAAAGTATGTTATCGAACGATCTGTTAACTACAGAGTTACACTAGTAGGGGTTATTTCTCTTAATCCCAATCTCTTAAATATTGATAATGACATAAGGTTAATGCTTGCACCTAAATCACATAAAGCTTTCCCATAAAATTTGTCTCCTATTGCACATGGAATTGTAAAGCTACCAGGATCATTAATCTTTTTAGGAAGCTTCTTCTAAATTATCACACTGCACTCCTCACTAAGTACAACAGTCTCATTATCTTCAAACTTTCTTTTCCTGTTGAGAATATTCTTCATAAACTTTACATAGCTCGGCATTTGTTCTAAGGCTTCAATAAATGGAATATTAATTGTAAGCTTCTTAAATATTTCAAGAAATTTTAAAAATTATTTATCCAACTTATACTGACAAAGTCTCTGAGGAAATGGGGGTGGTGGTTTTTCCAAACCAATTTTAAGTGGTCTCTGAGGAAATGTAGTTGGTGGTTTTTCTAAATCAATTTTTGGCAGAGAAATAGGTCTTTCAGAATCTTTTGGAGCGTCCTCTTTTGATTCTTCAATTTCTTCTCTCTCTACTTCAATTTCTTTATGAACCTGACCTTCCAACTCTCTTCCGCTTCTAAGTTGAATGGCTTTTACTTGTTATTTATTCTGGTCTTTTGGATTTGATTCAGTATTACTAGGAAGTGTTCCTTGGGATCTACTACTTAATGAATTTGTTATTTTCCCAAGTTGACTTTCAATATTTTTAATTGTAGCTTCTTAACTTTGTAATTTATTTCCCATTTGTAACACCATTTCTTCTATAAACAACTTCTTCTCCTTAAACTGTGTATTATTCTTGAAACCTGGAGGATATGTAGATTTATAATTATTATTCCCTTGGTAGTTCCAGTTTTCCAATGGGTTTCCTTGGTTGTTCCCCCATTGCTGATTATTACCACCTGAATTGTCATTCCAGTTAAAGTTGGGATGGTTCTTCCAACTTGAGTTATAATAATTTGAATATGTGTTACTCTATTTATTATTTATGGCATTCAAATTTTCTGATGATGCTTGAGAATCTACCATTTGGCCTAATGAATTCTCTTCAATCGTGGAAATTGGTTGAGAAAAATTCATTCTAAATTGGTCTAACTTTCTTGAAATTGCAGCAGTTGGATTTTCTAACATGGTAAATGCATTAGTTTCATAAATATTAGCTACTTTCTTAGGATTTACCCTCTCATAAAGCCATTGAAAATTATTGGAAGCCATTTCTTCAATTAAAGCATAGGTGTCATGAAATGGTTTTGACATCAATGAACCACCAGCAGCGGCATCGATAATTGATCTAAGAGATCCAACTAATCCATTTTAAAAAAATTTGAATTATCAACCAATCTGGTATAGCATGGTGTGGACACTTTCTTAAGAGTTCTTTAAATCTTTCATTTCTAAGCTTTGCATTTTTTTATGGTGGAAAATATTTAGCAAGGAATTTTTGTGCTAAACCACCTTAAGTTCTGATAGATTCAGGTGCTAACGAAATCAACCACTTCTTAGTTTTATCCCCAAGTGAGAAAGGAAATAACCTAAGTCTTATGGCATCATCTGATACACCATTGTATTTAAATGTAGTGCACAATTCTAAAAAATTGGCAAGATGTAAATTTGGATCTTCAGTTGGTGATCTCCCAAATTGATTATTTGATACCATTAGGATAATAACAGGTCTAAGCTCAAAAGAATTAGCCACTATAGTAGGTTTTCGAATACTACAATGAAGTTCATCTACATTAGGGTTGGCATAATCTCTTAAAGGTATAAACTCTTGATGAATTATAGCATTTTGATTATTTTGGTCTGCCATTTATGTAATTTTTTTACATTTTTCAAAATTTATAATTTTTTTTGTTTTTATAATTTTTCTAATAGTTCTTTCTAATTCAGAATCGTAGGACACTAGTCCTTCAGAACTTGAACTATTCATGCACTAACATATAATAATATAAAAAAAATAAAAAAAAACAAAATAAGAGAAGATAAGATAACTTAAAGTATAAATAAGACTTTCTAAAAATAGAAATTTGCTTTTAGAATCAATTTATCCCCGACAACGGTGCCAAAAACTTTATCTCTGGATACTGCTAATATGAACAGTACAATAATAATTCATATTATATTTCATTTATATTTCCTTACTTTGCAAAAAAANGGGTTTTAATGGATTTGGATTTAGACTTAAGTTAAGCATGTAGGGCTAAACTTAGGTCGAACTTGAGCTAGCCTTGGGCTAGGCTCAAATTAATTCTTGTGTTTTGGGCTAAGCTTGGGTCAAACTTGAGCTAGCTTTGGGCTAAGCTCAAATTGATTGTTTTATTTGATGTGAAACATCATTATGAACAACTTTCATGAAGGATGAAAGTTGTTTTGAAGTTGATTTGATTGGGCTAAGTTTGGGTCAAACTTGGGCTAGCCGTGGGCTAAGTCCAAATTGATTGTTGTGTTTGGTTAAAACATCATTATGAACAACTTTCATGAAGGATGAAAGTTGTTTTGAAGTTGATTTGGTGGTTAACTTAGGTCAAACTTGAGCTAGCTTTGGGCTAAGCTCAAATTTATTGTTGTGTTTGGTGAATACTTAGGTCAAACTTGAGCTAGCCTTGGGCTAGGCTCAAATTAATTGTTGTGTTTGGTGTAATCATGTAGGGCTAAACTTAGGTCAAACTTGAGCTAGCCTTGGGATAGGCTCAAATTAATTGTTGTGTTTGGTGTGAAATATCATTATGAACAATTTTCATGAAGGATGAAAGTTGTTTTGAAGTTGATTTGATGGTTAATTTTAATTTATGGAACAATTTTCATGAAGGATGAAAGTTGTTTTGAAATTGATTTGATGGTTAATTTGAATGGAACTTTCATGAAGGATGAAAGTTGTTTTGAAGTTGATTTGATGGTCAATTTGTATGGATTTTGTTGTTTTCATGAAGGATGAAAGTTGTTTTGAAATTGATTTGATGGTTAATTTGAATGGATTTTAGCTAGCTTTGGGCTAAGCTCAAATTGATTGTTGTGTTTGGTGTGAAACATCATTATGAAAAACTGAGCTAGCTTTGGACTAAGCTCAAATTGATTGTTTTATTTGGTGTAAAACATCATTATGGACAACTTCCATGAAGGATGAAAGTTATTTTGAAGTTGATTTGATGGTTAATTTGAATGGATTTTGATGGATTGGGTTTAGACGTAAATTAAACCCTTAAGGGTCAAATTTGGGTCTAACTTGAGCTAGCTTTGGGCTAAGCTCAAATTGATTGTTGTGTTTCAGGTCAAATTTGAGTCTAACTTGAGCTAGCTTTGTGCTAAGCTCAAATTGATTGTTGTGTTTGATTTAAATTTGGGTCTAACTTGAGCTAGCTTTGGGCTAAGCTCAAATTGATTGTTGTGTTTGGTCCAGAATTTGGTGGATTTTGATGAAATTTGGATTTAGACTCAAATTAGGCATATGGGGCTAATTTGTTAACTTGAGCTAGCCTTGGGGCTAAGCTCAAATTGATTGTTGTGTTTGGTCAAAAATGACCTTGTAAAGGATTTTCAACAAAAATTGGATGCCAATTTGAGGTCTAAGACATTCAATTGATGAAATTTGGGGTGTTAGCCAATATTAGGGCT
>JXCR01144028.1:351427-386330 GCA_002079205.1 Phalaenopsis hybrid cultivar | reverse complement strand
CCAGGGTCGACCCTAAAGCCAAGTAATCCTATAGGGACTCTTCTTGAATTCTCTTATAATGATCTTACCTACTAAATGCTAGAGGTTAAGATCAATATGTGGAATTTCAAGGTGAGTAAAAAGAAGAGTTTTGAATTTCTAATGGTGGGGTACCTCTTCTAATTTTCTAAGACTAGTCAATAGGAAAGTCCTATGGCTAGACCTAGGCTACTAAAGAAATTTTCTAGACCTCAACCAAAAGTGAGGTCAACAAGCTCTTAATATTGGGATTCTATGTAAGTATACCTATCGTTATCAAGTAATATAAGGCTTTCTATTTAAGTCCCAAATATCGATCCCCCGGGGAATGTTTAAATTTGAAATGATAAATTAACTAGAAAATTTATAGAAATCAAACAAAATTAGAGTCATTAATTTCTAATGTTTAAGATACTATCACAGCTAAGTTATTTACTACAAGTAGAATTTAAAAGCAGGTTTTGAAATTAATAACTACCAAACTATGTTTATGTTGAAGTTTTCTAATATGAAAAAAATATCTTGCCCACTACGATGAGTTTTTGGTAAAATGAGTTTAGATAAATCGTTTAAATATGTATTGTGCCAAATAAAAGCAAATTTAATTCTCTTCCCTGAGCCAGTGTTATAGAAAATCATTGGCTAATCTTAGATTTAGTCTCTAAATTCATGGGTAGGCTAGGATGATACTGGCTTTCACTCCAGAGCTCCCACTTCCCTTCCCTTGAAGGCTAAATCTCGCTTTACTTTTTAAACACTAAGATCAAATTGGAGATTTTTAGTCTGTCACCCTATAAATTTCCAATTCTACACCCAACAAAGTATATTTCCCTATTTATTTGCACTTAATTCCATGAACGAATTACTTCTTCATAGACTTAAATGTGATTTTTATTTGCACTTAATTCCATGAACGAAATATTCCTTCATGGACTTAAATGTGATTCTCACTTTGTTGTAGAACTCATACTCCATTTCTCGGATCATATGTTTCACAACATATTTTAACAATTCAATTAGCCAGATCGAAAAGTAAATTAAAAGCAAAGTTGAAAAGCCATCACAATTTATTTTAAATTTTAACATTGACACATCCATAATATCTCTTCATTTCACCATATCTCAGAGTAGGGACAAAGATAAAGGAAACTACCCAGACTTCATGAGAAAGATACAAAAAAACACAAATTTCATATATAAACTCATACAACAATAATAAACAAACAACACTTATCTGAAACTCTTTCTCAAAGCAAATCCTTTGTTGCATCTCTTAGGAAATGTAGGAAGAAGAAATCCCTCACTTCTCTTCCTCTCCAACACTTCTTAGAGAAGAATTCACACTTAAACTTGACACAAAAACTCAAAAATATAAAAATAATAACTAAGTAATGGTGTAGAATGGCGTGGAATGTAGGTGTGTGAAGAGGAAAATTGAATTGAATAGAAGAAGTTGAAATGGTGCGAGGGGGGGGTTATGATCAAATTTCAGCCCTAGATAGAGCCTAGGTTGGTTCTTCAATAGATGCATCCATAAACTCTTCAAAATGCATCAAAATTCATTGAATCTTCTAGAAACAGGGCTTCCACTGACATAAGCATCGTCTGCTCCCATCTCGGTGCCAGTGCTCCGCTAATTAATTCCCAAGTCTCTATCAAATGGTGTTGTCAGCGCTGACTCTTGTTCTACATCTTTTCTATAGGTCTGCACCGTCCGACGTCCTTCTGGCACCGTCACCCCTGAGTCAATCTTCCAAATCTCTATTTTTTGCACCAAATTCCATCCTTTTTGCTTCAAGTCGCAAAAATCAACAGCCTACAAGAAAACATAAGGAATACCTTCCTTTAAAGTGCAATATCACCAAATATAAGTATAAAATATAGGTCTAAAAATGTATATATTTTTGGTGCATCAGTGGTCAAGTGAAAGTGGTTCAGCCAGTGGTCATTAGCGAAGAATATATCCAGCCTCTCCCATAGCTTAACCCTTCTCCAAGTGAATTTATTCCCTTGGAACCTGACATCATTAATCTTGAATTCCATGATAAATTCATTAAACATAATGAGTTTGGTAAGATCAGGGCTCCCCCCCTTTTTTTTTAAATGGAGAAGCAATTCAGTTGAAATCCCCACCAAGTAACCAACTGTGAGAAGTAGAATGGCTTATAGAGATAAGGTTAGTCCAGGGTCTTCCTATGCAATAATTTTGCACCCAACATACACAATGGTGGAGTAGTAGGCACAATCACCAGTACATGAATGCAAATGGATGAATTAAGGGTGCTTCACTAAGATGGTCCACATGACTTCCTTCCTGAACAGAACCCAGATCTCCTGATTAACATTGGTAGCCAGCTGATAGCCATGGAATTTTTTACTAATCTTATTGGAATTAATGGTGACCATAGGTTCTAATAAAGAAAAGCTCCAAACCTTGTACAACCTAATTAAATGGAGGAGCCTGTTAAGAGAACTAGGATGAGCAATTCCCCTAATATTCCAACAGAGAAGATTGATCATGGAGGCTTGACACCCTTACCACAAGTTCTAGGAAGGCTTTCAAAGGTCTCCAGAGGTCTACTAGAATTAACCTGCAAATTTCTTAATTCCAAGGAACCTCTTTTCTTCTTTCAAATAGAAATTTTAATCTAGTTGTTATCAAGTATTTGGGTGGAAGTAGTGTGTCGAAGGGAGGTTCTCCATAGTTGTTGAAGTTGTTCTCCATAGTTGTTCAAGTTGTTCTTCATAGTTGTTCTCCATAGTTGTGCATAGTTGTTCTCCATAGTTGTCATCAAGTATTTTTTAATATCAAGATTGTTCAAGGCAATAGTATCATTTGCATAGTTGTCTGGCTCCTTGCCCTTATATGGGACATTGGAGTGTAGTTCTTGCCTTTATGCTTCAAATGAAATACCCATTTGTACAAGGTTAGTTTCTGAAATGGGCCCCTGAGGGCTAGCTGGGTAGCTCCTGTGGGGACTCTGGGCTGGAAATAAGAGGATTGTTAACATTGCTGAAAAGGGCAAAGCCATTGACCAAAATTGGGGCCTCAAACTCAATAGAAGTTACAACATGAATCAGTTGTGTCTGCTTCACAACAATATCTTCCCTAGGATTTAAGCTACCATACCAGTCCTCATAAGTTCTTGCTAGACCTCTTTTTTAGCAGCACCACTGTAATTCACCCTTGGTTCCTTTTTATTGTGTTGGTTCCCTCTCCTTGGAGGTTTGAGGTTAGGATGGAGTCTATAATAATGGTTCATGGTATGTCCAAACATACTACAATGAGTATAGTAGTATGGGTGCTGTTCCATTATGATTGGTTGCCAATAACCCTCATGTGCAGTACCTAGCTAAATTTTATCAATGGGTGGCAATGTGATATCCCTTTCAATTAAGATCCTGACAACAGATGGCCTTGATAAATTGAAGGTTGAAATATCAAGTTTCATTAGCCTACCCAATATGGCTCCAATGGAGAACAAAACTCTATGGTTAAGGAAATGTAATTTTAGATTGGGGAGTTTAAACTAGATTGGGATAATTAACAATTCCTTCTTAGGATAAAATGCACGGGTCCATTTCAGAAGCTTCATTAGGGTCTCTTCAATTTGTATGAATTTTTTGGAGAACACCTTGACATAATATTCTTTATTTGTGAGTTGATCATAACATGTCTGCCATCAAAAAGCCCTATCTTCCAATATCCAACCAATTTCAAATCAGCAAATGTTTTTCTAATTAAGTCCAGTTTTGGGCGTGTCATCAGAAAATTTCCAACTAGTGTGAATTTGTAACTCCCAGTTAGGTCTACCACTTCCTATTCAGAGAATATAAGTGCATGCTTGCCAGCGTTCTTGCTGCATTTTAGGATTAAGTGAAACTCCATTTTGCCCTCCATTGAATTATAGTAAGCCTGTGGGAAAACCAATTTGTCTCCAAGTGAGGAGCCACTCGGTAAAATACCTATTACAACCGCATAAGATTGTTTGCCCACACAATTCGGGTCAGCTGCAAGCATTTCAGCTGCCATGTGGAAAAGGATCAAAGTAGAAAGCAAAAACAAAAGCTAAGGCTCAACTTAGCTATAGTAGACCAATGGAACAGTAACCAAACAATTTCAAAAAATCCACAGCCCAGGAAAGAGTAAAACTCAGTAAAAGGACTAAAAAGAGGGGAGGAAAAGGAAGTGGTCTGACAAGAAGCTCCAAACCACACTTCTATAGCCACTCCTAGCAGAGTTGCCATTGGAAAAGCCCCAGCAGAGCCACTTGCGCCGCCACNATATATATATATATATATATATATATATATATATATATATATATATATATATATATATATATATATATATATATATATATAAAACACACACACACACACACACACACACACACACATAAATATGCATATATAAATATACAAATACATACATATATATACATATATAGGCTTACATATAGATACATATATATACAAATATAGACCTATACATACATATATATACATATATATACATCTACATACATATACATACTTGTATATACATATACATACATATATATACATATATATTCTATTGCTTGAGAAAAATACTCTTGCTTTCAAATTTGACCGACCCTGCATTTATTTTATACGATTAAGTGGTTGTCTGGTGTGGTATAGGATTTTAAGAGGGTTTTTCCATCAAGATGGGATTATAAGGCCCCGTTTGGGTCGACTATTTTAGTGTGTCGCGGCAGCAGGTCGTGACATTTCGTCGTTTGGGGCGGCTTTCCAATCGCGGTGCTGCTGCCACACAATGAAAAGTGGGTTGCTTGATCAGCCCCACAGTCCACGTTTAATTTTAAGATTTTTACGCACATACCTCTTTTTCGACCACACATTCCTACTTTTTGCTCTTTTTATTTCCCATTAAGCTTCTTTTTCCTCTTCCCTAATAAACGTGTCGGAGTCCACATTTTTGTGGTATCCCTTCTCCCTATATTTTTTCTGAGACATTTTAGTTTCTCGTTGCTCCGCACAGTGTAGATTCGACTGTATTTTTTTGATTTGGTGCTTCTATATGGTGATGATTTTGGTGTGTTGGTTCTTTCCGTGGTTTTCTTTCTTTTTAGCCTCACTGCTAGTAGCAAATATGTATAATTCCATTCCATGTCATTGAAATTTACTAGTGATATCACTTAGGGCATTTTGGTGATGAGAGAAGTATATTTCCACACACTATGAAATGAAACAGAGAAGTAGAAAGAATGAGACATTGATGTGAGCTATGTTTTCTTGTTTTTTGACGTCACAACTAGTAGTGAATATGTCTAATGTGATTCAAATCCACTGAAATTTACTAGTGATACCACCTGTGGCATTTTTTTAAAAGAGAAGTACATTTCTCTCACACATACACACTGTGAAATGAGATAGAAAAGTAGATAGAATGAGACAGTGATGTGAGTAATCTTTTTCATTTTTTTTTTTGACCACACAGTTAGTTGCAAATATGCATATTACCATTCCGCGCCACTAAAATTTATTAGTGATACTACCTGTGACAATCTAATAAAAATGGAAGTATAATACTTCCACACACACACAGTGAAATGAGGTAAGAAGTTGAAAGAATGAGACAATAATGTGAGCCATGTTTTTTTTAACCTCACAGGTAGTTGCAAACATATGTAATTTTATTTAAAGCCAATGAAATTTACAAGTGGTATCATCTGTGGCATTCTGATGATAAGAGAAGTACATTTCACACACACGCACATATTGTGAAATGAGGCAGAGAAGTTAAAAGAATATGATAGTGATGTGAGCCATGTGTTTCATTTTCTTTGGACTCATAGCTGGTAGAAAATATGCATAATACCACTCCATGCCATTGAAATTTACTACTGGTACCACCCGTGGCATTCTGATGAGAAGGGAAGTATATTTCTCTTTTCCGCGCGCGCACACATACATCGTGAAATGAGTCATAGAAGAAGAAAGAATGAGACTGTTAAGTCAGCACTATTTCTCTTTTTTTTTTACATCACATATAGCTGCAAATATGTATACTTTCATCCCTAGCCATTGAAATTTATTAGTGTCCTCATAGCTAGTAGCAAAGATGTATGATGTGATTCAAATCCACTATAATTTTATTAATGGTACCACCTATGGCATTCTAATGAGAAGAGAATTATATTTCTTTGACATAAATGCACACACCATAAAATGAGGAGAGAAGCAAATAGAATGAGACAGTGATGTGAGCCATGTTTTTCTTTTTTTTTTTGGCCCTCACAACTAGTAGCAAATATGCATAATAACATTCTATGCCACTGAAATTTACTAGTGGTACCACATATGACATTCTGATGAGAAGAGAAGTATATTTCTCAAAAACACACAGTGAAAGGAGTCATAAAAGAAGAATGAATGAGATAATTATGCAAGCAATGTTTCTCTTTTTTTTTGGGCATCACAACTTGTTGTTAATATGTATACTTTCATTCCCAGCCATTGAAATTTACTAATGGCCTCACAGCCAGTAACAAATATGCATAGTACTATTCCATGACACTGAAATTTTCTAGTGATATCACCTAGGGCATTTTGGTGATGAGAGAAGTATATTTCCACACACTGCAAAATGAGGCAGAGAAGTAGAAAGAATCAGACATTGATGTGAGTCATGTTTTTCTTATTTTTTGGCTTCACACTAGTAGAAAATATGCCTAATTTGATTCAAAGCTACTGAAATTTACTAGTGGCACCACCTATGGCATTTTGATGAGAAGAGAAGTATATTTCACACACACACACACACATAGTGAAAATGAGGTAGGAAAGTACAGAGAAGGAGACAGTGATGTGAGGCATCTTTTTCATTCAATTGTTTGGCTTCACAGCTAGGAGAAAATATCCATAATATCATTCCATGCCATTGAAATTTACTAGTGATACTACTTGTGGCAATATGATGAAAATAGAAGCATATTACTCCCCCACACACACATTGTGAAATGAGGCAGAGAAGTAGAAAGAATGAGGTAGTGATGTGAGCATTGTTTTTGTTTTATATTGGCCTCACAACTAGTAGCAAATATGTATACTTTCATTCCCATCCATTGAATTTTACTAGTGATACCACCTGTGGCATTCTGATGAGAAGAGAAGTATATTTCTCTCTCACACACACGTTATGAAATGAAGCAGAGAAGTAGAAACAGTGTTGTGATCCATGTTTTTTTTGCCTCACAGCTAGTATCAAATATGCATAATACCATTTCATGCCAGTGAAATTTACTAGTGGTACCACATGTGGCATTCTGATGAAAAGAGAAGTATATTTCTCTCACACACACACTATGAAAAAAAGGCACAGAAGAAGAAAGAATGAGGCAGTTATGTGAGCAATCTCTTTTTTTTTGGAAATCACAACTAGTTGCTAATATGTGTACTTTCATTCCCAAACATTGACATTTATTAGTGACCTCACAGCTAGTAGAAAATATGCTTAATATCATTCCATGCCACTAAAATTTACTAGTGGTACTACTTGTGGTAATTTGATGAAAATAGAAGTATATTACTCTCACACACACACTGAAATGCATCAGATAAGTAGAAAGAATGAGGCAGTAATGTGAGCATTATTTTTCATTTTTTTCCCTCACAACTTTATACCAAATATATATACTTTCATACCCCACCACTGAAGTTTAGCAGTGGAATCATCTATGGCATTCTGATGAGAAGAGAAGTATATTTCTCATACACACACACACACAGTGTGAAATGAGACAAAGACGTAGAAGGAATAAGATAATGATTAGAGCCATGATTTTCTTTTTTTTTGCTTCAAAACTAGTAGCAAATATGCATAATACCATTCCATGCCACTGAAATTTACTAGTGGTACCACCTGTAGAATTTTGATGAGAAGAGAAGTATATTTCTCACCCCCCCACACACACACAAACACACTATGAAATGAGTCATAAAAGAAGAAAGAATGAGACAATTATGTGAACATTGTTTCTTTTTTTTGGCATCCCAATTAGTCGCTAATTTGGATGCTTCATTCTTAGCCATTGAAATTTACTAGTGGCCTCACAACTAGTAGCAAATATGCATAACACCATTCCATGCCACTAAAACTTACTAGTGCTACTACTTGTGACAATCTGATGAAAATAGAAGTATATTACACCCACACACACTATGAAATGACATAGAGAAGTAGAAAGAATGAAACAGTGATGTGAGCTAAGTTTCTCTTTTTTTTGCATCACAGCTAGTTGCTAATCTGTATACTTTCCATGTTGATTGCTCTCCATGTTTAACACTATAGTTTATTGGGGAAAAATGGGTTGGGGAATTGTTTGTCAGACACCCAATTAGATTCAACAACATGTTGCAGATGATAAGTGACATATTTACTGTTCTTCCGACAGAACTTAGCAAATCTCACAGATGACACACCTTAAAATTAACTGTTTTTATATGTGTATTTCATGCTCATTTTTAAGAATATTATGCTTTAATGAAAGGTATCTTGTGTGTTTTTGATTTCAAGTATAAGAAATGGAGTATAATAGCAAAATGAGCAAAAATGGAGAAAAAATAAGTCAAATAGAGCTAAACAACAAAAATTGACATGAAGACTAGGTGTCAAGGTGTTCTAGAAGGCTGGCACCTAGACGCTGCGGTCAGGTGCCTAGGTGATAAAAACAGTTTGCCTTTTATTCATTGAATTTGAACAAATTTTGAAAAGGTGCCTCAAGTGACCATTGGTGATTTTCAGACCTTTATTAATAGGAAATATTTGTAAATGAAAGGGGTGTCATTTTTAGGTATTTTCAACCATCATTGGAGTGGGCGGCCATCATAGTGAGAGTGTGGTGAGTCTTTGTGATTGTGAGTGTTTGTCGAGTCTTGTGGAGTCAAGATCAGTTAGGGAACTTCAAAGTATTGCTTGGGGAAGAGTTTAAGTTTTATCTTATAAACTTGGTTTTTAATATATATCATGGTTTGTTTTGTTATCCCCATGAATTTTGAGTAGTTTTCTTATCTTTTTCCTTATAATAAGAAGTAATCATGTGTGGGGTTAGTATGTTTTGAAGATTTCTTTTATTTTATAAATTTATGATGGTATTATCATCAGTTCTTAATTTACATTGCAAACTGGTCAGTTGTGATGTTAAAATCTGTTGTGAAACATAATGACCTGGGAGGGCTATGATTCCACCCAACTAGTGAGTACAACACTAAACCTTGGATGTAAGGAAGCTAAGTCCAAAGGGGAGTGCAAATAAATAGGGAGATAAGTTTTGATGGGCGTAGAATTAATGATTCTAGAGTGATTGGCAAGAAACTTATCAATTTGGTCTTTAATTCGGGACATGAGGCATTAGTCTTAATATAGAAGGCACAGTGGGTAATCTGGATGTGAGAGGCTAGAATCTACTCAGCACAACCATATCAATCAGGAACTTAACTTTAGGTTAGTCAATGTTTTTTATGCACTTAAGAGAGAGTAAAGGATATGTATGATCCTATTTTCCACAAAACCTCATTTTTATCTTTAAGCATTTGATTTCTACAATGATTATAATCTCTTCGCAAGGGGAAAAAAATTTATTATAATCGTAATCCTTTACACATTTGTAGTTTAGAAAATTTGCACTTACTTTTAGTATTAATTCATAATTAGCAAACTTTAGTCTATATCTTTTTATAAATAGTTTGATATTATTCTCCTACAATTTTTTTTTGTTTAAGTAGAAACATTTACAAGTTGACATAAAAATTTACTTATTCCCTGTTGGTTCAATACTAGGTGTTTTTTTAAAGAAAACTCTATATTACTTGAAATAATACGTATACTTGTGTAGTACTCCTAGTGAGCCATTAATCATTTTTATAACATATTTATTTTCTAAACTAGCCACTGAATATAAATTGGGTCAACTTTTTGGCTACCTTTTAGAACTTAATTAGTTGGGTAATTGTGGGTCGGGTTAAGTTTTTTGCGCCGTTTTCGGGAAACTAACAAAATTTTTAACTTAGAGATTTTTATTTGACTGTAGATTTAATTTAAGAGAATTAAATTTTAATTTTCCTTTATAAGTATTTGTTTATTTCTAAAAATAAAAATATTTTTATTTTGAGTGTTTTGATTTAGTTTTATTTTATGTACTTTTAATTTTGCATGTGTAGTTTAGGATCAAGGTTTAGTGCCTTTTAATTCTGAGTTAGAACAAATCATTAAAAAAAATTGAAAACAGAAAGAACTTCAGAATTCTCAAGAAATGACAAACACATCACAAAATAGCTTTGATAATCAAATAGTTGAAAACCAATATCATAATTACAAAGACCTTTAAGGGACCATGCAAACCCTACGTCATATGAAATTCACTTAAGCATAAAAACTCCTGTTATAGCAACTAAATCATTTGAACTTAAACCTACTATTATCCAAATGGTACAAAACAATCAATTTAGGGGAACACCATATGAGGATCCAAACTTATACCTTAAATGTTTTCTAGAACTATGTGCTACATTTAAATATGATGGTGTATCAAATGATGTTGTTAGACTTAGAATTTTTCCTTTTTCATTAAGGGTTAAAGCTAAGATGTCGTCAAACTCATTAGCACCTACATGTATTAAAACTTGGGGAGAGTTAGCTCAAAAATTCTTGCCTATGTAATTTCCACTTTCAAAAACTACTAAGCTTAGAAGTGATATTACCTCATTTACTCAGTATGAAGGTGAGTTAATATACAAAGCTTAGGAACAATTTAAAGAACTCCCCAGGAGGTGTCCGCATCATGCCTTGCCGGACTAGTTAATTATTCAAACATTTTATAATGAGTTAATAGGATCCTTTAAATTTATTATTGATGTTGTTGCTGGAGGATCATTAATGTTAAAACCATTTGATGAAACTTAGGAAATAAATGAAGAAATGACTACGAATAATTTTCAATAGCCCTCTCAAAGGGTAAATTTTAAGAAAGTAACCAGTGTTCATGATAATGATGCAATTTCTATATTGGCATCTCAAGTTGCTGCAATATCTAGGAAGATATATCAATTTGGAAAGAATTTTTATCAAACACCTCATGTGGTAGAAGAAAATTCATTAGGACATATGATTGATTCTCAACCATTATTAGAGACTTTAAATGTAATAAAAAAATAGACCCAATAACCCATATTAAAACTATTACAACCCAGGTTGGAAAAACCACCCAAAATTTAGCTCAAATAATAATTGTGGTGGCGGAAATCAGCAATGGGGGAACAATCAAGCAAACCCATTTGGAAACTAGAACAACCTGAGTAGTATTAATTATAGACCTTCTCACCTTTTAAGTTTACAAATAACCAACCAATTAAGAAGAAGAAGTTGTCTAAAGAAGAAGTGGTGTTATAGAAGGGGAATCAATTACAAAATCAGAATGCTGTAATAAGAAATATTGAAAATCAACTGAGAGAAATTGCTAACGCACTTAGCAATAGGCCTCATGGAGCACTTCCTAGTAACATTGAAATAAATCCCAAGGATAAGAATAAAGAGCAAGAGCAAGTTAAAGCTGTCCAACTCAGAAGTGGAAGGGAATTAAATGTTGGAACTGAAACAGAGATTGAAGTTGAGGGGGGAGAATAATGAAACCAAAAAAAAGAAGAAACTGATCTTAAGAATGTAGAAAAATTTGTCTCTCCAACTAAGTACAATTTAGAAAGACCACCACCTCTATTTCTTTAGAGATGTAGACAACAAAAGCTGGATCAACAATTTTTAAAGTTTTTTAAGTTATTTGAAAAGCTTACCATTAATATTCCTTTTTCTGAAGCTTTGGAATAGGTGCCAAGTTATACTAATGAAAGAAATTTTAAACAAAAAGAGAAAGTTTGAAGATTATAAAACTGTTACACTAAGTGAATAATGTAGTGAAATAATTCAGAAAAAGCTTTCTTAAAAACTCAAAGTTTATGGTCACTTTATTATATCGTGTGCGATTGGAGAGAGATTTTGTGGAAAAACTTTATGTGGTTTAGGAGATAGTATTAACCTCATGCCATTATCTATATTCATAAGGTTAGGATTATGAGAGATTTCTCCCATTACTGTAACACAGCGGTTAGCTGATCGATCTATCAATTATCCTAAGGGGTTAGAGAAGATGTACTTGTAAAAGTGAATAAATTTATCTTTCCCATGGATTTCGTCGTTTTACATATGGAGGAAGATGACAAAATTCCTATCATTTTGGGGAGACCTTTCCATGCCACTAGATGAGCAATGATAGATGTGCAAAAGGAGAGTTGACTATGAGAGTTAATGACCAGGAAGTTACTTTCAATGTGCTAAAATCTATGGAGCATCCCATTAAAAGAAAAGATGATAAATGTTACAGAATGGATATTATTGATTATTTAATTAATATCCATTTCTGAGAAAGATATAAAGTCAAAATAAATCAAAAAGACTTGAAGGATTAAAATGAAATTGATTTATAAGATAAATCAAATGAGATAAATATTGAGGATCCCAATTATGTTCAAGAAAGTTTTGAGATTTTAGACGCTACTAAAAATAGTAAACCTCTTATTCCTTCAATTGAAAATCTCCTAAACTTGTGCTCTCCCTACTCAATTAATGTATGATTTTCTGGTGAATTCATCGATATTATCTATAATAATATCCTCTGATTTAACTGATAACCATGAAGAAAAATTAATGGACAGCTTGAAAAATTATAAAAAAGCCTTTGGATGGACTTTAGCTGATATTAAAGGAATTAGCCCTTTAATCTATATGCATCAAATTTTAATGGAAGATAATCATAAACCTAGGGCTGATCCTTAGAATGGATGCTGGAATCATTTATCCAATTTCTAACAGTGCTTGGGTTAGTCTAATCAACTTTGTTCCTAAGAAAGGGGGAGTGACTGTAACAGTTAATGAAAAGAATGAATTAATGTCAACAAGACAAGTCACCATGTGCTTAATCTGTATTGATTATAGAATATTCAACCTTGCCACTAGGAAATATCACTTTCCTATACCTTTTCTAGATCAGGTGTTAGATAGACTTTTAGTTTATGTAATGCACCTGGAACTTTTTAAAGGCGCATGATTCTATTTTCTGTGACTTAATTGAGGAAGAATCTAAATTTTCATGAATGATTTATCAGTTTTTGGGTCCTTTTTTTATTCATGTTTAGATAATTTAGTTAAGGTTCTAAAATGCTGTGAAGAAACAAAATTTAGTTCTCAATTGGGAAAAATGCCAATTTATGGTTGCATGAGAAATTGTGTTAGGATATAAGATTTCTGAAAATGTCATGGTAGTAGATCCAACAAAAAATTAACTTATTGTTGAATTACCACCTTCTACGTCAGTGAGAGGAGTTAAAAGTTTTCTAGGACATGTTGGGTTCTACAGTCATTTTATTAAAGACCTTTCAAATATTGACAAGCCTCTATGTCACCTTTTAGAAAGAGACACAAACTTTGATTTTAATGAGGAATGCTTAATTCCTTTCATTTTATTAAAGGAAAGATTCACCATAGAACCTATTATTGTTTCACTTGACTGCGAAAAACATTTTAATTAATGTGTGATGCAAGTGATCATGTTATTGGGGCAGTATTAGGACAAAAATACGATAAGATTTTCAATGTTATATACTATGTCAGTAAAGCTCTTAATGAAGCTCACATTAATTATGCCACTAATAAGAAAGATATCGACAATAGTGTTTGCTTTTGATAAATTTAAACCTTCTCTTATTGAGGAAAAATGTAATGTGCATACTAATCATTCTGCTATTAAATATTTGATGTTGAAGAAGGATGCAATACCACAATTAATTAGATGGATCCATTTAATGTAGGAGTTTGATTTTCAAGTAGTGGATAAGAAGAGTACTGATAATCAAATAGTTGATCATTATCGAGGCTAGAACAAAAAAACTAGGGTGATAATGATATTGAAATAAATGAAAATTTTCCTGATAAACAATTACACTCTATTTCTAAGTGGCGTATTCTGTGGTATACATATATAGTTAACCATATAGTTAGTAATATTTTACCCTAGAGATAAGAAAGCCACCAAAATAAGAAGTTCATTCATGATGCAAGATTTTTTTTTGTGACAACCCTTATTTATATAAAAATGTAAGGACTTAGTCATCCAAAGATGTGTGCTAATTGAAGAAATCAAGGAAATTATTCAAAAATTTCATGAATCTGATTTTAGCAGACAATTTGGAGTTGATAGATTTGCATTTAAAGTATTACAATCTGGATTTTGTTGGCCTACTTTGTCTAAGGATGTTAATACTTATATAAAACATTTAGATGTCAGAGAGTAGGAAATATTTCCAAGAGAAATGAAATGCTACTAAATTCTACCTTGGAAGTTGAAATTTTTGCTGTATGGGGTATGGATTTTATGGGACCATTTATACCATCTTTTGGAAAAATATTTATTCTAATTGCTGTGGATTATATTTCAAAATGAATTGAAGCTATTGCTTTACCCCATTGTTATGCTCAAATTGTTGTAAAATTTTTAATAAAAATATTTTTATTAGATTTGAAATGTCAAGAGTGATCATTATAGATGGGGGAAGTTATTTTAAAAACATATGAATTGAAACATTAACAAAAAAATATGGAATTAAACATTGAATTGCCACAGCTTATCACCCTCAAACCGGTGGTTTATGATCCCACTTTCTTGTACGATAGTATTAAGATGTATGTGCAATTAATTTATAGATTTTCTTTATTTATATTTCTTCCTTACAACGATGCCAAAACTTGGTTCCGAAGAAAGTAAGAGTGTAACCATTTTATTTAAATATTAGGATACTACACAAGTATATGTATCATTATCAAGTAATATAAGACTTTTTGATTAAGCTTTGAAATATCAAACTCACTGTCGGCATAATTTTGGTTAAGGAGTTGCCCGTTGGAAGTTGTCGACAACCAGAATCGAAATCCCGTCACTCACTTCAGANTATATATATATAGTTTAGAAAAATATGAAATCAAACTGATCCCATATCTTTCATAGTTTAAATAAAAGAGTACTAAACCTCAAGTCATATATCTATCCCAAAAGATAAACACAAGAATTGAGGGTGATGCTCGATCAAATAAACTAAGAAATTAATGACAATCGTTGGGTCTGCGAAAATCATTTTATTTACCGACAAATTTCCCTATTTAATACAAAGAATTAAATAGAATTTATATTAAGCTGGGTTCAGAAAAACTTCCTATAAGTGCAAGCCCCTATAGTTAATTACATCTTAAAGGACCGAAGTCACTCACGAAAACTCTCGATAAAAATCAGGGAATATTATCTTCAAGGATTTCAAAAGGATAGGTCTTTTCAACGAAATCAGATAAAGAGGTGTGAAAGGGAAATGACTCAAATTTTGGACATTTATCATAGAATCAAAAGGAGGAAGAACTAGAGGATGTCATAGATCCGGAGGAGAACCTCAGTAACTTCTCTGTCTATCCTATTATTTGGCTTCAGTTTTAACGAGAAATATTTAAATGTTTCATCCTGTCAATTTTATTTATTTGGGCTTACATATATGTGAAACGATCACACAAATAACTTGGAAGATGTGAGGATTTAGGTCGTGAAAAATGATATCCTCGGAATCCTAAGATGAGTTAGGGCTTATATTGTACAACAGAGCTATACAAAAGACCTAAAGATGAGTTGGGAGTTTATGTTGCATAAGCAAACAACCTCAAAATCCTATGGCTTTTTGTTTAATTCTAAGGAAAGATATGTTGTTGTAGATCTTCTTGCTGTTGAAGATGGTCGTGCTACCCACAATGCTAGCTCCAAGCTTCTCGTCGTTACGAGTTTAAGTTTTCTAATGTGTCAAGTTATGATGTAAAATCAGATGTCCCTAAAGCCAAGGTTATTTAAATATTATGGGAATGTTAAAATTGATTAGAGAGACACCGATTAGGATCCTACGGTTCCCTCATTTCGGTACCACTATTTTCTTTCAGATTTACTTAGTCCAAATGAATTTACTAAACTCAACTCAATGAGCTCCATACTTTCACTTAGACCGTAGGAAATCTCGTTGACAACCGTATGTTACCTCCTTCAAGGAATTTCCGATCATTCGATAGAGACGTCTCAATTTAGTTGCCATTATTGTTTTGTGTTGTTTGTAATTAAATTTCGAGTTTTCTTATATTTTGAATGTTGTGACAGTGAATTTTATCTTGATTGACTTAGTTTTGGTTTTGGTTTTGTGGCTATCCTAGCAGTTTTGGTTTTCATGTAGGGTGACATTGTTGTTTAACATGCAAGCTCGGGACAAGAAGTACAGAGAGGTAAATGCAAAAATTTAAAAGCGTACATGTCGATTCTTCACGTTCCACCACCTGAAAAGTTAGTACTTGCAAGACATTTATATAATTTTGTAAGGAATTTAAATTGCAAGAGTAGATGAAGGTTTAGCTACCAAACCCCAAGTTATAATTTATTAATTCTCAGATGATCCTAGTGGATGATCTTAGAAAAAAAATATGGCAAGTCCAATTTGCCATTCATAATTTCCAGTAGATTTCAAAATGCTTGAGGCATGACCCTGGACCGTTTTGAAGATCTCTTGAAATATTCTGAGTTCATTTTGGATTTATTATATTTTTTCATTAATCATCCACGGTTGAAGTGTGACAACCCCGTTGCTCAGTGAAACTTGATAATTTAATTATCTCGAGCATAGGATACCCAATTAATCAATTGATGTTTAGTTTAAAAGTTATGTGAGTGGGTGCCTCTAAGGTAGGTTTAAATCATTTAAGATTGTGGTGTCCACAAATAAGGTCAGGCTTGCAGTGTTTAAGAATTTTTATCACCAATCATGTTATCTTCCTATCAATTGAGTGTAGACGTCGAGCCTATGTCACTACTAAGCCTTTAATAATCATGATAGATGGAATGGTGATAATCAAAATTTTGATATAAGTGATATATATTCTTATTGAAAGATCACATAATCATCAATCTTAGGCTCAAGATAAGTAAACTATCATCTTTTCTATCTTAAGCCCATCACTTAAGAATCATTTGATCTTAATTGACTTCCAAGATTAGGAGAATTAAGATCTTGTCAATGTTGTACAAAGGTGGTGAGTGAGTTTCTACCTTTTAATCCCATTGGATTTCAATCATCCAAACATGTTCATTAAGATCAAAATTTTCTCATTTTTTACCATGGTTAATCTTAGATTTTGATTAGAGATCAAAATAAAAAATGATTATTTTGCCCTTGGTGTACTTTACCTCTTAACTCATTAAACACGGCTGAAATGACTTGAGCATTCAGAGTGGTATATCCATAAGGGATTCTCAAAATTTCATGAGAAGATTATTAGAGAATAAGTGGGCTTCTGAAAATTTAGATTATTTTAATTATTTATTTAAATTCAAAAAATAGGATTTTTTTGAAATTAATTTATTTGATTTTTCCAAAATTAAGTTTTTTATTTATGAGAAGATTATTAGAGGTTTCCCTAGGTCAGAGAAATACTTAAGCAAAATTTGATGATTTTTTAAATTAAATTTTTTTATTATTTTATTATTAACAAGTTTCAATGATTTAATTAAATAGAAAATAATGTTTTAATTACAAAAATTATTTTTATATTTTTATTAGACTTCTCTAAGTTCAGAAAACTCAGAGAATAAAATTTTGTATTTTTATAATTTTTAATCTATTTATTATAATTATTTTAATGGTAAAATAAGGAAAATTCACTTTTAAGAATTTAAGATATATTTTTAACATAGAAAAATTAGGATAAATATTTTAATGAGTCCAAAGTGATCAAAAACAACTAGGCACATTTTGAAATATTTTGATATTTTTGGGTTTTTTTAATTATTTTTAATTATTTTTAAATTCAAAATAAGACTAAAAAATTAAGTATTTTCTAAAAACAAATTTTATTTTTCCCAAATGCCTTTGATCATAAGGAACTCAGAAAATCACTTTTCATAATTTTCCCAAGTGTTTTTAATTTAATATAATTATTTTTGTACAAAGATACAAGGTTTCTTAGAAAATCAACTTTAATACTCAAACCTAATCAAATAATTTTCAAATTTTTATAGTGGGTAAACATGATTTTTATGAACAATGTGGGATTAATTTTGTCAGGATTTGATAAGTATATAATTTACATAAGTTAACACAATATATTTACATTTAATTAAATATAGAAATTTATAAGATAATTAAATTCAAGACATCATGATATTTTTCCTAGATTCCTCTGACCACAAGAAACCTATTAAAATTACTCCCATAATTTTACAAATGATATTTTGATTTATTTAATTAAAATTATCCAAAATGGTCACCCAAGCTTGAAAATAAGAAGCATAGAGATGCCCTCCGACCTTGGAAAAATCAGAGAACATCCCCTCTGTGATGAGGAATAAACCTTAGAAATTTCAAGCCATGGTTAGCCATCTTTAGTCATGGAGAGTTAAAATACCATAGAGGTTATTTAATTAATTAAAAATCACATACTTGGAAAATAATTTTTATTTTTAGTCCACACTATTCTCCTCTGTTCACTAAGTAAGAGGGTATTTTTTGTTTTATTTTTATGATTATCTATGCAAAGTTTTGAATTTTCAAAGATCAGGCATTAAAATAAATAAAAAATCCTCCTATTTATCTACTTATCCACGCGGCGCCACCTCAACCTCGTCCGCTCCAAAGTCTCCTCATGGTGCTCCATCAATTGATGCCACCAGCCACGTAACTACCTCATCAACCTGCCTTTTCGTACCATCAGCTCATCCAGCTTGATCTCATCCATCAGTTGAATAAACACGCCATCAAACGACTCTCAGTCATCGTCCCCAAATGACCTAACCCGTGAACTGTTCAACTTAAAACCTTAAGATCTCAAACTAGAGTCAATCAAATCTCATGGGGTTTGTTTCTAAACCTTCATCTACTCAAGACAAACCTATTTATACGGTTAATCAAGTATGAAATCAAGTCATTAGACATGGAGAGTTAAAATAAGCTTGGGTTAGAGTTAGAGTTCAGTACCTCCATCTGAGAGTGGAAGCCTCAATCAGATGTTTGTGGTAGCTTTGATTGAGTCTAGATGAAGTCTTGTGCCTTGGTGAATTTTCTAGGCATGAGTTCAATCAAGGTGGATTTCAGGTGTTGGTCTAAAGCTATCTCAGAGGCTATTTTAGAGGGAGTTTGATGAGGAATCAACTCCTCTTTCCCTAGGGATTGTGTGTGCACAATTAATTTGAGTTTGTTAGACTATGGAGAGATGCCATGATTTGAGTTGATAGTTTGAGCTTAAAATTGGTCTTTCACAGTGTGAATCAGAGGGGGGAAGATGGTTGGATTGAACTTAGAGAGCTTGAAGAGTCTTTGGTGAGATTTTAACAGAGTTTCCCCCAAGGAATTGGAACACTTCTTTCTTTGGCCATGAAGGGGATGATTAAATAGAAGAGCTTGGGTTGGCCACCAGGGCTAATTGACGGGTGCAAAGATTTGCTCAGGTGGAGGACCGAGGAGCTCCATTAGGATGAAATAGCCTTTAAGGTTGAAATTGGGTTTGATTTAAGGGTGGTGGCCCTTGGTTTTGGAGTTTTTCGGCCACTAGGCTGCCTGACCAGGGCAGAGGAGGTGGTCAAGTGAGCTAGTGGGAGGTTTAATTATGGTTAACCCTCAATGACAAGTGATGATGGAAGAGATTTCTTGGTTAAGGCCCAAAAATGGGATAAGATCCCTTAAATTAAGGGACCCATGGTCCATAGCTTACTTGGGTGGTTTAAGTAGGTTTATCTTGGTCCATGGGGTGCGTTTAGTGGTTGTAGAGACCTTAATATGGTGACTTTAATATGGCTAAGTCAATTTTCGGGAAGGGATTCAATTTGGGTCATAATGGCTAGAAGTTGGGTTTGGGTTAGGCTAAACATGACATTTAGCTCAATTGATTGGTCAATATTGTGTATATGATTGTCACAAGAGGTTTGGAGTGATTTTGAATTGGTTTGGATGTTCAATTTGGAGGATTTTGCACATTTGGTCAATTTGGGGGTGTTGGGTTAGACTTGGGTCTAGGTTGGGCTAAACCCAAATTAATGTTTTAAAATAGTCTATATGAATATCATGAAGAGTTTTCAACATCAATTGTGTGTCAATTTTGGGGCTAGGGCACTCAATTTGGTGGAATTTGGGGACATAGCCAATTTAGGGCAAATTTGGAGATTTTGGACTTAGGTTAAAATTGAGTAAAATTGAGGCTTGTCCAAGGCTAATTAAAGGTCCAATTTGACATGTAGGATTGTTATGAAGACTTTGGAATTCAGATTGGGGCAATTGAGTGTGCCATGTGGTTCAATTAGATGAGAATAAGTGATAGGGTCAAAATTGGGGATTTTGGTTTGGATCAAAATTGAGCTCAAAGCGTGGGTAAATTAGGCTTAGATTTGGTTTAAATTGATCACATGAAATATGAATTTGAGTTTAGAATTGAAATTAGGGAGGATTGAGGCCAAATTGATGGATATGTGAGGTGAATTGGAGAAATTGGGCTTTTAAAGGCAATCAGAGGCTTTTTGGTCAAAGTGGTCAAATCGGCCAAATTGGGTTCAATTAAAGGGTCCAAATTGGTTTTGGGGACATTTAAAATGATTTTAGGGTTTTAGGAAAGTTTGGGCTACCAATCGTATTTTTGTAAGTTTGGCAAATTTGAAGGTATTTTGGTAATTTTGGAAATATTTGGGATGTTTTAGGCAATTTGGGTAGTTTCAAATGGTTTCAAATGATTTTTGAAAAAAAATGGGTATTTTGGGGGAAATTGGGAATTTTGGCCAAATTTGGGGTTTGGGGGTATTTAGACAATTTGGGTGGACTTAGGGGCAAAAGGCTAAGTTAGACATTTTTGTAGAATTGGGGTGCCAAACACCATATATGAGCTATGGACCAATGAAATCCCTATTTGGGTCCTTTATGTACTGGTCTTAGCTAAACCCTAGCCTAGGGCTAGTGGGTCTATGGGACCATCTACATGAGTCTCTCAAAAGATCAAGGGATCAAGTAAACAATTTTGGGTTTAGGGTTGCAAGTGGATATATATGATAGTGAGTGCAAGTGATTGAACTAACTACAGACCAACACCCAGTGTTAGTCCTAAGGTCAAGCAGTCCTACGAGGACTCTCCTTGAGATCCCCCATAGTGACCCCACCTACTAAGTGCTAGAGGTTAGGACCAATATGTGGAACTTCAAGTTGAGCAAAGAGGAGTCTAGAGTTTTTAAGGGTGTGAGTTTCTTTTCTAGTTTTATAGGAATAGTCAAAAGAAAAGTCCAATGGCTAGACCCTAGGCTACTAAAGAGGAAAAACTAAACCTCAACCAAAAGTGAGGTCATCAAATGAACCACCAATAGGTGAGGTGTGTTGGGCATGCACATCGCACGTATTGGTGTTGACCGATGAGATCAAAAAATCCAACATAGACTCTTAAGTCAACAGACCTAGAAAAGAGTGTAAAAATGAGTGTTAATTATTTCTATTGGAGATATAACAGGTGAATTTCTGATCAAAATCAAGGAGTAGGAACTCTCAGTGGGGATTGGAGAGTAGGTTTCAAATTATCAAGTTTCAGGTGTTTTCAGAGGAGGGGAATTAATATTTAAGTGCTGACCACGAGATGGGAATTGAAATTTGGGTATCAATCCTGAAAAGAGAGTCAAAATCTTGGTACCGATCTCAAGAATTGAGAATAGGAAGCCATGTTCTATTCGAGGGTGTGCTTATACCAATCTTGAGGATTGATAAAAGGATCCCATGTTCTATTTAAGAGGGCCTTACACCAATCTTAAGGATTAAGAATAGGATGCCGTGTTCCATTCAAGGAGGTCTTACATAAATCTTGAGGATTGAGAATAGGATGTTGTGTTCCAATCAAGGCGGTCTTACACCAATCTCAAAGATTGAGAATAGGATGTCGTGTTCCGTTCAAGGGGGCCTTATACCAATCTCGAGGATTGAGAATAGGATATCGTGTTGCATTCAAGGGGGTCTTACACCAATCTTGAAGATTGAGAATATGATGACATGTTCCATTCAAGGGGGCCTTATACCAATCTTGAGGATTGAGAATAAGATGCCTTGTTCCATTCAAGGGGGTCTTATACCAATCTCAAGAATTGAAAATAGGATGCCGTGTTCCATTAAAGGGGCCTTATACCAATCTCAGGAATTGAGAATAGGATGTCGTGTTCCATTCGAGGGGGTCTTATACTAATCTCAAAGATATGAGTAGAGAATCAAATGCTTTAAACCATTTAAGGTGGTCATAAACTGATCTCAAAGGATGAGAATAGGATGCCTTACTCCATTTAAGGTGGTCTTAAACCTATCTCGAAGTAATGGGTAGAGAATTAGATGTCTTACTCCATTTAAGGTGATCTTAAATCTATCTCAAAAGATGAGAATAGGATGCCTTACTCCAATTAAGATGGTCTTAAACCTATCTTGAAGATATGTATCACATTAGTGAGGAATGCTCTAGGACTCACATTAGTGTACAACTCCAAGCCTTCTAGTATATTCACAAATCTTCCTTGAACTTCTTCATAAAATTCAAATTCCCTTTTCTTTACTTTACTCATTTTGTCAAATTTTGTTATGGAGATCATTGGCGACTGTCAAGGACGCTCCCTCATTTCAATATCAGCAGGAATCCTTGCTGATGCTGTCTCTGTATCCAGTGGAATATATAATTCCCCCATTAAGTGATCGGTGATTTTAAATCCATCATCAGTGGACGTGTACTCCTCCAGAGTTCTGTAATGCTCTAGGTGGAGGATGTTGCAGTCCGGGCATTCCACAAATGCCTCTGTAGCTGGTCTCCATGTGGGAATCTTAGTGTTGCAAGCCAGGTAACCCACACAATGATTATCTGAAACCTCTAGTATCATCGACTCTATAGTGAACTCAGACACATCCTCTATGGCAGGCAAGCTGGAGGAAGTCTCTCTCATGCATGGATCGTAGATTTTCCCCTCAGGAATTAGGGTAAGTAAGTTTTCTGCCTTCTTCTAGTGTCTTCTTTCTTCACGCAGGAAAGATGTATGTTTTTGGTGATTAGCATTTCTGCTTTGCATCCTTCGTAACGTTGCACTGACAATATCTCATCATTAGCAGCAACTAAGCCCCCAGTCGATGCAATTATCATAGATGGTAGGCGACTAGTCCCCTCCATCGGATCTTGCTGCACTATCACTTTCTTACCCTTCAGTTAGGAATCCTCCTTGGTGCTAATCTTTAACAGTGGTGGTAGCGCTTCTTTTTCTTGACGGTTGACCACGTTCATCAGGGGACCCTCATAGTGTAAATCAACTTGATCAAAGTCCATGTCGAAGTCTATGATGCCACCCTGTGGTGTCCTTTAATCATTAAGTGTGAGATTCTAACCATCTTTAAAAGCAAAAATTAGCTTATGTCCTGATATTTTTTCTGCAGACAACAGGAAAAACATAAGTGCGCTAAAATCTAGCAGGAACAAGAATTAAAAAAGTGTTTATTAGATAAAATTTTAGTTTGTATCACTGAAAAGATCATTTATTTATGTATATATATATTTTAATTTAATAAAATATCAATCTTAAAAGTAGAAAGAAGAAATTGAAAGTATGTTGATCCCTGGATACTGTTAATATGCACAATACAACAATAATTCAAATTATATTTCGCTTATATTTCCTTACTTTACAACAAAACAAAAAACTTATTCCTAAAGAAAAATAAAAATTTAACTTTTAATTTATATATTGGGATACTACGCAAGTATACGTATCGTTATCAAGTAGTATAGGAATTTTTGATTAAGACCTGAATATTGAACCCATAAGGAGAATACACAATATGCACTATTGAACAACAAACTTTCTATTTTTAATAAAAAGATAATTATCTAAACTAAAGATGATTTTTGCAGTAATGAAAATTTAAATCTTTTTAGTATTTTCAATATTTTGATAGAACAATAACAATTTAAAAAGATAACTAGAGTTTTTGTAGAAAAAAAAACACTAAATATGAAAATATATTTCTTCTTGTTATGAATCAGTAATAAGTATATAAATTCTGTGTGAAAGTATGCAAATTCTGTTGTGTCAAATAAAAGAAATAATATTTTTTACCCTTACTAGAGATGCTATAAAGAACACTGACTAATTTAAATTTTGAATAGTTTTGAAAATTGGTTAGGCAGGGAAGATACTAGCTCTCACTCTAGAGTTCCCATGATTCCCTCCACCGGGGGACTAACATTTCGTATCAAAACCTAAAACAATAAATCAAGTTGGGGGCTTTAATTTGTCACTCTAAAGTTCTCTAACTCTATACCCTTCAATGAATATTTCTCTATTTATTTGCACTCAATCATATGAACTACATTCTCATTCATATAACCTCATGTGATTCTTATATTTATTTGCACTCAATCATATGAACTACATTCTTATTCATACAACCTCATGTGATTCTTTTCAATTGTTGCCTGAGACAATACCAGCCCGATTCTTACATGTTCTCACAACAAATTTTAACATCTGGATTAGTCAAATCAAGAAGTAAATGAAGTGCATGGATTTAAATCATCACAACTACTTCCATCATTAAAAATCAATACTTTCCGCAACTTCTATACAAAACTTAATTACTTATCATTTTAAGAAAATAAATAAAGAAAAATACTCAGAATCCATGAAGAAAACAAAACCACACTTTAGTTTGAAAGAAGAAATCATTTCCAACAACAAGTCTCAATTAAAACCAAAAGTAGTCTCAAAACAAAAAGATAAAAACTTATCTGAAGTCCTCCACCAAACTCTTGAAGTTCCATTGATTCTCTTCTCTTTACAATAACTCAAAATAAAATAACAAAAATGATAAAATAAAAGTAAAAGTGGTGCCTAAAAATCTCTCCAAACTAACTCCCCAAATGAGAACTTTCAAAACTTTCCAATACTTTCAGGACTCTTTCCTAAGTCTTCTCTTCTTTCTTTTATAATTTTCCAAAAGGTGTCTTGGTTTCTCTTCAAAATATGTCTAGATTCGATGTATTTCCCCAAGATACGCATCCTTTCTTGATAATTTTTATCCATGGTGGTTATAACTACCTATTAAGCCTATGGGTGCCTCAAAAACCTCTTTAAAATTTGGAGAAACCGAATTTTCTCGTCCAATAACTACCACTGGTGCTTAAGCGCGGGGCCTCTAGCGCTTAGGCGTGACCTTCTCTGTTTAATCAGTGATTCGACTTTTTTATATGCTTAATTTTATATATTCTATATAGTCACAATGATATAAACGCAAGTATACGTATTATTCAAGTAATATAAGACTTTCAGATTAAGCCCCAAATATCGATCTCACGAGGAAGCAAGGAAAGTTGTCCTTAGTCAAATTTCAGTCTACTACTATCAGACCTTAGATTAGAATGTCGATTAAAATAGTGTTTTATCTAGAAACTTCTCCTAAATGCAAATTTTAAATATAAGGATAGTAACTATTCCTGAATGTAAATATTGAAATCTAAAGATAACCCTTTCTAGATGAATTGGTTTGGAGAATTTTAAGATATTCAAAACTACTATTCTTATTTAGTGAGTTGGATAATGTAAGGGAATGAGATACATTAAATATTGTATGTGCCAAATAGGAGCAATTTTAATTCTCTACCTTGATTTAGTGTTATAGAAAATAATTGCCTAATCTCAGGTTTAGTCCCTAAATCCGTGGCTAGGCTAGAAGGATATTGGCTCCCACTCCCCTTCCCCTGAAGGCTAACTCTCGCTTTAGTTCTTTAAATACTAAGACCGAATTGGGGATTTTAGTCAGTCACCCTAAAATCCCCAATTTTATGCCTATCAAATTATATTTCCCTATTTATTTGCATCCAACCCCCATGAACTTCACCATCCATGGAATTTGAATGTGGTTCCACTTTGTTGAGAATTGCACTTCCCTCTCAGGTCTTAATGCAATTACAATGAATTTTAACTCTATAACAGACCTTTATTGTAATGTAAATGAAGTGCAAGTAAAATCCATCATATTTATAATTAAAACTTCTTCAAGCATGCATCCCAAAATCCAAAACTTGAATCCTACTTATTGTAAAAGAAAAGTAAAAGGAAAAAATGACATAATTCTCTCGTGCCACTATTTCCTAAGAAGAAGAAAGAGTAAGAGAAACACATCACAAAGCACAAAAAAAACACAACAAAAACTTCATTACATCAAAGCAAATCCACTAGATAAGTACTTACAAAATCATAAGATAATGAAGAACACAATACTTAGCTTTTTGCCCTTGAAAGAAAGATGAAAATATCTCCCACAAAGTCTTCCGCTGATCCATGCAATGCTAGAACATTCCCTTACATATTCTCTCAAAATCCCCTCACCAATCTATACAAAAAGGTAGAAATATATATTTCTGCTTCTATTCTAAGATCATTAAACATTCTTCATATTTTCTCACTCACACACACCCTCACACACACACACACACATGCATATAAGAGGTGCCAAGCCCTCTTTTTAAAGAGACACAAATACCCTCCTTTTTTTCCAAGAGACAAATCTATTCATCTAAAAGACATGTCTCTTCAGCCTTATCTAAGTGTCTAGATTCATTGAATTGCTTCATGGGGTGTTTGAATCACTTGAGAGCCTTCTAGAACATAAAAAACCGCCAAAAATCAATCCTTAACCGTCCGACGCCATTTTGGGCGCTGTCAGCATCATTTTCTCATCATTGTTTTGCTCTTCAGTACTGCCGGCACTGGCTCTGGGGTTGCCGGCACTCCCCTTGCGTAGCTCCACCCTTTTGCTTCGTTTGGCTCCGTTTTAGCTCCGTTTCACCTTGTTTAGTTTCATTGCGTTCCTAACAGATAGACCTACAAAATAAGCATAAGAACAACCTTTCTTTAGAGTATAATTTCATTCAAAAATGTGTGAGAAGGGTAAAAGAGATTAAGCATAGAAAGATATATCGAAATATGCCAAGACAAAAATTTCTTTCTTGCTTGTTTTTGCTCCAAATTGCATCGGTTTTGCTTCTTTTTCTCCAAAACTCTATTTTCTATACCTAAAACAAAAAATATACAAAATATCTTCCTTTAAAGTGCATTATCATTGACAATCACCAAATATAGGCATTAAAAGCATATAAAAAATTATACATTTTTTGGGTGTATCAAAATCCCCCAAACTTAAATGTTACTAGTCCTCTAGTAACCCTTTTATTACATAAAAATATGGCTTAAGGTAGAGACTAACTTATAAACTTCTATACTTTAGTTGAGTAAATAATATAGTAAAATTTAAGAAAAATCTTTAATAACTTAGATTTAAACTTTAAGTCTAAGAATACTTAATAATCAATTTTAGGATTTCTGAATTTCTATTCAGTTAAAAAAGAATTGCAATTTGTTATATCAAGGATATTTAGAACATTCATATGAAAAAGAACTTCAAGAAAATTTTACTAGTAATGCTACTAATACTTCAATACAAGTTTAGAAAATGTAGTAAAGCCATTTCCTTAAGTTGATTCTAGTAAAATCAATTTTTGATTAAGCATCTCCTCAAGCTTATCCTCACTCATTTTTCTTTTATTTCTCTCCCTCTTTTTTTTTCTTTTTCTCCTCTTTTTTTTTCTTCTTCTTTTTTTTTTTCAAGTGAGGATTTCTATATCTGGATAGCCTTTTAATAATTTTGAACTTTACTATCCTCTTCTTAAAGTCAAAACTCCTTACTTTTCTTCACTTTATACATTCATATTAGTTTATGATTTTTCATAAAATTTCATTCTCTTCTTCTTACATGAAACTCTAAAATTCTTAATACTTCAAAAATACAATTTCCTTTACTCTAAATAGAAAAGTATAATCTTATTCTTTCATACCATATATCTTTACCTTTAGAATTAATCTTCATTATTAAAAACTTTTACATAAATTTACCCTAATATTTACAAACATAAATATAGTCATTTAAAGTTAAACTCCAATTCCAAGGTCCTTTTACATTAATTTTAAAAATATAGTTAATTAAGGACAAATAAAATTTAGTTTACTTCTTTTCAAAAAAAAATTTTCTTTTCCCCCAAACTTGCATTTTTAAATTTTTTACAATTAATTCCATAAAATGTAAGAGGAAGGAAAAGTAATTGAATCTACTAGCTACTGCAACATCTTATCAAATTTATATACATTCAAAATCAGGATAGAATGACTACAGGAGAATGTAAATATAGCCTAAAACATGCATGCAATAATACTAAACTAAAAGGAAGTATACTTTTCTTTAATATCTATTTTTCTTCATACCCCCAAACTTGATTTTTAACATGTCTATCATTTAGTGCAAGGAAAATATAAGTAGGAAGAAAAATAGTTTAGAAATTCTATCTACCAAAAATTTCTATCAAAAACATCTAATATAAGTAGGAAGAAAAACAGTTTAGAAATTCTATCTACCACAAATGTCTATAAAAAATATGTACAATTATTTATCAGGATAGAAAATATTTAGTAGAAAGTAAATCTAAACTAAACATCCCAGAATGAAATTAACTAAATAAAAGTCTAACTAGCATAACCTGTATCAGCATTGGAATATATAAATGTTCTTAAAGTCTTATAAATTGTGACAAAAAAAAAACAAATAAGATAAATGAGGTCAATTCTTCCTTTAACTCATCACAACTCACTAACTTACTTCCAATTTCTAACGGAATCACTACACAAATATATTGGGTACTTATAAATGATTTAATAGATTTTAATCCCAAAGATAAAATTATCCCTATTATGTTTGCTCCTAGGCACCAATCTCAGGCATCATCTAATCCTTTAAATTAAGCACCTCTAATAATTATAAGGATAGTGTAAATTCTTCCACATATTACTCATAAAATAGGTTATCTACTCCTACCAAATAAAAACAAGGTCAAAGAAAGGAAGTAATAAAATTAAGATGGAATTATCTCTGATAAATTCATAATGTCTCTTCTAAAACTCAAGTTTTGGGTTAGACCCGATTTGTTGTGGACTCGTCAATCCAACTACTACAAGAGAACATACAAGTCTAACCATAATAAGAAGTTAAGAAATCACCTCCCTCATGACACATAAAAAGTGAATCAAAGCACTAACAATCCAAACATCTACTAATCATCAATCAAACCGATCAATCCACACTAAAGAAAATACAATACAACACTAACAATCATGACTCTTAAGCATACTAAATCAAACCACACTGATAACTATGGGTTCCCTCCCATAAAGCGCTTGGTTTAACGTCGCTAACCCGACAAATGATTCCACTTGGATCAAAATTCCAATTAAGTAATCCTTGATCAATCACCCAATCTTTTCCAGATCCAGGGATTTTTACAAAGTCCTCAAATTTAATTTTTTCTTTCAGCTCTTCCTTTTCAGATTGATTCATATCTTTGTTCCTCATATTTCTTTCTGGATCCAATATTTTTATAGAAATTTTAGCAATTTTTATATTAATATCATCCTTAAATTTTATAAGAAATGGATCTTTCTAAGCTACTTCATGATCTCCCAAAATTTGGATCAGATTCTCTCTAGATAATTTAGATTATGGATGAAATTCTTCAAGGTTACTCTTGTCTTTCAAGTTATCTTCTAATTCTTCAGGAATTTTTCCATTGGTCTTTCATTGTCCTTATCATCATCTCTCAACTCAAATTTCTTTTGAAACATATCCTCAAATTCTCTTCTAAATATCAACTCAATAACTTTAAATTTCTCATCATTCATCTCTTTAGAGTTTATCTCAGGGTCACTAGTTAAAATCTCTAGGGGGTAATTGTTAATTGCATTAATAATATGCCCCAGCATCAAAATCTCATTCATTTTATCTATATACCACGAAATATGCCATTCAATGACTTTGAATAACTCTTTCATAGGATATCTTTTACTGATTTCATCATTCATATTAGGTTCATCTTGTGATTGAGTCGAATATGAAGATATAAAGACTAGTGGTGTAAAGGAATTCTCTATATAGGTAGGCTTTAAAATTGTATGGGGTATATTCATTTTAAGTTCATGAAATTTTTCAATAGATGGAATTACAAGTTTACTATTTTTGGAAAAGTCTATCATTTCACACCTCTCCTGAACATACATACAGTCTTCTTTAAACAATATTTTAGACTCATCTTTAAAGTCTATTTTGATCTCATTTGTTAACTTACTCTCAAAATATTTTTGGAAATTATTTTTACTTAGATAATCAATTTCATCCATCCAAAAATAATCATCATCTCTTCTCTTAGTTGGATACTTCATAGCCTTGAAAACATCAAAAGTAGTTTCATGGTCGATAATATTCATAGTTAACTTTCTTTTTTCCACTTCTATCATAGCTTGTCAAGTAACTAGAAAAGGTCTCCCCAAAATAATGGGATATTCCTTCTCTTCCTTCATATCTGATACAATAAAGTCCATAGGAAAGATAAATTTATTCACTTTAACAAGCACATCTTCTATAACCCATTTTGGATAAATGATAGATCGATCAGCTAACTGAAGGGTTATAGTAGTGGGAGAAATATCAGCTAAACCTAACTTTGTAAATATAGGTAGAGGCATCACATTAATGCTTGATCCTAAATCACATAAAGCTTTTCCACAAAATCTTTTTCCAAATATACAATGAATTGTTAAGCTAGAAGGATCTTTAAGTTTCTCAGGATGCTTTTTTTGAAATATAGCGTTGCACTCCTCACTTAGTGCAATTGTCTCGTAATCCCCAAATTTATTTTTCATTTTCTAATTTCTCCTTCATAAATTTTGCATAACTTGGCATTTGTTACGAAGCTTCAACGAAATGAATATTTATCGTTAACTTCTTAAGTACGTCCATGAACTTTGAAAATTGTTTATCCAACTCATGTTGTCTAAATGTTTGAGGAAATGGCGGTGGTGGTCATTCTAAACTGACTTTAGTTAGAGATATTGATTTTTCCAGATCCTTAGAAACATGTTCTTCAGGTCTTTTATTTTTCTTTGTTTCTCTCACAACTCCTTTCTCTTTTATGACTACATTCTCTATCTCTCTTCCACTTCTTAATTGGACAACTTCTATTTGTTCGTAATTTTTCTCTTTAGGGTTGATCTCAGTGTCGCTAGGAAGGGTTCCTTGGGGTCTATTGCAAAGTGAATTAGCAATTTTTCCAAGTTGATTCTCTATGTTTTGAATCATAACATTTTGACCTTGTGTCTGCGTTATTTCGGGTTGTTTTGTGGGGTTGCCCGTAGGAAGCTGTCGGTCACCGGAATCGAAATCCCGTCGCCCGCTTTGGAAGGACGTTAAAGTATGAAATCAAACTGACCCCATATTTTTCATAGTTTAAAATGAAAGAGCACTGTACCTCAAATCCCGTATCTATCCCGAAGGATAAACATAAGAAATTAGGATGGAGGTCGATCAAAATAAACTAAGGAAAGTATGACGTCCATTTGGTCTGCGAAACCTTTGTATTTGCTGACAAATTCCCTTATTTAATATAAGGGATTAAATAGGATTTATATTAAGCTGGGTTTGGACATGCTTCCTATAAGGGCAAGCTCATATAGTTAATTACATCATAAATGACCAAAGTCACCTAAGAAGACTCTCGATAAAAATCAGGAAATATTATCTTCAAAGAATCAAAGTCACTTAAGAAGACTCTCGATAAAAATCAAGAAATATTATCTTCAAGGAATTTCAAAAGGTGGGACTCTTCAATGAAATCAAATGTAGAGGTGTGAAAGGGGATTGGTTCAAATTTGGAACATTTTATTGTAGAATCCAAAGGAAGAAGAACTAGGGGATGTCATGGATCCAGAGGAGAACCTCGGTGACTTCCCAAGCTATCCTAATGTTTTGGCTTTAGTTTTGAGGAGAAATATTTAGGTGTTTCATCCTGCCAATTCTATTAGTTAGGGCTTACATTTGTGTGAAATGATCACACAAATAGCGTGGAAGATGTGAGGATTTAGGTCGTGACAAACGACAACCTCAGAATCCTAAGACGAGTTAAGGATTATATTGTATAACAGGGCTATGAAAAGGCCTAAAGATAAGGTGATGATTTATGTTGCATAAGCAAGCAACCTCAAAGTCCTATGGGTTTGTTGTTTAAGTTTAAGGAAGGAAGATTGGTTTAGCTGGGGAAGACAAATTTTGTTGTTGAAGATGGTCGTGCTGCCCACCAAGCTAGCTCCAAGCTCCTGCCGTGACGAGTTTAAGTTATCTAGTGTGTCAAGTTATAATATCAAATCAGGAGGCCTTATGATGAAGTTCTTTAAATTTTATGAGGGCATATTAAAGTTGATTAGAGTGACACCGGTTAGGATCTAGTTCTTTAAATTTTATGGGGGCATGTTAAAGTTGATTAGAGCGACACAGGTTAGGATCCTACATAAATTTTATGAGAGCATATTAAAGTTGATTAGAGCGACACCGGTTAGGATCCTACGGTTCTCTCTAAATTTTATGAGGGCATATTAAAGTTGATTAGAGCGACACCGGTTAGGATCCTACGGTACCTTAAATTTTATGAGGGCATATTAAAGTTGATTAGAGCGACACCGGTTAGGATCCTACGGTTCCCACGTTCCGGTATGAGGGCATATTAAAGTTGATTAGAGCGACACCGGTTAGGATCCTACGGTTCCCTCGTTCAGGCATATATCAAATCAGGTGGTCCTATGGTTGAAGTTCTTTAAATTTTATGAGGACATATTAAAGTTAATGAGCGACACCGGTTAGGATCCTACGGTTCCCTCGTTCCGGCATCACTATTTTCTATTAGATTTGGTCCAAATGAACTTACTAAACTCAACTTAATGAGTTCCATAATTTCATTTAAACTGTGGGAAGCCTCGTTAGCAACAGTAGGTTACCTCCTCTGAGGGATTCCTTCATCGATAGAGACATCTTAATTTAGTTGAAGTTGTAGTTTTATGTGATGTTTGTGATTAAATTTTGATTTCATTTAAACCATTGGAAGCCTCGTTAGCAACCGTAGGTTACCTCCTCCGAGGGATTCCCGATCATCAAGACTGTGGGAAGCCTCGTTAGCAACCGTAGGTTACCTCCTCTGAGGGATTCTCGATCATCAGATAGAGACGTCTTAATTTAGTTGCAATTGTAGTTTTGTGTGATGTTTGTGATTAAATTTTGAGCTGTTTTATATTTAAATTTAGTTGAAGTTGTGGTTTTGTGTGATGTTTGTGATTAAATTTTAAGTTGTTTTATATTTCGAATAGTTGAAGTTGTAGTTTTGTGTGATGTTTGTGATTAAATTTTGAGTTGTTTTATATTTTTTCGTTAGCAACCGTAGGTTACCTCCTCCGAGGGATTCCTGATCATCCGATAGAGACATCTTAATTTAATGAAGTTGTAGTTTTGTGTGATGTTTGTGATTAAATTTTGAGTTGTTTTATATTTTGAATGTCGGAAGTTGTAGTTTTATGTGATGTTTGTGATTAAATTTTGAGTTGTTTTATATTTTGCATGTTCAGTTGTGGTTTTGTATGATGTTTGTGATTAAATTTTGAGTTGTTTTATATTTTGAATGTTGTAGCGTTGTAGTTTTGTGTGATGTTTGTGATTAAATTTTGAGTTGTTTTATATTTTGAATGTTGTAGAATTTTGAATGTTGTAGCGGGTTTTGTGTGATGTTTGTGATTAAATTTTGAGTTGTTTTATATTTTGAATGTTGTGGCGAGGTTTTGTGTGATGTTTGTGATTAAATTTTGAGTTGTTTTATATTTTGAATGTTGTGGCGGTACATTTTATCTTGGTTGATTTTAGTTTAGGTTTTGATTATGGTTAACATGCAAGTTTATGCAGGTAAATGCAAGCATGAAACATGTAAGGAAAAGGCAAAAGAAAGACGCAACTATAAACTGTAAAAGCGTACCTGACGAGTCTTCTCGTTCCACCACCTGAAACTTGAAAATGCATGTGAGGGCATTTATGAAGAGAAGGAAAAATAGAGTTTTGAGGGGTTTTCCTAACTCTTTGTTGTATTTTGGTAAGTCCTTAATAGTTTAATTAAGGATGATTCCATTGAGCAAAGAATATTAAGTTTAATAGGCCTCTGAGGTATCCAACAAGTTAGGAAGGGGAAGCAGGTCCATGCCTCCCTCTCACCAGCTAGTGAAAAACATCGAGTCCATTTAAACTTATTTTATTGCTTAATTGTTCATTCTATAAATATCCTTAATGATCAGTGAACATTGATGTCCTAATTATCCCTAAGAATAGGGTAATTATCATTTATCATTCAATTTAAGAATAGTGGGTGAAGACCCTTGAAGGGGCAAGTGAGTGTAATTTGAACACTTAGCCAAATTTTAATCCTAATTGGGCTTAGTGGTGTTTCTAGGATGTTTGATTTAGTTATGTTTATTTCTCTAATCCTTATTTAATAATTGGGCTTAGTGGTGTTCCAAGGATGTTTGATATAATTATGTTTATTTCTCTAATCCTTGTTTAATTTAATTTTGATTTAACCTAGTCACCACTAACCCATAAGACCTAGGTGAGTGTCTTAATTAGAGGGTTAAGTTTTAAGTAGTCATGATTCATGATTTTAATTTTATTTGAAAATGAAGATAAGGGTATCAAATTGATTAATTATTGACTTCAAAAGTCATATCCCTAAGTCTAGGATCATTTAATTTTAATAAACTTCCAAATTTTAATAATTTAGAAA
>JXCR01144028.1:334962-345928 GCA_002079205.1 Phalaenopsis hybrid cultivar | reverse complement strand
TTTGTTTTATTTTCTTGTTATTTTGTCACAATTGCTTTTTCAAAAATGTGTTTTTAAAGTTTTAATTTCAATTAGTTGATCTTCAAAAGAAATTTGTTTTGTTATTTATTTATTACAATTATCTTTTATTTGTGTTTTATTTATTGTTGAAAATTTGTCGTTTCGTTCTTTGTTCATTTGAACTCTGAACCATTGCATGGTTCGCGGCTTTCATCCATCGCACAAAAGGCAATTGACAAAAAGGCACAACTTGAGAGAAATTTCCATTAATGTGCTTCAATAAAGATACAACAGATCAAACATAGGCTAATGCCTCAAAAAGAGTACATCATGTAATACATGCTGAAATGCATGAGAGTCTTTTCAAGATATGAGTACATCATAGACTGATTACATCAGATACATGTCATGCTTGTTAAAAGAAAGCAAGTGAGTCCTCTGCGCTTGGTATATCGAGCTCTTGATCAAGCACACCTTCTGAGTCATGCTCCAGGATAAGAGTTCCCTTCGCATGTATTTAGAGGTACAACCTTCTCATAGCTCGTAAGGAAACAGTTCCTCCAACTCCGGGTCTTGCTGGAATCCATATGGTATCTTACTGTCATCCATTTTGCGGAAGGTCACAGACACCTTACGGTGTTGTACTCTTGGAATGCAGTGTTTGGCAACGTCTGCACCGTTACCCTTGAGAAAAAGCACTGAACTAACTGGAAGAGGAATCTCCACAGCTCCTCTGAATTCACCAGGGCCGATTACATCGATTTCTTTAACAAACAAAATATTGCTCTTACTTATGAATGAGACCGTGCAGAAAGGCCTCACAAAGTCATGATGGTTGTTGTGCGGAGAAATGCAGTCACCTTCTTCGTAAATGTTGATGATGCAATTGTTAGGAATGCAAGTGGCGGGTAGAATATTCCACTTGACCATTCACTTTATCATTCACTTTATCATCGGTGGTAACTGATCCACTTGGTCGTATCTGAGGATCCCAGACGGATTCCTCTGTCTTTCGTTTGTAAAATTGTAGCAACATCCGCACTGGATGGTGATTATTCCCTTTCCGCGCATCCATGTCTTCGGCTCGGAGTACGTTCTTTCCATGAGAAGGCCTGCTTGACCTCTATCTCTCAAATTGAAAATGCAATCCAGGATGCTTCTTTCATCAGTTTCAGAAAAAACCCTTGTATATAACTCCAGGTCTTCCAATATGTTGATAAACTTTCCTTGAACCTCTTCATATAACTCAAATTCTCTCTTGTTTACCTTGCTTATTTTGTAGTATTCTACCATTCTGGGTGTTGGCAGTTGTCTGGGGCGTTCTTTCCTCCGAGCCTCGGAGGGAATCCAAGCTGGTGCTGGCTGATCCGGAATATGAGATTCAGCCTCAAGCGGGATGTATGATCCTCGGCTTTGCGGTGCGCATTGATCCGTCCCCTGTGGGACATACAGCTCGTTTGCCACAAAATTTGGAGTCTGAGACTCGTTGGTGCTTGCAGTGTATTCTTCTAAGGTACTGAAATGTTGTAGATGTAGAACATTGCAATCCAAGCTTTCTACAAATGCGCCCGTAACTGATGTCCTGGCTGGTATCTCGACGTTGCATGTTGGGCAACCTCTGCACAAGATATCTGGGACCTGGGTTACATCTGATCCTGTCAGAAATCCTGATTCTTCATCTGTAGTAGACAGACTAGCAGAAGTCTCTCTCAACTCTGGATCATAGATATGTCCCTCAGGAGGGGGGGGGGTAAGAAAATCCCTCATGTTTCTTTGGCGCTTGCGCTTCTGTCGCAGGAAGGCTCTCTGTTTATTTCGGCTCGTATTTCTGCGTTGTGTTCTGCGGAGTGGAGTATTTGGTAGTTGTTCACTATGGGCAGCTATTAAGTCCCTTGCTGGAGTAGCTATCATGGAGGGCAGTCAGCTGGGCCCCTCCATCGGATCTTGTTCTGTTATCACGTTTTTACCTTTACGTGACGCGTCGTCCTGAGTGGTCACCCTCTACAGTGAGGGTAGTTCCTTCTTTTCTTCATTGCTGACTATGCCCATTAGAGGACCATCGTAGTCCATATCAATCTGGTTGAAATCCATGTCAAAGTCTATGACACCTCCTTGTGGCGCCATCTCTTCATTCAGTGTGAGGTTCCAGCCGTCCTGGAAGGCAAAGATCAGCCTCTATCCTGACATTTTTCTACAGACGACAGAAAGAAATGTCAGTGGGCTGAAGTTTGGCATGAATAAGAACAAAACAAAGTATTTATTAATGTAAATTTTAGTTTGTTTTGGTGAAAATTATTACTCATTTTATGTTTGAGTTTTTTTTTTAATTTAATGGAATTTTTAAATCCAAAAGTAGAAAAGAGAACTTGTAAAGTTCAAAAATTTTCTCAAAATTTTCATTATATATGAGATTAATTAGAAAATTTGGACCTGGTCATAGACATATGGCCATATAGATAACCCTAAAATAATCAAGGTTTCAAAGTTTCAAAGCAAGCTGAAGCAAGCAGAGGTAAGCAACATTAAGCAGCATCAGGTTATGTAATAGGTCTTCAAGTGTCGTCCATTTATCGGTAACATGGGTCTTTCACCCCGGAAGTCCACTAACTGGTAGGCTCCTCCTGTATAAACCTTCTCAATGACAAATGGTCCCTCCCAAGTTGGCTCAATATTGTAGGCTCCTTCTGTATAAACCTTCTCAACGACAAATAGTCCCTCCCAAGTTGGCTCAAATTTTCTTTGCGGTGAGCAAGAATAGGTCTTTTGAGCACGAGTACGAGGTCACCAATTTTGAATGTCCATGGGCGGACCAATTTGTCATGAGCTTGTACCATCTTTTCCTGGTAGAGCTCCAAATGTTGCTGTGCCTCCAATCGTTTTCCCTCGAGACTCTCCAGTTCTTCAAGCCTAAGTTTTGTGCTTTCTTCTGTTGTAAGTTGGTTGGCAACGACGACTCTGAGAGATGGTGTCCGGATCTCTGGTGGCTAGCACGGCGCAACGGCGACTCTGAGAGATGGTGTCTGGATCTCTAGCGGTAGCACGTCCTCGGTCCCGTATACGAGCATATAAGGTGTACACTGAGTGGGAGTCCTGAAAATCGTCCGGTAGGCCCACAAGGCTTCTAACAGTTTGTTATGCCAATCTCTTTTATTTTCATCCAATGTTTTCTTCAAAATATATACTAGTGTCTTGTTGAAGCAGCCAGACCATTTGCTCTGGGATAGTAAATTGTAGAGTATCTCCAATCTATCCCATGTCTTTTGATGAAATTGTTGACAATCCCTTTTATTTTCATCCAGTGTTTTCTTCAAAATCTGTACCAGTGTCTTGTTGAATGCTTCAGTCCAGACCATTTGTTCTGAGGATAGTAAATTGTAGAGTATCTCCAATCTATCCCATGTCTTCTGACAAAATTGTTGATCTTCATACTTTTGAAAGCTGTCCCATTGTCAGAGATTATTCTTCGCGGTACTCCAAAATGGTAGACTATTTGGCTTTTGAAAAATTGAAGGATGTGATGTGCCTTAACCTCACTAAGCGGTACTGCCTCTGCCGATTTGGAGAAGTAATCTGTAGCGTAAGTATGTGTCGTAACCTCACGTAACGGTACTGCCTCTACCCATTTGGAGAAGTAATCTATAGCGGCAAGTATGAATCTGTGTCCCTTTAGAAGATGGAGGGTCTATCGGACCTATTATGTCTGTGCCCCAACACTCGAATGACCACGAGGCAACAGTTAAGTGTAGCACATTCGGAGGCTGGTGTAAGACCACCCCATGCACCTGGCATTGGTGGCATCTTCTGGCAGTATCCATGCAATCTGACATCATTGCTGGCCAATAATATCCGAGTCTTTTAATCTTCTTTTTCATTTTTGGTCCCGACTGGTGAGCGCCACATAATCTGACATGTACTTCATTGAAAATATTTTGTTCCTCGACTCTGCTCAAACACCGTAGCCACATTTGGTCGAACGATCTTCTGTAGAGAACATTTCCCACCAGGGCGTAAGACATGGCCCTTCTTGTGATGTGGTGGGCTTCAGACTTTTCTTCTGACAACTTTCCAGTATACAAATATTCTGTTAATGGCTTGCGCCAATCTTTGTTGATGTCTGCAACTGTATTCACGGTTTCTTCTTTTCTTAGTTTGTGAAGGGTTTCAAAGTCGCTTTGAGACAAGACTCATCTTCCTTGCACCGTGACTTCACTGGAATCATCCGGGGGACACGCCATTTCCTTAGCGAGTTTTGCTAAAGCGTCGGAATGAGCATTATCTCCCCGAGGAATCCGGTAGAAAGTCACCTCAGAAATCTGCTCTAGGAGTTTCATCGCGTACAGATGGTATTTTTTTAATCTTGGTTTTAGAATTTTGTATTGTTCGGTGAATTACTGGATGACAAATTGAGAGTCACCATAAATGTCAATGTTGGTTATATCCATCGAAATTTCCAATTCCAATCTAGTGATTAAGGCTTCATATTCTGCTTCATTGTTGGTACACGGCTCCGTCAGGTGGTACGAAAACCTCAACATACCCTTATCTGGCGTAATAAAGATAAAAACAATCCCTGCCTTGCCTGGTATAACTGTGCCTGATCCCTTATTTTTCTTGGCTGATGAAGCACCGTCGAAGTACATTTCTCAGTGCTGCACACTAAAAAATTCCATCTGTAGTATCTGCTCGTTTGGTAACTCGTCGTTAAGAGAGGACCCAGCTGGCACTGGGTGTGCAGTGAGAAAATCTGCTGAAATCTGTCCCTTGATAGCGAGGAGGGGTACAAAAGTTATACAAAATTGCAATAAGATCATTGATCATCTCGATAAACGTCCAGAGAGTGTTGGTTGGGTCATCAGATATTGCAATGGATTAACTTTCGATATTAGGGTGATCTTATGAGAAAGCATATAATGTCTAAGCTTTTGAGCAGCAAAAATTAGTGCCAGATAATGCTTCTCAATAGGTGGGTACCTTACCTCCGTCGGTATTAGATGACCACTCAAGTAGTAGAGAGCATTTTCTTTTCCTTCCTCATTGACTTGGGCTAAGAGGGCTCCAAGAGAGTCATCGGTATAAAGTATCAACGGTTTTCCTGGAATAGGGGCTGCCAAAAAAGGAGGTTTCATTAAATATTATTTAACGTCCTCAAAGGACCGCTGGCTTTTTTCTTCCCAAATAAATTTGGCGTCCTTTTTAATTAATGTCGAGAAAGGCTGACACCTACCTGAGAGACTAGAAATAAAGCATCTCAGATATGCCAGCTTCCCCTGGAAGGAACGTAGCTGCTTCAAGGTTTTAGGTGGAGGCATTTCTAAGATAACTTTAACCTTATCCGGGTCAATCTCGATTCCCCGATGACAAACAACGAATCCTAAAAATTTCCCAGAGGTGACGCCAAAAGCGCACTTTAAGGGATTCATTTTAAGGTCATATCATCGTAATCGTTCAAACACAATCCTCAAATCGTACAAATGGTCTATTTTCTGTTTAATTTTGATGACCAGATCATCCACGTAGCATTCTACTTTATTGTGAATGAGGTTGTCAAAGATCTTCGTCATTGTACGCTGATATGTCGCCCCGACGTTCTTTAGGCCTAACGACATCACTGTATAGCAGAAGATTCCAATTGGTGTTTTGAAAGCTGTAAACGCAGCGTCCTTGGGAGCCATCTTGATTTGGTTATACCCCGATGATCTGTCTATGAAGGAGAAAACTTCATGTGTTGAAGCGATGTCCACCATCATTTTTGGTATAGGTAGTGGGAACTCGTCTTTTGGACATGCTTTGTTCAAATCTCTAAAGTCGACACAAATGCTAATCTGTCCATTTTCCTTTTTAATCGGTACAATATTGGCTAACCAAGTGGGGTACTGCTCTTCTTTAACGAATTTTGCTTCTATCAATTTCTTTACCTCGGCGATGACTTGTTGTTCTATCTCGAGGCACATTCTCCTTGGAGCTTGTTTTACTGGGGTTACATTCCTGTCCACCCCAAGTTTATGGACTGCAACCTCTGCTGACAGTCCTGACATTTCATCGTAGCTCCATGCGAAGCAATCTTTGAACTCTGCTAATAGTTTGACCAGTTCTGCAGATTCTTCGTTATCAAGTAGAGAACTTATAAATGTAGGCTGGGGTCGTTCTTCAGTCCCAAGATTAATCTCTTTCAATTCATCCATAGTGGATTTAATTTCTTCCTCAAATTTTGGCGGAGCATCTTCTATTGGTTGATCAGTAGAGTCATCCTCCACATCAAGAAAATACTCTTTTGACTCACAAGTAACAGCCTTGCAAAATTCAGAATCATCGACTGGTCCAACTGTACCAAATCTGAGACCTTCTTTTGAATTGGGAGTTCGTCTTTTAGTACTTCACAATTTTTCAAAGAGTTGAAATTTATATTTTGGCATTTGTTTTGGTAAATGTCCTTGTTGAATTAACTTTTGAACACAAGGCGAGAAGTAACCAAAAGGCAATTCCATTAATTCATTAGAATCATCATCCAAATTTACATGTTTTTCAAGCTCAGTAGAGGTAGAAACATGATAAAATTTGATCGGCTATGAACCAACACTACGGACTTCCTTGACCTTTAAACTCTCGACCTTTTGAGGGAGAATTGGAGTGAGGGTCATAGTATTCACGTAGTGGTTTATCCGATCATACATTGTTTCATATTTACTTCTCTTTGTATCTTCTAAGGATATCTCGTACTGAGGATTCTTTTGTTTTGTCATCATTGCCTCATCTACATAACTGTCTTCATCACCAATGTTTAGGGCTGGCCTTGTCCGTTCAACAATTAAATTGATCTTTCCTCATCCGCGTCCCCAGCCTCGACCTCAGGTGCGTGAACTAGAAGAACCTCCACCAACTCGGTATAAGGGAGTGGTAGAAGGCTATTGAAGCGGAAATCTTTATCTTTGTTTGTCAAAATCTCGTGCAAGAAGACAGTCTTCTTTGGAGGCGCGTAGAGGCAGCATCTTCATGGATACCAACTTCATGCCTGAAAACGATTGCAGGTCTCCCTTGATGCAATTTTCTTGACCATACTTCCGGTATTTAATGCATTGGTGTTGAGATGATGGAACCATATTATGCTCATGAATCCACGGTCGACCCAATAGAGCGTTAAAAGAGGTCTCAACGTTGATGATATGATATTTAATTGTTGTTACGAGTTCTCCAACTTTCATAAGTAATAAGAATGATCCGAGGGCTCTTTCTCCCTTTTGGTTGAATCCTCTTAACATCATCTTATCAGGGATGAGCTCCTGAACGTCGAAGTCCAAATATGCTAACGTCCGTAGACTCATCAAGTTAAGAGATGCTCCAAGATCTACTAAAACTCTGTATAACACAAATCTGCCAATGTTGATGGAGATGTAGAGCGGACGGTTGTGGTCGGCGGTACGAAGCAGCAAGTCTTCATCTGTAAAGGTTACCCCTGACTGTTCTCTCAATGAGCAAACTTCATCTGAGGATGTGCTAGCCAACTGAGCTAAGCAAATTTCTGGATCTAGCAAAGCTGTAACCAGAGATTCTCTCATCTCCTTTGACAGGATCAGAGCGTCGTAGATGCTTAGTCGGGCATGCAACTTCCTAAGATGAGCTAGCATGTTGTAATCTACTTTGCATGATCCTCTGATTTTATCTTGATTATGTGGTTCTTCCACTGGCGGAGGTGGGGGTATCTCTTCTTGAGTCATTCTCTGTTTTCCTTTGTCTGCTGGAGCTGTTCTTGGTGGTAACGCCTTTCCGCTCCTTAAGTTAACTTCTGTGATTTCTTCTTCTTGAGATATCATTATTGAATCTTCTGGTGTCTTTTCCTCTTTGTCGGTGAGATCTAAGTTGATGCTGAGCGGTGCACCGTGACGCTCAAGAGTTGGCTCTTTGTTATTAGTGCTGTCGTAAGCACTATCGTTGATGTCTTCTTTAGACTTGACAACAAGTTCATTAGACTCAAGTACGATTTGAGGATCATTTTGAGGATCCAGATCGCAACTAGCTTGGTTATAATCAGTCACGTTATTACCAGAAATAGTCAGAACGTAGCCAAAATCGACAACCATTATATTCATAAGACCCCGGAGGAACAAAAAGATAATCATACAAAGTCAAGGGTTCGAGGACTTTCTTCCCCGAATCCGAGACAACCAATTCAGTAGAGGCAGCCCCTATCCTACCTCCCATGCTATTGGTCCTGGAAGTGAAGCTTTTCTTTTTCTTGTTCTTTGTCCTGGAATGATGACAGATTTTCTGGTGAAATCTTCATCTCGGGCTCGGTATGCTGCAGACTCTGAATGGAGGCTTGTTTTGATGCAAACTGTAGTTTGTTCAGTATCTTCTTGGATGATTTGCTCCATACCTTATTCCATCCTTCTTTGGTATTTGTAGAAGCTTGTTTCGACGAATCCTGCATTCGATTGAGGACCCTCTTGAGTTCATCCCAAGTTGTACTCCATCCATCTGTTCCGACATATGGATCAATTGGGGAGATTGACTCAGCTGAAATCATGTTTATGGAACCTTTTTCAGGTTCTTTTAAATATTCTTTCAGGATTGTAATATTCTCTTCCTTAAGGTTCTTCTTGAGCCAGTCCTTAAAGACAAAACACTTGTCTATAGTGTGCCCAAGCAACCGGTGGTACGAGCAATAATTCGATTCATTCTTCTTATCCACCTCTTCGGGTTTCTTCAGATCAGACAGTTTGAATTCTGATTTCTTCATCAAGCTTTTGAATATCTTAGATACAGCTTCATCTTTGAAGGAATAAACAACTTTCTGTCGCTCCAACAGGGATATTCTTTTACCTGCTGTTCGGGGTGATCCCTCCTGAGACGGTCGTTGGTTGGATTGACTGTTCTGTTTTTGAGAGTACTATGACAAGGATTGACGATGATCTTCTGGATATATCTTTATCGGCTGCTTTCCTTTGTCCACAGTTGCGACTACCTCTGGTTTCTTTTCGAATACCCTGGTCACCTTAGCCTTTTCATGTGGCTCCATGTACTTCATTTCTTCTTGCAGACTGCTGGTTTTACTGAGTAGCTTCTCGAAGGATTTGATGGTGAGTACTTTAAACATGAAAGCTACTGGCCCATGAATGCTTTTGAGTAGAATCTCAATCGCTTGATGTTCCTATAGCTGAGGTTCACATTTCATGCTAAGGTTTCTCCACCTCAAAATATTGTCTGTCAAGGTTTCACTAGGCTTCTGCTTCTCCATCATGAGTTCCCCAATAGACACATGATGTTGCGCCCCAGCAAATCTTTTCACAAATAACTGTTCCAACTCAGAAAATGTTTTAACTAACTCATTGGGCAGGTCGACATACCATTCGAAAGCAATTCCTGACAAGCTGCTAACGAATTGCTGGCAGAGTAGAGCTTTGCTATTCCTTGTTTTTCCACAATTGACTCAAAAATGCGCTATGTGCTGTTTGGGATTTCCAGCCCCATCGAATATCATGAAGTTTGGGGTTACAAAGCCCTTGAGGAAAAGCACAACATTAAATTCCTCCGGATAAGGTCTACCCTTTAAAATTGATGCACCGGCCTTTGGAATGGGCTAAGGCATCCAACACTTGTTCAACCATTTGCTTGAACTCTTTTTCTGGCATGGCACTTGATGAAGAATCCTTCTTTGATTGTTCTTCTTTTTTTGTCACTCCCTTCTTTCATCTGTGATGTGTATGATTTCTGGCTGGTTAATTTCTGGAGAAGCCAATCTTGGTGCTTGTGATTGCCTCTGATTGGTGGCCATGGCGGTCATAGCTGCAGTCATCTCTTCTATTCTTTTCTCCAGTAAACAACTTGTTCATCCATGAGGAGGATAACCCTACGTAGCTCATCTACAGCATTCTCTTCAGTGTGAGGTTGAGTCTCGGGCGCCGATGTGGTAGCTCTGGTTTCGATCACATGGACATCCATGAAATCCTCCTCCAAGTAATCACCCTAGTTCCAATCACATGAACATCCATGAAATCTTCCTCCAAGTAATCACCGTAATCAAAATCCTCATCATCACTATTGACGGAAACTCCGTGTTCTCAAGCTAACTCAGAAATCTCAATCCTGAGTTTCTCAAATTTTTATTCAATTATCGATTCCTTGATTTCTTTAAGAACTAGAGGACCCTAATAGAAATCCTCAACTTGTTCCTCCATCTCGCTGGTTATTGTCGCGACGATGTCAGATATTTCGTGCACTAGTTTTGCTTTTTGTCTTGCATGTTCACTGAACTGTATCGGTGCAGCGACCTTAGGTACCCATACCTTCTTCCTTTTTGATGATGATGCCTCAGGACAGGGTGTCTCAGTAGAGACGTCGGTATGACGAGGGAGGGTATGCTCTCCGTGGTATAGACCAGTTACAGTGTCAGGTAATCGTCTTGTCTTTCTTTCCATGATTGTAGGAATAATGGGTAAACCTCTCGGACCCGATCTTGACTTAATTGGCCGGAGACCTGTGGTTCTGGTGGTGGTACAATCGGTGGTGACCATAACAGTATCGACTCGGTTTCTCGAACGGAGCCAGACGAGAGCACGGGTATGTGAGNTCTTAGATACAGCTTCATCTTTGAAGGAATAAACAACTTTCTGTCGCTCCAACAGGGATATTCTTTTACCTGCTGTTCGGGGTGATCCCTCCTGAGACGGTCGTTGGTTGGATTGACTGTTCTGTTTTTGAGAGTACTATGACAAGGATTGACGATGATCTTCTGGATATATCTTTATCGGCTGCTTTCCTTTGTCCACAGTTGCGACTACCTCTGGTTTCTTTTCGAATACCCTGGTCACCTTAGCCTTTTCATGTGGCTCCATGTACTTCATTTCTTCTTGCAGACTGCTGGTTTTACTGAGTAGCTTCTCGAAGGATTTGATGGTGAGTACTTTAAACATGAAAGCTACTGGCCCATGAATGCTTTTGAGTAGAATCTCAATCGCTTGATGTTCCTATA
>JXCR01144028.1:308661-326290 GCA_002079205.1 Phalaenopsis hybrid cultivar | reverse complement strand
TGAGTATCCCAAAAGATCAAGGGATCTAGGCTAGAAATTTGAGTTCAGGGTTGTGAGTTATTGTGAGTGCAGATAAGTGTAGTGAGTGCCTTAGCTCCAGAACAACACCCAAGGTAAACTTAAGCTCCAGCAATCCTAAGGGTGAGCCAGCCTGAGTTTCCCCCACAGTGACCCCACCTACTAAGTACATAGAGGTTGAGAGCAATATGTGGAACTCCAGCTTGAGTAAGGAATTTCATGGTCTAGTTTTCTAGGAATAGTCAACATGACCAATATGTGGAACTTCAAGTTGAGTAGAGAAGAGTTTGAAATTTCTAGTGGTGAGGGTTCCAGATCTAGTTTTCTAAGAATAGGCAATAAGAAGTTTGGAATTTCTAATGGTGAGGGTTCCATGTCTAGTTTTCTAAGAATAGTCAATAGAAAATTGTAGAATTTCTAATGGTGAGAGTTCCTTGTCTAGTTTTCTAAGAATAGTCAATAAGAAAATAAGTGTAGAGTTTCTGATGGTGAGGGTTCCTTGTTTAGTTTTCTAAGAATAGTCAATAGAAAAGTCAATGGCTAGACCCTAGGCTACTAAAGAGGAAAAACTAAACCTCAACAAAAAATGAGGTCAACACCTTGCAACTAGTTTTCCATTTGCAATACCACTTCTTCTGTAGACAACTTCTTATCCTTAAATTTTTTATTTTTGTTAGATTACGAGGAAGACGAAGGTCTATAATTTGTTGTCCCATGATTTTTCCATCTTCCATTAGGATTTGCATGATTATTTTCCCATGGTTGTTTTCCACCCCAAGTAGTGTGATAAAGTTAAAATTAGGATGTTTCTTCCAACCTGGGTTGTAAAAGTTAGAATACAAGTTTTTTATGGTATTTAAAGTCTCATATGATAAGTTAGAATCAATCATGTGCCCTAATGAACTTTCCTCAATTACTGGAGTAAATTGAGGCTGGTTCATTCCAAATTGGTCCAACTTTCTTGATATTGCAACAACCTAAGATGCAAGAATTGCAATCGCACTGTATCATGAACACTGACTATATTTTTAGGATTTACCCTTGTAGAGGGCCATTGAAATCATGTGTAGCCAATTCTTCAATTAACTCATATGCTTCATCAAATGATTTTGACATTAATGATCCACCAGCAACAGAGTCAATTATAAACCTAAGGGATTCTACTAACCCATTGTAAAAACTTTGAATGATTAACCAATTGGGCAGAGCATGGTGTGGACACTTTCTTAGGAGTTCCTTAAATATTTCCCATGCTTTGTATATTGATTCCCCTTCATACTGACAAAATGAGATAATATCGTTTCTAAGTTTAGTAGTCCATGAAGGTGGAAAATACTTTGCTAGGAATTTCTGAGTTAACTCTTCCCAATTTTTAATAGAGCCAAGTGATAATGAGTATAACCACATTTTAGCCTTATTAGTGAGAATGGAAAAAACCTTAGTCTAACAACATCGTCTGACATGCCGTTATAATGAAATGTATCACAAAGTTCTAAAAAACTGGATAAGTGCAAATAGAGATCCTCCGAAGGAGTTCCCTTAAATTGATTGTTCTGCACCAGTTGGATAATATCTGGATTTTTTTCAATTGAGTCAACTTCTACGACATGAGTTTGTATAATTGAGTGAATTTCATCTATTGTAGGATTTATATAATCTCTCAAATATTTATGATGATTTTCTAAGTTATTATTTTGAATGTTTCTCATTTTCATTTCTAGTTCTTCAAGCCCTTTCAGTTTTTTGATTTTTTCCTTTTTTCTAACCTTGGATCATAAGCCACAAGTCTTGTGGATCCTTTATTTTGCATACACAACACAATAAACAATACATTAATAATTAAACGAATAAAACAAAAGATAAATTCAACACAACAAAACATTTTCACAAACACCTTATTTTTGACATTAACAATTTTTTCACAACACTTTTTCATACAAAAAAAAAAAACACTTTTCACACAAAAAAAATTTTACGACAAATTTTTCCAAGTCTATGCCTAATTACTTCAACTAAAATTTTCCTAAAGTTATTACAGAAGCTTCCCCGGCAACGGTGCCAAAAACTTGAGGTGACTTTTATATATGCTTAATTTTATATATTATATATAGTCACAATGATATAAACGCAAGTATACATACCCTTAAGTAATATAGGACTTTTTGATTAAGCCCCAAATATGGATCCCATAAGGAAGCGAGGAAAGATGTCCTTAGTCAAATCCCAGTCTACTACTATCAGGCCTTAGATTGAAATGTCGATTAAAATAGTGTTTTATCTAGCAACTACTCCTAAATGTAAATTTTAAATATAAGGATATTAACTATTCCTAAATGTAAATATTAACCCTTTCTGGATGAATTAGTTTGGAGAATTTTAAGATTTTCAAAACTACTATTCTTATGTAGTGAGTTGGATAATGAAAAGGAATGAGATCCATTAAATATTGTATGTGTCAAATATGAGCAATTTTAATTCTCTACCCTGATTTAGTGTTATAGAAAATCTCAGGTTTAGTCCCTAAATCCGTGGCTAGGCTAGGAAGATACTGACTCCCACATCCCTTCCTCTGAAGGCTAACTCTCGCTTTAGTTCTTTAAAGATTATAACCGAATTGGAGACTTTAGTCTGTCACCCTAAAATCTCTAATTCTACGCCCCTCAAAGTATATTTTTTTATTTATTAGCATTCAACCCCCAGGAACTTCACTATCCATGGAATTTGAATGTGGTTCCACTTTGTTTAGAATTACACCACCCTCTCGGGTCTTAATGCAATTACAATGAATTTTAACACTTTAACAGACCTTTATTGTAATGTAAATGAAGTGCAAGTAAAAACCATCACATTTATAATTAAAACTTCTTCAAGCATGCATCTCAAAATCCAAAACAAGAATCCTACTCATTGTAAAAGAAAAGTTAAAGGAAAATAATGACATAATTCTCTCATGCCACTATTTCCTAAGAAGAAGAAAGAGTAAGAGAAACACATCACAAAGCATGATGAAAACACAACGAAAAACTTCATTACACCAAAGAAAATCCACTAGATAAGTGTTTACAAAATCATAAGCTAATGAAAAACATAATAATTAGTTTTTTCCCCTTGAAAGAAAGATGAAAATCTCTCCTATAAAGTCTCCCGCTAATCCATGCAATGCTAGAACATTCCCTTACATATTCTCCCAAAATCCCCTCACCAATCTCTCCAAAAAAAGATAGAAATCTACATTTCTACTTCTATTTTAAGATCACTAAACATTCTTCACATTTTCTCACTCACGCACATCCTCACACACACACACACACATGCATATGAGAGGTGTCAAGCCCTCTTTTTTAAAGAGACACCAATTCGCTCCTTTTTTCCAAGAGATAAATCTATTCATCCAAAAGACATGTCTCTTCATTCAAGAGATTTATCCAAGTGTCTGGATTCATTGAATTTCTTCATGGGGTATTTGAATCACTTGGGAGCCTTTTAAAACATCAAAAACCACAAAAAATCGATCCATGACCATCTCGGGCGCTGTTTACGCCATTTTGGGTGTTATATTTGTCATTTTCTCATCATTTTACACCCTTCAGCGTTGTCAGTGCCAACTCTGGCGCTGTCAATGCTCACCCTGCACAGCTCCACCATCATACCTCGTTTGGCTCTGTTTTAGCTCGATTTTGCTTCATTTCAGTTGCGTTGCATTCCTAACAGAAAGACCTACAAAATAAGCATAAAAATAACCTTTATTTATAGTGTAATTTCATTTAAAAATGTGTGAGAGATTAAAATAAATTAAACATAGAAAGACATCGAAATGTGCCAGGACAAAATTTTCTTTCTTGCTCGTTTTTGCTTCAAATTGCATCGTTTTTGCTTCTTTTTCTCCAAAACTCCATTTTATGTACTAGAAACCAAAAATATATAAAATAAATTTCTTTAAAGTGCATTATCATTGAAAATCACCAAATATAGTCAATAAAAGCATATGAAAAATTGCATATTTTTTGGTGTATCGACCGGCGCTTAGGCGCCAAAACTTTTTTTGCAAATTTTTCACCTTTTTACTCCAAATTTGATTTTCACTCCTTTAAGCATTTTCACCATTTCTACCTATACCTAAAAGAAAAAAACAAAAATACCTTTCATTAAAGTGCAATATCTCAAATATAGGTATAAAAATGTGTCTAAAAACATTATGTATTTTAGGTGTATCAAAATCCCCCAAACTTAAAATGTTACTTGTCCTCAAGTGACTTCCAATATTTAAAAACTAAATATGTATGATATGTATATGAGGTTTCTTTAGGAGTTACTAAAATTTAGATTTAGAAATATAGTAGTCCAATTTAGAAAAAAATATTCTCTTTGGTGTTACTAAAATTTTGATTTAGAAATATAGCAGTCTAATTTAGAAAAAATATTCAGTAAATGAGACCGACTTAATGTTTTGAAATTCTTAATGTTAAGGAAGATGAAAATATGAGTTTCTATCTAATTCAAAAATGTATTGTAGAGTTTCCAAATTTAGAATTTAGTTCTTTTTATTATCTCCACTTAAAAATTTCATTAAAAAGTAATTTTACTTACTATATTATATCTATAAGCTTAAGAGTTTCTCAAGTCTTATACTTTAAAAAGATCAAATGTAGAACCAATTTTTGATTAGGCACTAATCCTCAAGCTTCTCCCTCCTAATTTTTTTTCTCTTTTTCATTTTTTTTTCTTTTCTTTCTCTTTTTCTTTTCTTTTTTTTTTCTTTTTCAGGCAAGGATTACTATATCTGGATAGACCTTTAATGATTTTGAATTCCACTTCTCCTTTCCTAAAGCAAAGTCTTGATATAAGTCTTTTACTTATAAATATATTAATAATTTTGAAAATTAATTTAATAAAAGTAATTGAATAATTAAAAATAAAAGTCTAAATTATCTAAAATTTTCAAAAATACAATTTTTCTTATTAAAGAAAGTTACTTATATTAATCATTTCTCTTCTAAAAACTTTTAACATAAAGTTTTCTTCATTACTAAAAATTTTAACTAAATTTTCTTACTCATTTCTAAAATCAAAGTTTACTTCCCTAATATAACTTCATATACATAATCAATTTTCTTCTTTTCAAATCAAATTCATTTGTAGCACTTTTGAGAACAAATAAAATTCCAGTTTTGAAAATATTTTTCATCCCCCCAAACTTAAATTTTTAAGAGATTAAAAAGTTTAGCATCAGAGATATATATAAGCAAGAATGAAAATTTAAAATAACATACTAACAAGAATTTTTATACTCTAATAATATAAGTATAAAACTAAAAACAGGAGTAAAATTAATTTTTGATCAAATTTTCTATATTTTCATTTCAATCTAACATGTAGAGATTCAATAAACTTCTAAGCAGTGGGTATAAACATAAAAGTAAACTAAAACACTAACTTGATTTCATGATCTCAGCATAAAAATGAACAAACTAACATGATAAAAGAAAAATATAGGGTAGTAGTTTCCTAAGTTACAAATTTAAGATCTAAGTTAGCAAGATTTTTAAACTTTTCAAAAAACATAGAATCAAGTTCAGTTCTAAACTAACTAAATCACAAAACTCACAATATTTACTACCCTAGAAGTTTAAAACAAACTACTAACTAACATAAACATTACAAGAAATTAAAAATAAGAGTCTCACACATCACAATATCTAAACAAGTAAACATACATATATGTCTCAAGTCCAAAACATGAAAACACATCAGATCACAATTATCACTTAAACATAAAAGGACAATGCACATCACATAGTTCAAACCAAAACATAGATGCAAATGTAGCAAGCCTGGACCACATAGTTCATATCATATTAAAATTAAAAAATAAATCTCTTAGTTCTACTCTTCATCCTATGAATCACCGCTATCCCAACTTTTGCAGGCTCATAATCAGGGTATCTAGGATATGGAGGAAATTGCACTCCTTGGTTACCTTTAATGTGGATCTCCAAAGATGAGTGAAATTTCTCTTCATGATCACTTTTTCTCCTATTGTACCTATCAATATGATCTGCAAAATGCTCTAAAATTTGTACCCTATCAACGGTAAAATTAATATTATCCAACATCCTCTGTAATAATTGATCTTGAGTCTCAGTAAAATCACCTCTAAATATAGAAGCACGTGAGGTAGATGGTCTCGATGTAGAAGCAGCAGACGTCTCCATTCCCTAGCTTCTGAAAAATCTTCCTCTCTAGACAAAAATTAATTCTCAGAATAGGTCTTCACATTCACATTAGTGGTTGGCTTTAGAGGTAACTTCCTCCCAACTATCATATTTAACTCCAGCCTACTCACACAAAGAAAAGATCAAGGAAGCAAATCCCAGACCCGCAGTTGTAGCAGCTATAACTGAACAAATGATACTCTTATAGTTCAAAGCTCCAATGTTGATGATCTTCCCTCTTGAATACAATAGTTCAATGTCACTCTTTCTCTGGTCACTTCACTGATATGATTGGTCGGAAGTAGACGAGCAAAAATAAAATAGTGTCAGGCCTTTGAAGGTGCACATAACTTTGAAGTTGGGAAGTTAACTCTCCTTTCAATAGTTATCTTTCAAAGTCCTCTCCCAACAATCAAGTAAAAAATAATCTCATCTAATTTTGTTTCATTAGGACTATAATTTGCATAAAAACATAACGTATCCGATGTTAAATGGTAAAACAAGTTAATTACCTCTGAAAAAAAATGTACAAACTTTCCTCAAACCATGACTCTAATGTCTTCAGCCTCAGTGAGATTTGCATAGAACTCCCTCACAACAAATATAACTGCCACAAGAGAGAAACAACAAATTGTTCTCACTGTTGGCAAACAATTAAATCCTCTACATCTCCACCTGGATTCCTAAAACACCCCTCCTGAATCAGTTTGTGTGATTGCAATGCATCACTATATCGATCTTGAGCTTTTGAACTAATAAATTTACTCGAATCAAAAGGGGCTTTGCCTTTGCTTCTCTTCATTCTTGGTGCCATTCTACAAATTTGATAAATTCCAACAATAACTTTAAAAATCAAGTTTAACTTACTAAACTAAACTTCCAAAAGCATAAGCTAAACTTCCCATGCAATTTCCATAGATTTTTCCTCATTTTTCACCATGAACAGTGAATTTTTTTATTTCTCCAAATGTGCTCAAAATACATGGTGAAAATTCAAAATTTTTACATAGAAGTAAAGCTCTTACCTTAAAGAAGCTGGATCTAGCAAATTTCACTTGATTCTACCAAGAAATCTTCACTTTAGATGTGCCCTAGCCCTAAAAAATAGTGAACTTGAGAGGAAGAAGGTGACAGTGGTGTTAAAAATGTTTATTTATGACTCAAAAATTCACTTTTAACCTTTCGCAAACCGGTTTTTAGGAACTGGCGCTTAAGCGTGGGTAAGTGGCGCTTAGGTGCCTGCCTCTCAAGTTTGCACGTGCTTAAGCGCGAGATATGGCTCTTAGGCGCCAGTGTACGATTTTCAAAAATTTTAAATTAAATTAAAATGTGCTATTTGCCTAAGTAAACCACCCCTAAATGGTCTCATAACATTTAAATGACTATTTTCAACTTCTTGTAACTCTTCTTTATCTCAAAATTCTCCGTAATAACTATTTTAATTTGAGGCTAAAAGCAACACAAAATTTCACACAAACAAACTTATATTAATTCACAAATGAGTACAAATACATTTAAACACTTAGTTCTCATTCCAAATTGTCTTGGATGAGAAAGTTTTCCTAAATACAACCACTTAACAATCTTTCACAATTAAACACCTAAGTAACACAAACACATAAAGCAAGCCTTAAACACTAAAACACTTAAAGACAATGACTTTAAACACACAAAAACATAACTTCAAACATAGAACTTAATTCCATTCTTCATTTGAAGGAACAAATTCAGGTCTTTCATTAGTCTCTCATGGGGCAACTGGAATATAAAGTTGTTAAAATGAACGGTGGTGACGTGCTCAGATGCAATCTTCTTCAATCCACTTTTGTTAAGAAACATCTCCTTATCCGCTTCCTCTATATAACTAGTGTGGCAAAAATTGCATTTTCAATTGCCATCCAACATGCTCAAGATGTGCATGAATCTCCAATACTTTAATCTCCAGTGAAGACATGGTATTTTCAATTTTATTGATCTTCTCTGATATCCTATCAATACTAACAGCTAAGAAACCGTTTAACATCTCTTGTGCACTTTGACTAATGAATTTCCTCCTCATGATCTCCTCCTTCTTCAAATCCATCTCCCATGAAGACATCATCTTAAAATTTATCTCTATCTTAGACTTTAGGGCTAGAAATGATTTAGGGTGAAATTCCTGCACTAAAACCTTATATTTATAAGCCTAAATCCTTCCAATAACTCCTATAAACGTTTAGAAACTGCCTTGGCACGTTTTTGCAAACTTCTAGGTGGTTTTCCCTTCTAGAATATTAATTTCACACATATTTTTAAACTACCGAGTTTAAGCTCCGAATTTGGCGCTTAAGCGTTAGTGCACATTTTTGCACTAGTCAACTTAACATCCAAATTCTCATTTTAACATTTCTAGATCACTAAATAAAGTCTTAAAATCAATACTAACACATAATATTCTAAAAAATACTACCCCAAATTTTCTTAATTGCACATGAAACAATAATTAAAGTAAAAACACACTGATAACTATGAATTGCCTCCCACAAAATGCTTGGTTTTACATCGTCAGCCTGACGTAACTTGTGCTTACTCTGGTTGACCCAACATCATTACATCATTAAACTTATGCTGATCCCCTATAAAATAAGGTTTCAGTATATGTCCATTAACTTTAAGTATTTTCTCAGACTTAGGATCTTTAATATCCACAGCTCCATAAGGATAAACTTCAATCACAATAAATAGGCCCATCCACATGGACTTAATTTTACCTCGAAATAATCTTAACCTTAAATTATATAGAAAAACTTGTTACCCTAGATAAAAATTTTTAGTAAGAATCCTTTGATCATGCCACAGCTTCATCTTTTCTTTATAAATTTTGGCACTTTCATAAGATTCATTCCTTATCTCTTCAAGCTCATTTAACTGTAACAATATTTTCTCACCAGCATCTTTCAAATTATAATTAAACTCTTTAATCACCCAATATGCCTTATACTCAAGTTCAACTGGTAAGTGAAAAGCTTTTCCAAATATTAGCCTATATGAGGACATTCCTATAGGAGTTTTGTATGCAGTCTTATAAGCCCACAAAGAATAGTCAAGTTTGACTGACAAATCCATTTTTGTTGAATTCACAGATTTTTCCAAAATTCTTTTAATTTCCCGATTGGATAATTTAGCCAAACCACTTGTCTGAGGATGATAAGTAATAGCAATCCTATGATTTATATGATAATTATTTAATAGTTTCTCCATTATGACATTTCTAAAATGACTTCTCATCAGTAATGATAACTCTTGGCATCCCAAATCTATAAAATATATTCATTTTAAAAAATTTTGCAACACTTTGAGCAGCACATCAAGGTAAATAAACAGTTTCTATTCATTTGGATACATAGTCCACTGTTAACAAAATATATAAATTTTGGAAAGATGGTATAAATGATCCCATGAAATCTAATCCCCAAACATCAAATATTTCAACTTCTAGCATATAATTGAGGGGCATCTTATTTCTTCTAGAAATATTGCCTACTCTTTGACATCTATCATAAGTTTTGATATAAGCATTAACATCTCTAAAAATTGTAGGCTAATAATATCCAGATTGTAAAATTTTGTATGCTATTTTATTAACACCAAAATGTCCCCCAAAATCAGAATTATGACATTTTTGGATAATCTCATAAGTTTCTAATGGTACACATCTTCGAACAATCAGATCCTTTCCTTGTTTATATAAAATGGATCATCCTAAAAATAAGTCTTAACTTCAGAAATATATTTCCTAATCTGTTGGTATGTCATTCCATAGGGTATAATATCACTAAAAATAAATTTCACAATGTCAACATACCACGTAACACACCACTCATTAATAGTGAACAATTTTTCATCTGGAAAATGTTCATTAATTTCATTTTCAAAACAGAGTGGTTTTTCTAATTCAAGCCTGGACAAAGGATCAACAATTTGATTTTCAATCCCCTTCCGATCTACTTTTACAAAATCAAATTCTTAGAAAAGAAGAATCCATCTTATAAGTTTAGATTTAACATCCTTCTTTTTCATTAAATACTTAATAGTAGAATGATCTATACACACTACACAATGAGTTCCAATTAAAATGATCTAAATTTATCAAAAGCATATACTATTGCTAATAACTCTTTTTCATTTGTTGTATAATTAAAATTTATCAAAAGCATATATTATTGCTAATAACTCTTTTTCAGTTGTTGTATAATTAATTTGAGTTTCATTAAAAGTTTTACTAGCATAGTAAATAACTTTAAAAATTTTATCATATCATTGTCCTAAAACAACTCCAATAGCATAATCACTAGCATCACACATTAATTGAAAAGGTTTTTCCCAGTTTGGTGAAACTATAATTGGTGCAGTTATTAGTTTTTCTTTCAATAACTTAAAAGCTTCTAGACATTCCTCATTAAAATTAAAATTGCACCTTTATCCAGTAAATGACATAAAGGCTTAACAATCTTTGAAAAGTCTTTAATATATCGTCTGTAGAATCCAGCATGTCCTGAAAAACTCATAATTTCCCTTACATTTTTGTTGGATAAGGTAAATTAGCGATCACTTGAATTTTAGCAGGATTTACTTCCATACCATTTTTTTATATTTGTTGTCCTAATACAATTCTTCCTGCTACCATAAATTAGCATTTTTCCCAGTTAAGGACTAAATTTGTTTCTTCACAGTGCTTAAGAACTTTAGATAAATGTTCTGAAGATGAGTCAAATGAATTTCCAAATCACTGAAAATTCATCCATAAATACTTCAATCCCTTTTTCAATTAAATCACAAAAAATTGCCATCATACATTTTTGAAATGTAGCAGAGGTATTACATAAACCATAAAGACTGATAAGTGCCATAAAGACTGATAAGTGCTCTTTTCTCTTGATCCTCAGGAGATATTTAAATTTAGTGATAACCCGTATATCCATCCAAAAAAGAGAAGTATTTATGCTCAGCTAGTCTATCCAACATTTGATCTAGAAAGGGTAATAGAAAATGATCTTTCCTAGTGACAAGATTTAATTTTCTATCATCAATGCATATTAACCACCTTGTAACTTTTCTAGTAGGTATTAACTCATTATGTTCATTTATAGTTACAATTACTCCTCATTTCCCTGTAATTTGTCTAGTAGGTATTAACTCATTATGCTCATTCACAGTTACAATTACTCCTTTCTTAGGAACAAACTGATTGGACTAACCCATGCACTATCTGAAATAGGGTAGATAATTCAAGCATCTAACCACTTTAAAATTTCTTTCTTTACAACTTTTTTCATAACAGGACACATTTTCTATTACGGATCAGCCCTGGGTTTGTTGTTCTCTTTCATATGAATTCTATGCATCCAAATTTATGGACTTATTCCTTTAATATCAACAATTGTCCATCCAAAGGCTTTCTTAAAATTTTTTAGAGTTTTCATCAACCTTTCTTATTCTTCCATCGTTAATTTTGAGAAAATTATAACTAGTTAAGTAAAGGAATCTCTTAAAAAGGCATATTTTAAATGATCAGGAAGTAACTTCAACTCTAGTTATGGAGGTTTTTTAATAGATGGACAAAATGATTTATCTTTGTCGATTGTGTCCAAAACTTTGAAACTTTCTCAAACATAGTTTGAATTTTCTTTGAAAAGATCTTCACATTGATTTAATTCTTTTTCTTGCTCGTGTTTCAAATATTTCTCTTCAGATTTTTCTTCATAAGTAGTTCTAAAATGGCATTCACTTAGATATCTTATAATGTCCATCCTATAATATTCATTATCTTTACCTTTTTTAGGGTATTTCATTGATTTTGAAATGTTAAAAGTAACAGTTTGATCATTGACACGTATTATTAATTCCCCTTTTTGCACATCTATCATTGATCTTTCTGTGGGTAGGAACGATCTCCAGAAAATGATAGGTATCTCTTTATCTTCATACATATCTAGCACAATGAAGTCAATATGAAAGATAAATTGTTCCACTTTCACCAGGACATCTTCTATAACTCCTTTAGGGTATGTTATCAAACAATCTGCTAACTACAAAGTTACAGTAGCAGGGGTTATTTCTCCTAATCCCAATCTTTTAAATACCGATAATGGCATAAGGTTAATGCTTCCACCTAAATCACATAAAGCTTTCTCATAAAATCTTTCTCCTGTTGCACATGGAATTGTAAAGCTACTAGGATCTTCAAGCTTTTAAGGAAGCTTCTTTTGAATTATCGCACTGCACTCCTCACTAAGTGCAACAGTCCATTATCTTCAAACTTTTTTTTCATGTTGAGAATATCCTTCATAAACTTTACATAGCTTGACATTTGTTTTAAGGCTTCAGTAAATGGAATATTAATTGTATGCTTCATAAATATTTTCAGAAATTTTAAAAATTGCTTATCCAACTTTTGCTGACGATGTCTCTGAGGAAATGGAGGTGGTGGTTTTTCCAAATGAATTTTTAGTGGAGAAATATGCCTCTCAAAATCTTTTGGAGCATCCTCTTTTGATTCTTCAATTTCTTCTCTCTCTACTTCAATTTCTTTTTGAACGCGACCTTCCAACTCCTTTGGCTTCTATGCTGAACAACTTTTACTTATTCTTTATTCTGGTCTTTTGGATTTGATTCAGTATTACTAGGAAGTGTCCTTTGGGATCTATTACTTAATGAATTTGCTATTTGCCCAAGTTGATTTTCAATATTTCTAATTGTAGCTCATTGACTTTGTAATTGATTTCCTATTTGTAATACCACTTCTTCTATAGACAACTTCTTCTCCTTAAACTATGTATTACTATTATTGGAGGATAAGTAGATCTATAATTATTATTCCCTTGGTTGTTCCAGTTTTCCAATGGGTTTTCTGAGTTGTTCTCCCATTGCTGATTATTACAACCTAAATTGTTATTCCAGTTAAAGTTGGGATGGTTCTTCCAACCTGGGTTATAATAATTTGAATATGGGATATTCTACTTATTATTAATTACATTCAAAGTTTATAATGATGCTTGAGAATCTACCATTTGGCCTAATGAATTCTCTTCAATCATGAAAATTGGTTGAGAAAAATTCATTTCAAATTGGCCTAACTTCCTTGAAATTGCAGCAACTTGATTTGCTAGCATGGTGAATGCATCAGCTTCATAAATATTGGCACTTTCTTATGATCTACCCTCTCAGAAGGCCATTGCAAATTATTGGTAGTCATTTCTGAAATTAAAGCATAAGCGTAATGAAATAGCTTTGACATCAATGAACCACCAGCAGCGGTATCGATAATTGATCTAAGAGATCAACCTAATCCATTATAAAAAGTTTAAATTATTAACCAATCTGGTATAACATGGTGTGGACACTTTCTTAAGAGTTCTTTAAATCTTTCCCATGCTTCATAAATAGATACCCCTTCAAATTGATTAAAAGATGTAATATCATTTCTAAGTTTTACAGTTTTTTATGGTGGAAAATATTTAGCAAGGAATTTTTGTGCTAAATCACCCTAAGTTCTGATAGGTCTATGTGCTAATGAGTTCAACCACATCTTAGCTTTATCCCTCAGTGAGAAAGGAAATAACTTAAGTCTTATGGCATCATCTGATACACCTTCGTTTTTAAATGTAGCGCACAATTTTAGAAAATTGGCAAGATGTAAATTTGGATCTTCAGTTGGTGATCCCCCAAACTGATTGTTTGATACCATTTGGATAATAACAGGTTTAAGCTCATATAAATTAGGCACTACAGTAGGTTTTTGAATACTACATTGAAGTTCATCCACAGTAGGGTTGGTATAATCTCTTAAAGGTCTAAACTCTTGATGAATTTTAGCATTTTGATTATTTTGGTCTGCCATTTCTATGTTTTTTTTGGATTTTTCAAAATTTATAATTTTTTGGTTTTTCTGATTTTTTTAATAGTTCTTTCTAATTTAGAATCGTAGGACACTAATCCTTCAGAACCTGAACTGCACATACACTAACATATAATAAAACAAAATAAAATAAACAAAACAAAATAAGATAAGATAACTTAAAGTTTAAATAAGACTTTCTAAAAATAGAAATTTGCTTTTAAAATCAATTTCTCCTCGGCAACGATGCTAAAAACTTGATCCCTCGATACTGCTAATATACACAGTACAACAATAATTCAGATTATATTTCACTTATATTTCCTAACTTTGCAACAAAACCAAAAACATGATCCTCAAGGAAAAAAAGAATTTAACTTTTAGTTTATATATATTGGGATACTACGCGAGTATACGTATCGTTATCAAGTAATATATGACGTTTTTATTAAGACCTGAATATTGAACCCATAGGGAGAACACACAATATGCACTGTTGAACAACAAACTTTCTATTTTTAATAAAAAGATAATTATCTAAACTAAAGATGATTTTTGCAGTAATGACGATTTAAATATTTTTTGTCTTTTCATTATTTTAATAAAACAATAACAATTTAAAAAGAGAATTATAGTTTTTGTAGAAGAAAATCACTAAATATGAAAATATCTTTCTTATTGTTATGAACTAGTAATAAGTATAGCAATTCTGTTGTTGAAGTAAATTTACTCGTCCAATAATTGCCACTGGCGCTTAAGCGTGGGGCCTCTAGCGCTTAGGCGAGACCTTCTCTATTTAACCGGTGCTTAAGCGCCGGATCTATGATCCAACTTTTTTTGTTGCGATATATTGTATAAAATTTAATTAGATATAATCAGTTAATTTGGATTTTAGGAAATTATACGTATCGTTATCAAGTAATAATGGACTTTCTATTTAAGCCCCAAGTATCGATCCTACGGGAAAGGTTTAAATTGGAAATGACAAATTTGCTAGGAAATTCACAGAAAGTCAATTGAAATCACTGTCAGTTTAAATTAGAAATGATAAATTTGCTAAGAAATTCACAGAAAGTCAATTGAAATCACTGTCACTAATTTCCTTAAATTTCTAAACTATTATCAAATCAAATATGCAAAATTTAAAATAGTAAATACTAATCTAATAACTATGTTTATGTAACGGAGATTCTTATGTGAAAAAAGCATCATTCCCAGTACAATGAGGCTATGGTAAAATGAGATGAGATAAAAGTTTATAATATGTATTGTGTTAAATAGAAGAACTTTTAATTATCTATCCTGATACAGTGCATAGAAAATCATTGGCTAATCTCAGTATTTAGTCCCTAAATCCTTGGCTAGACTAGGAGGATACCGACTCCCACTTTAGAGCTCCCACTTCCTTTCACCTGAAGGCTAGCTCTCGCTTTAGTTTTTAAATACTAAGACTTAAATGAAGATTTTAGTCTGTTACCCTAAAGGTTCTCTAATTCTACACCCAAAAAAGAATATTTTCCTATTTATTTGCACTTAATTCCATAAATAATGTTCTCCTTTATAAAATCAAATGTGATCTTTACTCTGTTGTAGAACTCATACTCCATTTCCCGGATCATATGTTTCATAACACATTTTAACAATTAAATTGGCCAGATTGAAAAGTAAATTAAGTTTGGAGTTAAAAAATCATCACAATTTATTTTATAATTTAATATTGGTCCATTCATATTATCTCTTTATTTCACCATATCTCAAAGTAGGGAGAAAGATAGAGGGAACTACTCAGACTTCATGAGAAAGAAATAACAAAACACAAATTTCATATATAAAAGAAAGTTCATACAACACTGATAAACAAACAATACTTATCTGAAAACTCTTTCTCCAAGCAAATCCTTTGTAGCCTTTCCTTAGAAATGCAGTAAGAAGATATCTCTCACTTTTCTCCTTCTTCAACACTCTTTACAGAAATTTTCACACTAAATCTCACCACAAAAACTCTAAACTATGAAAATAAAATCACTAATTGACTCCAATATAGAAGTAAAATGGAATGATGTGGTGCAAAAAATGAAAGTAGAGGAGTGAAAAATGTAGAGAGGCCCATTTTTTGATGAAATTCGGCTCCAAATAGAGCCCAAGGTCAGTTCTCCAAGAGGTGCCTGCAAAAACTCTTCAAAAAGTCATCCAAATACATCGAACCTTCTAGAAACAGGGTCTGCACCATCTTTAGCGCTGGTCTGGCGCCGTCAGCGCAGAGTAAAAAATCTCCTCGTTAATTTGTTCTGTGTTGTCGACGTTGCCGGCACGGAGCATTTCTTCAAAAACGTCATTTTGACTCCAAATTTTATCCTTTTTGCTTTAAGCCCTAAAAATCAACAACCTATTGCTTCCTTTTTGCTTTAAGCCCTAAAAATCAATAACCTGCAAGAAAACATCAAAATACCTTTTTTTGCTTTAAGTCCTAAAAATCAATAACCTACAAGAAAACATCAAAATACCTTCCATTAAAATCATCAAAAATAGAGGGGTCTAAAAATGCATATATTTTTGGTGTATCAAAATCCTCCAAACTTACATGTTACTTGTCCTCAAGTAACTCCTTTACTACACAAAAAAATATGACTTATGATAAAGATCTTAACTCTTAGACTTCTATATTTTATTTTTCTAAATATAATAGTATAACTTAAGAAAAATTCAAAACAACTCCAATTAATACTAAAGGTGCAAAGATATTCAATAATTAAGTCTAAGGTTTCTGATTCTCTATTTCTTTCAAGAGAAATTATAATTTGTTATATTAAAGTCACTTAGCAAATTCATATGAAAAAGAACTTCAGAAAACTTTATTGATAATTAAGTTAACATTCAAATAAAAAGGTTAGAAAATGTGTTCAAGTCTTTTTCCTTAAGTTAATTCAAGTGAAACCAATTTTTAATTAGGCATCTCCTCAAGCTCCTCCCCATATATATTTCTTCTTTTTTTTTTCTTTTCAGGATCCTTTTTAATCCCCTTTTTCTTTTCTTTCTTTCTTTTCTTCTCTTTTTTTTTATATATATGTCAGGATTATTATATCTGAATAGCCTTTAATGATTTTGAACTTCACTATCTTCTTCTTAAAATTATAAACCTTTTACATTTTTTCACTTAAAAAAATTATATTAACTTAAAGATTTCATTAAGTTTAATTATTTTCTTTTTACATGAATCTTTTAAGATTTTTAATACTTCAAAAATACAAATTTCCTCTACAAAAGATAGAAAAGACATAGTCTTATTCTCTTTTACCCAATACCATAGCCTTTAAAGTTAAGCTTTATTATTGAAAATTTTTACTTAAATTTACTATATATTTAGAAACATAAATATAATTATCCAAAGTTAACCTCTAATACCAAAGGTCTTATTAAATTTAAAATTTTGAAAATATAATTAAGTGAGGACAAATAAAATTAAGTTCTTTCTCTCTTTTTAAAAATGATTTTTCTTCTTCCCCCCCCCCCCCCCCCCCCCCCC